>PTFA01000008.1:427048-528026 GCA_003342895.1 Casuarius casuarius
GATACCAGGTTAGGTGTGAAACTGCACCTTTTCATTTTTCAAAGAAACTGTAACTTTCTGCCTGAGGCACAGAAAAATGTAGTGTCTCCAGACCCAGGGAATGGCAACTAGTAATCAGATGTGACCAAATCAAACCTCAGCTGAAGTTTATGTTTACATTCCCCAAGAGACACCAGCATTTATCTATCATTTTATATTGGTCCCAAATTTACCATTACTAGGTGAATACCTTACAATTCCTGGGTAGTATGTATATATGTTTGCCTATTTTAGAATGTGGCTCTCTTTGCACACATTTTGTCCCAAGAGCAGATCCTGTTAGATCTTGCTGGGATCATTACAACCGCCTCACTCTGCTTTCCTACATATGGTCTTAGGGGATCTGTTGTGTAAATCACATCTAGGCATTGCTGATAGGGATTTTCAGTACAATAGATTCTCCTGGCTTGCAATCCAGCCTGAGAACAGTCTGTACTTCACAGATAAATGCCCCGAAAGCGCCTGGGTTGACCCGTCTGTCCCCTGCATGCGTCTGTCACTCACAAGCCTTGCTTGGCAAAACAAACAGGCTAACCGTTTCAGCTGTGGTACAGGGCCTCGCTTCTCGTTCCAGAGAGATCTGCTTTTATTCATTCATTGAGAATACCAAGCACAGCTTTAGCAAGAGCCTGTAAAGTAGCATGCGAAGAGAGGCTCATTTCTGAGGAATGCATACAAAAACGTACCTCTTTGGACACTCGTGTTGAAATTCTCTGGGGTTGCTGGCTGGGCTCCTGCCATTCTGCCTGGCAAACCTCACTGACCGCACAGACTTTCTGACAGCACAAGACAACACGGAGCTACCCAGGATGCTCAGGACACCCACAGGTATGCGGTTCTTGGACAGGGCTATAATGCTTGGTTGGTCCTTGTGCGCTGCCTGTACATACCAGAAACAACCGGCGCAGAGAGGACGTTCTGTGTCCAAATAGCAAGGATACTAGCACTCTGTTTTCCAAAATGAACACTCCACGGCAGGAACTAGAAGAGCAGCACATTTTTGTCTGCCAAGAAAGGTTAGGCGACTGCTGTTTGAGTTGGCGCTCTCCCCCATGCACAGCAAGCTTGAGGAGCAAAACCTGCTCAGGAGACTGGCCAAGAGTCCTGGGCAAAATTGAACCGGACTGTAGGGTTTTCCTCAGTCCCCTGCAGCTCTGCACCTCTCTTGTGCACCTCCAAGTCAGCAATGCTGCTTGTTTTTCATGAAGATACATGACGACATTGGTTAGGATAATAAAAAAATAACCGCATGGCCACTTCTGTGTCACTTAAGCAGAGAAAAGGAGGTTAAAAAGCTTGGTCCGGATTATCCAGCTGCCTAAGTCTGGAGCTGATTCACTTTCCATGCCTGCATTTGCCCTGCTTTCCCTCCCTTTAAGGAATCTCTCTCGCTCATAAAAATGTTTTTTTTCCCTCAGAATTTCTGTTGGTAAACTAGGAGGTTTTGGTCAGAAATTTTCTATATGAGACATTTTAACCCTATCAAAAATCAAAACTTTCTCTGGAAAACTGAGTATATGCTTTCTGTAGGTGAAAAACAGCTTTTAGCTGGAAATCTTAATTCTCAGTTTAAAAATAATTTCAATGCAAAACATAGAAACAATGTCTAACTTGCCTTACAACAAAAGTGGCCAGATAAGATCATATCATGGCTCACAAAGCAGGTATCCCATTGCTGCCTGTTGCCAGTAGCGAATGCTCGGGGAAAGAGCAGAAGCACAGGGGCTATACGGCGTAATCCCGCAGCAGACCGCCAAGCAGCGGGGCAGTCGGAGGCTGCAGCTGCAGCACGGTCAGCAACAAATAGACCTTCCCTGCACGACCTTATCTGGCTCTTGGAGACCTGTTCAGGCCGCTGGTCTCCGCAGCAGGCAGCGGTGGCGAATACGGACGCCTTCCCCTGCAGCAGTTCACGCGGCCACAGAGCCGCTGCTAATCCTCCAGCCCGCTGCTGGCCAGCCGACGAAGCGGAGGGCCAGTGAGCTGCGGGGTCAGGGTGTGCGCTGCGTTACTGAAATGAGCAGATAGGTCCCCTCGGTCTTGTGGCTGGTGGCAGCGGAGGGGCGCACCGAGACTGGTCATGATCCCAATACACTGCCAGACTTATTGCAGTGACTGGTCATATTCATGTGCTTGAGAATAAGTACTGGAAAGCTAGAAGCAGGCTAGCTGGGATGGGGGAACGATGATGGTGAATGAGCAAGCGCTTGTTTCTCCTCCTCCTGGCACTACCAGGAGCCAGCAGAGCCTCCCGCGCGCGGTCCTTGGTGCTGACAGCTACAGCAGTGCGTGCAGTTTGGCTGCACCACCTTTAATTCGTACAGCCCCCTCCTGTCCCGAGACAGGCCGTGCCAAAATGGCTGAGGGCCGCGATGAGACTCTCTCCACCCTACAGCGGAGGACTCAGCCTAGGGAGGCCAAGAAACAGCCTGAAAGGAGCGCCTGTCACTGCCTTTGCTGCATCTCCCCTCGGGAGAACGGAGGGCAGCCACTGACGGGCTTGGCTACCGGTTCTCGCTGCTGGAAAAAAAAAAAATTAATGCTCTGCTCAGTTGTCAAGATCCCCTGGATTTCCTGCCCGAGAAAACAGTGGTGCCATCCCCCAGCATGCAAAAACACACGCTTTGCAGAAGCAGAGAAAGAACTGCACACTGAAAGAAGGTCCTGCTTTGTTTACAGGTTGCTTTTATTTACAAATATACTGAAGTGTAATCTCTCTCTTTTTTTTTTTTTTTTTTTTTCCTTTTTCTATTTTTGGTGGTTGGTGGTGGCGTGGGGGTGTGCGTGTGCGCGCGTGTGTGTACATGCGCGTGTGCGTGCGCGTGCGTGTGTGCATGTGCATGTGTGTGTGTGTGTGTGTGTGTGTGTGTGTGTGTGTGTGTGTGTTTCATGTGTACTTGGGAAAAAGCATAATGTATGAGAATCTCATGTATCTTAGCTGCCAGGCAATGGTGGCAGGAAAAAAAAAATGCAGTGAAATGAAATTTAAAAACACTAATAAATAATTTAACAATGACAAGTAATTAAATTAAAAAAAAAAACAAAAAACCAATCTACATACATTATGGTGGTTTGTTACCAACACAGAGGGAAAGGGGCAGGAAAGCTACTGTGAAAGGCAGATGGTTAAGTATGAGAGAGCATATTCATATTTTTACAAGTTAAACAAATTGTAACAGACGGCTACAAAATACTACATTTTGATAACATAAATACAGAATATATAAATATACAAGTAATACAGCCATACACAGCTAAAAAATAGGGTGTTCACTTAAAAACAGAGTTCCCAATGCAAAATATCTGGCAGTCCCTTCACAGTCACTGCTAAAACACACTGCCACGACAGTGCGCAGAACCAAGAGGACCCAGGCCGTATCCTTTAGGAAGGCAATAGTTGTCGGTTTATTCAGGTAGGCCGCAAATGAGCAAGAGTGTGTGCAAACCCCACTCAAGTCAACAGACTTTAGGTACTTGCTAAAAGTTGAGCAAGTGCTTAAGTACCTGCCTAACAGGACCAAATACAAACCTGAAGCCCTAGCCACGTGGCGGTGGGTGTGCTGGTCGCGCGTCCGGTGCCACGGGGCCAGGAGGAGGGAGGATGCGCGCGGCAGACGTGCACGCTGCCCATGGATGCATGAGGGGTTTGGGCACGGACTTGTGTAAAGCCCTGCCCCGAGCACTTGGGACTTTGAGTATTGTGGCTCCAGCTTCCACGGCTCTGATGTGCTTTAATATGCTCGCTTCCCTTTCACTGGTGTGACAAAACCTTGGGTTTGTAAGGATCCTTCCCTTCCTCCTTGATTCGTTAACTTTTAGTGAGTTATTGGGACAAACAGAATTATTGTGACATGGTTCAGAGCAGGTGCTCTTGCAAACGCCAGCTTGCCGGCTAGCAGGAGCGCAGGATTCCCTGGGGCACTGGGGAAGTGGCTTGAGCTTTCCTCTGATCATTAGGAACCTGGAAGGGAGTCCTGAGCACAGTAGGAAGAGGTAACTGGGTTCACATCATCCCTGGAAGGTTTGGCAGCACGGAGGACCTTCCCCATGCAGTGACTGCATAGCAAGGTGGCCGAGTCGCTGCTGACAGAGTGGCAATGACCTCCTTAAAAGACCTGGAAACATTCATCAGACGTGCAAGGTGAGTCTGAAAATCCACTCAGCAGCCATCGCGAAACTAATGTGGGCCATGTCTTGGGCATGGTTAGCAGCAACTGAGCCATGTGAGCTGCATGTCTTTGATGACAGCGGTTAAAGAAGAAAACAAGATCAAAAGTCCCAGGATGATGTTTCCATCTTAGTGATGGCAACCAGCGTATTTTTACTTACAGCAACATAATTATCTTCCACACTCTGTGTGTAAAACACTTTTACACCCACCACTGACTGCTTAGAATATAGGTCTTAATCCATAGTGCTGTGGGAAACACGGGGCTGAGGAGGGCAGTACGTGGTGGGAGTCCTTCCCTTAACAGCCAGCCATGCGATGGAAACATGCTACTGCCCAGCCGAGAGCCCGACAGGCTGTTCAGTGACCACCCTCCTCAGCAACCATTTCCAAATGCAGGAGGATCTCTATGTGCGTCTATTGCTTTTGCAAACAGTAATGGTAACTGCACAGTAAAGACCTCGGAGGAAGCTGTTACTTAGCATATTCATTCTGAACTCACAATCATCTTTTTTGCACATTATTGAGCAAACACTGAAACCCAATCAATCATCTTTTACTTAATTGCTTCTTGTCACCACTTTAGCTTAACATGTATTCCTTGCTTAGACAAAACAAGATGATTGAAACACTGTGAAGCGCTCACTTGATGCATTTATATTAGAATGGGGTTAAATTCCTAGGGAAAATGATCACTGTAAGGTGCATGTAATAAACTGCTGTCATGACCTCTAGCCTCCAAGCTCCCATATGTGCAATCATTGTTTGTGGTTTCTGTGGAAGTGCCAGATGCTAAGAATTTTTGGCAAGAGTATATCAATTTGACTCAGTATAAGATATTACTGTGATATGGCCCATTAAACATTTTACTTTCACCTGATTGGTGACATTTCCCTTGACAATAGAAGAGTAAAGTAGAAATCAAAAAGGTCAGAGGTTGCTATATCATCTTTTACTGCAGGTCCCAGGTTAAAACCACAATGATCACACTCCAGTGGGATAATTCGTTCCACAAAAAAAGTGACATTTATTTTACTTTAATGAACTTTGGCCTTTGCCAGATATAACGGGTCCGCTGGAAGTCATTGGCTATGCATTCCTTCCCTTGATCAGCAGCATCCCACAGTGGCATGGGAAATGCTGTTAAGCATGCCAGAGGGCTTGACTGTGTAGTGCACATGGCACCAAAGTCAGTAGAGTATGGGGGAACAAACAGCTAAGGCATCGTCATACAACACACCAAGGGAAGAGGTGATGGTATGTACAAGTACATTGTGATACTAAAAAAAAAAAAAAAAAAGTGGCAAACAACCATCCAAAGAACAGCAAAAAATTATGGATACTTCAGCTGCAAAATGGGTTATCTGATTCTTTCCTTAGAAAGAGGTAGAGTTGGGACAAGGCGGTTCTCCAAACGGTGGGTCACATTATGGTTCTTATATAAATCCTTGTATGCACTAAATATGCCATTTTGATCCTACCAGCAATGAGGAAGGAGGCGAGGCTGTGACTCTGTGAACCTGGTATGTTTGAGGTGGTGAAGATGATACCTTTCTATGACTCTGAAGTAGCATAGGAGGAAAGGGCGGGGGGGGCAGATGAATCCCTTGAGATCGGTAGTTAGAAATGTTTATAATGTGCCATATAAAATGTGCGTGCCTTCTGCCCTGCATGCAGTACAGCTCACCTGAGTTCTTTATAGAGATTTACTATCATGCAGAGGGAAAGGAGATTAGTATTTATTTTGGAACACAAGAAAAGGGAAAACTAACTGGGGGGATGGGTAAGAAAAGAAAATTATTCCGACTGCAGAACATATCCAGGGGCTCACCGCCTTCAACTGAAAAAGCCACACCCCGTCAGAAGGAAGGGGAATGGTCACTAACAAAAGCATACGAGTGCAATGGACCCATACCCCCAAGCCACGGCTGCGGGGGCATGACAGCCTGCGCTTCGGGCCACGTCCGCTGAGATAAGAGCTGGCGACCTGCTGGGAGGGGAGCGTTATCTGGGAAGCTGCACAGGGACGTCGGTTCCTTCGTGCACAAAGGGCTCTGCACGAAGGAGAGAGTCTTTCTGTCACCGTGCGGCAGCAGCAGGAAGGTTTTACCTTGAGGTCTGCATCTCTATCGCCTGCACTGTACAGTCTTCTCTCCCTAGTGCTTCATCACCTTCAGGCAGTCAGAATGCACAGGCTTATCTTGCAGATGAAGGTTGATTTCTTAAGAAAGCTCTAAAAAGCTAGGTCCATATTTCCATACTGCAGAGGAACACGATTTTATTTTTTTCCCTTGGACCTATCATCTGACTCTGGCTGCCCTCCTCTCCCTCCAGGACTCAGAGGACCCTTCTGCACCAGCCAAGGGCCATGCGACAGCTCTGGAAGCTCCGCAGCAGGACCCACTCCTCCTCGGGACCCCCAGCAGCGCTGCGAGCTGCTCGGTGGAGCCGGCCCTGCCTCAGCGCGCCGGAGGGGCCGAGCCGACCCGGGCCCCGCTGCGGCGCTCGTCGCTCAGCCGCGTCCCGGAGCCGGGAGCTGCCCGGCCCTGCGGAGGACTCGGAGCCCCCTGCGCCTCGCCAGGCTTCGGCCGGAGGGGTTCAGACTAACCGACGTTTTGAACTCGGCTTGGGCTATTATGGTTGATATATTAAAGGAATTTATTTAAGAAAGGGCCTATCCTGCCAATCTTTCCCCATGAGCTCTATTTTGAACACACCCTATAATTACTGATATTACCCTGGCAAATTTTCCCCATGAAGTTTTCTCTACCAAGAGCCATGACCATACTTGTCTGCCTCTCCACATTATAATTATCACCAGGCAATATTTATAACTACATTATTATTATTTATGATATTTTATGCCCTATGAAAACATATGTGACGTTCTCAAACTTCAGCATCTGAGATGTTCAGCCGTCAGCTGGGACATTCCCTTCAATTTACGGACTAACAATCTTGTTCTTCTTTCATTTGCACTACTAAAGGTTACTTGGGGTATTTATCATAAATACAGGTGTCCCATCAGTGTGAAACCTGCAGAACTTAGATTAGACGCAGCTCAAAATATCTAAACCTCTGATTGTGATTTCTCTTGTACTTTTTTTCTGATGGCTGAGGCTAGAGCTGTATACCTATAGATTCTTGCTGAGGCAAGATAATTAACTAAAGGAGTGCTTAATTATTCCAGATGGACAATGGAACATAGCACATTTATGCCTCATGCAAAACATAAATAAACAGAACAGACTGAACAACACGTTTGCCAATCATAGTCTAGAGTTGAAATTTGGGACTGAAATACTGACAAACAAAAGTAAATGTTTTATTCTCACACTTCAAAAATTAAATAAAACTCTGTCTTGTAAGCACCTTTAGTTTTAATTATTTGAGATCAATACTAAGCTAAACGCCTCTGCCCCTAACATGCATCACCTCTCCAGGGTCACAGACCTTTCCTATTACGAAATCACTGGCTTTCTCCACAAATGTTACTGTTAACCAGTTTCCTCAGTATCATATGTATAAGGGCTATAAACTAATGAGCAGATCTAGGTTATGTAGAGAAAGTGTAGAAAGGAAACAAAGGTTGAACGTCACATTTACATTAACTTCTCACAGTTCAAATGGCAATTTGTCCACAACATAGTATGAATCATGCAGTAAGAAAAGGGAGGAATCTCCAGTTTCTTTGATTTATTTGTCATATGGTCGACTGATGTCAGTATCAGTGGCTTTTAAAAAAAAAGTTTAAACATCCAAAAGAAAGGACTAGAGAAAGGAGGAAAAGGTCTAGCTTTCTGCAAAATCCATTTCCTTTACAACGATGAGCTCAAACCAAACCAAAACAAAGGCTGCTGAAGAGCAGGGTCTTCTATTCCTTCCGTGCTTGTCTCTTGGTCTGGTGCAAGCTGGGTAATCAAGGGTAAGGGACTGGAGGATATTTTTGTTTTGTTTTTTTTGTGTGTGTGTGTGTGTGTGTGTGTGTGTGTGTATGTATGCATTTATATATGATGTGTGTACACACACACACACACACACACACACACACACACACACACACATATACACACACATAGTCTTCCTAAAAATGCTCTTTGCAGTCCAGAGGCAGCAGGAGTCACTGTGAAGGAAGAGCTGGGCAACATATGGCTGTAGAGTCTGCACTGGAAAAAGTCACTGGCTAAATATACGCCGACTGTTTGTTTTCTTTTATTTTCATGAGGCGAAATATGAGCTCTGCATAGAGTACAGCCTGTCAATGGGGTTTCCTACTCTAGCCTGCATGGAGTTAACTTCGGAAGAGGCAAGAAAACAGTCGCTCAAGCTAGTTAAAGAGGTATCACTGTCGATATCATGAAAAATGGAGTCGTTTCCTGCAAATGAAATGTATATGTTAAGCTGGATTCTGTGCAGAGAGAGGGACACAGTACACAGGGATGCTCATAGGTTGCACACTGCAGCAAAAGGGAACAGTTTTGTTTCTGTTTTTACATGCTAATATAATTTCACTCCAAGGGTCTGCTCTCTAAAGAGGCAGACTAGCAATCAATTCACAGATATCCACTGGCAGCAATGCCACTTGGAAGTGTGGAAATCTGCCAGTATTTAATTTATACTCTAGTCATCAGCACAAAAAAAAGCGTCTTGGCTGACTGACACGAGCAAACAGCGGCAGGAGAAGGAGCAGGTCCCTTGTGCTTTATGCGCCGGGAGCCAGAGTTCGAGGGGGAACCGCGTGCCGTCGAGGAATGCGGGAGCAGACTCCGAGCGCCCGGAACGGGGAAAAGCGATCTGAGACCCATAACAAATAATGGTCTTCATTCACACAGAAGATGGTAAAAGACGGATGTAAATCCGATGGACCCCAGGAGGAGGCCCAGCTTTCCTGGGCTCAAATGATCTATAGCTGTAAACATGTTTTCATTTCAGAAAATTCCACTCTTTTGGGGCCGGTTTGGAGCAGCACCTTTTATTTCCCTTCGCAACTAAAATTTCAACTTACTTCAACTCTTAAGTTACCAGAAGGAGCTCTAGTTCAAGTACTATGAGCACTAAGAAAGTGTCCCTCTGGTTCTTTTTTTATGCATTCATTTAAAACGGCTTTGTGTCATATCCTGCATTGGTTTTGAAACACAGAACGTGTCTCCAAAGGAGTTTTGCTTAGAAAGCCAAGCAAATTGTTAGCAACGAAATCACAAGCCATCTAATGCTCATTCGAGCTTCAGATTTACTCATGAAATATGCTAGAAGCTTCAGCTCCTTACAGCTTTTACCACACTGCCCGGTGTGCACCATGGACTTGTAACAGCACAGACCCAAGCCAGAGTTCCCGTTGGTCTGTGCATGGTGCGCTCGTGAAAGAGATGTGTGCACATAACATGTAAAGTGTTCCTGGTCCACAGGAAAGTCTAATGTAACCGGCCCTCATGGACTACAGCAAGGCCAACAATCACAGTCGGAGAAATCCTCTTAAATTTAATTTAAATGCCACACTGCAATTGTCCAGAATGAATTATCAGGCATTTAATGCTTGATATGCATTTGGCGTACCTATCTACTTTATGTTGTGTGATTGGGAAAGAATAAAAGCAAACCATCATCTTGATTTTGGGCAGAGTATAAAATCATGCAGGAGAAATGTTCTGTGGTGACACATCTCCTGGTAGCTCAAGAATGGCTCTTTAACAAATCCATGCATCCAGTTTGAGGGATCTTAGACGGATGGATATTTATTACGGAACCAACAGATTACTTCCCTTTATTAGACCACTTTTCAAGGCACTTTTTCCCCAAAGCTTCTAGGAAAAAGGAAAAACTTGTGAGGGAGATAGATAGAGAGAAAATGGTAGTGTTTATTTTTAGATGTCTTGGACAGTAGTTTAAAAACTGGAGCTGGAGCACTGATGTTGCTCGCTTTATCATTTATAAGAATTATACTGTGAAGTAGTGCTGAAGGGTGTCCAGAACCCGGAATGAGCTCTCTTCTACCCACTTATGTGTATATCAAAATATACACATGAAACTGACTGATTCAACATATTCCCTGGTACAAATCCCAGAAAAAATATTATAAAAGGAGGTCACTCTACTGAGCCTTTGGTGTGTGAACCAGCATACGAATCCTGCTATTTCTGATGTGGCAGAATGATGCATGCCTTACCATAAGGGTTCATGTGGTCGCCTGGCATTTGTGGCGGGGTAAGACCCTGCTGAAACGGGTCTGTGCCGTAACTGCTTTGATCCATTGCTACAATCTGCTGCTGTGGAGGTGCAAGCGGTGTGTAAGATGTCATCATCCCTTCCATTCGGTTGGACATCACTTCTGCAAACCAAACAGCAGGGAACAGTCACGGCTTGGCAATGAAGAGGCTGCAGAAAGTAGCATCAGTGGCACTTAGGGAACCCGAGAGCAGAGTGGGTGCAGCTAGGTGCGTCCTGCCATTCAGAGGAGCCCTCCAAACCCTCGTCTGAGAGTACAACCCAGAATGGTAAGTTGAAAAATTTGTGATTTCTGACCATATCATTTCTGGAGCTCCTGGGGGCTGGGCCATATCTTCCCAAAGTCTGTTTCGTGCCTGACATAAGCTCTTACACCCTGCAACGCCTGTCAGTGCCAGCCTACCACTGCAATGCAGCAACGGTGCAGTCGTTCCCAAGCTGTGCGGACGTCCTGCTGAGCAAGCGGTACCGCTTCCTTGGTGGCAGCTCTGCAGCACACGGAGCAGCCCCACGGCCCGCTCACAGACCATGGTCCCAAGGGCCAGGCCAGCTTTTGTGCTCCGGGTTTGAGGCTGCAAGGCCTTGGGAGGAGGAGGAGGAGGAGGAGGAGGAGGAAGAGAACCCGTGGAGCAGAAGGGAAGCCCTGGCACCCCCGGCAGCTCCTGCCCTCACTCCTCAGTCAGCTCCTCTGCGTACGCGTTTCCTACAGGAAGGAGGTGACAGCTTTTGCATAAGGACCTCCAGGGTCTGGGCACAGGGCAGCGGTCTGGGATAACCCCAGGGTGGGACCTGGACACGGAACCTCTGCGCGTTTCCACCGATTACAGCACACGTTATCCACAGACTTGCGGATTCCATACGTGGCTGTACGCAGCCGTTGTGCACCCCTATGGGAATGGCACTTCCAGAAACCTTGCGGGTTCCTTTCCTCTTGCTTTGCCTCCATCACAAGTGCCCTACCTTGCCCTAGTCGCTGCGAGTTTTGTTGCTCCTGCTGCTGCTGATGCCTTCGTGCTAGTTTTTTCATCTGAATAAAAGAGGAAGAACAGAAAAATCTCATGGGTCTGAATGGAACAATTTCGTTTCCTTACAAAACTCTCTGCAAACATCAAACCAGTTAATACAGACCATGTATATTCATGCACACACCACTGCGGGGTCAATTTCCTTCCTAAACTTAAACATTTGGGTTTCCAGTTCATATCTGCATGTGAAATCTACTCCCAACCTCGTGCTGCTTTGAACACACTAACTTAATGTCTGTGTTTGAAAATAGCCCTTCTCATATGGATGTAGACAGCAGCGCATGCAAAATATGCACAGGAGTGGCGCAAAAATGCATCAGATTTTCTGAAGGTTAGTCCCTGGGGTCTCTGTGATATGGACTACATCTAAAGGGAAAGAAAATCTCGTTGTTGGAGGATGATTTGTGTTTCACATTTGAGAACTTGACAAACAACCTACCTTTGCTCTTTGGTTTTGAAACCAGACCTGGACAACTCGCACACTGAGTCCTGTTTCAGCTGCTAGTGTTTCTCTGACCTACAGGAGGAAATGTTTAATGATGTAATTTTTTTTTTTAAACACCTAACAAATTATGTTAAGAGGAAGATGTCTGTACTTACAATAAAATGTGCATGGACAGAAATAATTTTAAAAATCCCTCAGATTCACTACCAGTTTCCTAAGTACTGAATAAATAGTCTGAGCTGTGTAATCTAAATGTGTTAAATCATTTTATGATTTTTATTTTAGCCATAAAACAGGTCTGTGTAAAAAAATTTAAATTTGCTATGAACAATTTTTCTATTTTTCAAATACAATTTCATACTTTAAAAAGGCAAAAAGGCACATTATATTGTCCCAAGAAATATGCTTTCTACATGGGCAGGTGAATGCCACTTTTTGCAATGATGACAACTTTCAGGATGCAACTCCATCTCTGTCCACTCAAACTTAGGGAATGGACATCTAGGGTGCTTTACACAAAGATCTGATTTTCACCAGTTTCACCACTGAAGCAATACATTACACCCTTCCTTAGCTATAAATGAGATCAACACCATGGTCAATTTTCATAAAAAAATGAGACTCATAAAAAATGAGACTTGTCCTTCCCACCTCTGTGGTGGGAAGGACAAGAGCAGGAAACTGCCCGCGCACCAAGGCTCTAAAAAATCAGTGACTGCTTTACGTTTTGTAAGAACCAACCAAAGGTGGTTGTTCAGCAGGAATCAGTCACGGAGCTGCTACCAGACACTGCGGACGAGCGTCCTTGAACGCGACATTCAGCGGCTCCCAAGCCCCAGCCTGCTGCAGCCTGCGGGAGCGTCCAGGAAGGCACCGCCACACGCTGGCTGGGTTCTGGTGCTCGTCCCGGGCACCGGTGCTGGCCCGGACACAGGGCAGGGTCCTGTCCGGACCGGTGGCCTGACTCTTTCACCCCCAAGGCCGGGTGTCGGAGCGGGCTGCAGGTCCCTGCTGAAGCACCCACCTTCCTGCAGGGCTTGGAAGACACTTCGAAGGAAGCTTTGAACGCTCGTCTCTGCTGCGTCGTAAGTATTGTCCTTGGTCGCTTAGGTCTCCTTGGGTCCTTCCCATCGTCACTTCCTTTTCCTTGGGTTACTTGTCCTTTGGTGGGTTTAACATCCCCATCCTCATCGTCACTTTTAACTAGTGAAAAAAAAAAACAGGATATAAAAATCATACTTGTTCCGCCGAGATAAGAGGGTGTTTGAGGACTGCTCCACAGCTGCCAAACTAGTTCACAGGTTCAACTACTATCCTGCATCTGTCTGACTAAACTCACCCTCAGCAAGAGGAGATCACCATAGACTTGTGTACGCTGCCTGAACCGGATTCCAGGAAAGCATAAAGATGTGTTTAATTTTTAATTGAGGGCATTGGGACGATGTCTCTATATGGGCATGCACAAATTTCTCTTTCTTGGTAAATACATACAAATACGTATGTGCATGTGTAGAGTAAATAGACCATCTGTATTTTCTACAGTTAGGTTCTGAATAATCTTATAATTTGGTGATGTTATGTGCATTAGTACCTTGTACTGGGAAATCTCAATCTCAGTGCCAAAGATTGACAAGTAAGTGCATGTGTCATTCTGAAAAGTAATTTTTCAGCTCATTGTATTTTATTTCATCAGACTACTGATTTTTCTTTCAGAAAACATTAAGATACTATTCTGGAGAACTTTAACATTAAGAAACACACTGCAATTTTGGTATACTCAAAGGTTACATTTGGGGAATTAGCAAATTAGACTTTTAATTCATTTTAGGGTCTGATTATTATGCACCTAGCAATATAATCACCTTTTACTTTAATAAGCATCTTTTGCATAATGATTAAAGAGAAGTTCAGTCACTTTAATAACCATGACATTATTAACTTTCCAGCATGCCATTTCTAAGGAAAGGTTTGTGAGGATTAATATTGCTCATTGGAGAGTTACTTTTGTGTCCAGTGGATAAATATTTGATTGGAGAAGGACACATACTCAGCCAGAGTTATGTGAAATCATTTGCGCTCACACAGGCATCTGGGAGATGTGTGTTTTCACTGTATTAGACAACGGGAGACAAAACATCCCATTTAATTTGTCAACTTGTTTTTCAGGTTTGGGTTTGGCTAAGATAGAGAATAATGGAAAAAAAAGCATCTCCAGGAGTGCGAAAATACTCCTTGTGCCAAGGGGAAGTGAAATCGAAACCAATGTTATTTCGTGCTGCTTTGGTAGCTCTCTGCCCAGCTGATCACAGGACACAGGCAGCGTCCGGCAGCGAAGGAGAGCGCGTCCGTGCCAGGAGCGGAGCTCAAATACCCCCGGCCGGCAGGGCAACCACGGGTCCCCGCTGGGCGAGATCGCTCACCACGGGCGCAGGAAAGCGGCTGGAGGACGGCCGCGCGCGCTGCTCTGGGCGGCCAAGAGTGGGGACGGGGACAGCCCGGCGTGTGGGGCTCTTCGAGGGGGTTGGTCTGGCACAGGGGGGCCGGGGGCTGCTGGAGGCAACGGTGAGGGGGGACAGTGCCACGCCGAAGGGCAGAGGAAAGTCACGTGCCCCAGACAGACTCGCAGGGAGCCCAGACCCTGAGGTGAGGCTTACAGAGCAAAGAGGTCCTGCAAATACAGCACGGCAATAAATACGTGCGGCTCCAAGGCAGACGCGGCAGCTGCACACCGTGCTGAGTCAGCAGCCTCTGTCTTGCCGCATTCTTGACACGAAAACCTAAGTTGGAGCAACATGGTGAATATGGCTCTCAGATTAGAGACTACGGATAATTACCATTCCCAGTTAAACTGGGAGTAATATATTTTCCCATAAACCAGAGGTGAACATACATGTCATTTGTACACTTAATGGAATGGTAATCGTTGATTTTCTTATACGTCTTCTAGGGAAATAAATGAGTGATTATGATGGCTGGCAGCAATTTTTGTACACACTGTCTCGTCCTTGAGTCAGTCGGGCACACTGGCAGTACAAGGTCTCCAGCCTCCACGCGTGGATATGGCAAAGGAACGAGGAATCCTGCGTCTTCTGGAACTGCAAGAGCTCGTGAGCCCGAAAGGCAGTCGTCACTGTACCCACAGCGACAGACTCCAGATGTGGGACTGGAAAACCCAGACTCAGCGTGTGAAATAACATTTGTCCTGTGCATAGTGTATGTTCCCTCCTGGCTCTGGATGGACAGCAGGCATTTTGCTAACCCTCCTTTAAAACGTCCCCTGGAAATGGGTGGAAGGAAGGAGGGATTCTCCTCCACGTCACCATGCAGAATTTGGGGGACGCACCAGGCAGCTGCTATCGCTTGTGAGGCTCCACTGTCTTCTTTACGAGGACAAAAGCTCTACTTACACAGCGTGGTGACTTTGTGCCTGAATCCCCAGGCCAAGTGCTGCACGCTCTTGCAATCATACTGTTCAAGTCCTGGGTCCCGCTGAAGAGGGAGACGGCATTCGCACTGCAGACTAGCAGTAGTGCATTTTAGTAAGACCTCTAGCCCGGAAGCTGCACAACACAAACCCCTCTGGTTTACTCATCAGCGACAGTGTAGGACCTTCCGAGAGGCCCTTGGAGACCTGCAACAGGCCGGGGGACCAACCTTGCATGCTTCACACCTGTACTCTGCGCAGCACACGAACCGTAGCGCGGCTCTCCTTGGGTCCGCACCTGGGAGATCGCCCAGACATATGCCAGGCTGGGGCTCGGGTACAAACCCACAGGTGGGCAAGGGCGATGACTGGGAACTGCAACCTTAGCAGCGAGGAGGAACACTGCCAGAGAGAATCTGGGTGAAGTCAGGAGAGTCAAGCTCTGTACCTGGCTACAAAGCATTAGAGACAGTCTCCCCAAAACACCTTGTTCAAGTTGCTGCTTTTAATTTTTCTTTTTGTGGGAGCCCCCTTGCCTGCCTGAACCGGAGCAGACGTGCGGGCAGCCTTGCCGAGTGCCCCCGGTGCTGCTGTGGCTTCCTCTGCACTGCACGTGCCACTGCTGGAACGCAAAACCCATTTCGCCATTTCTGTCAAATTCACACTTGCAGCTTTTCTTAAAGTTACCATTTGTGATTGGCAGAGAGCGCCACATTTCAGCATACTCTGGAAAATCATATCACTACTTTGCCCGTTTTTCTAGCTCCCTGCTGGAAGTGTAGAACCCCTGTACTCAAAGCAACAAAATACTCAAGTGGATGGAAGAACGCCTGTGGGAAACAACACACTTTGATCAGGCCCCAGGTAATTGAAATCAGTCAGGTTCACTCACTATAATTTTATAGAAAAACATAATCTTGACAGCTTACAAACAGTTTTTGTCCTTTACTGAGACAGCAGCAAATTAAGGGAGGGAGTGAAGTTAGGGAGGAGACTGAAAGCCAGGATTTCAGCCGTGCATGCTTAGAGCTGTAATTTGCATCGGTGGTGTGTGTATAGAGACAGATGGATGTGCAAATGGATATACTTTCTATAAGAAAGCTCTGCACACTCTTGTGGCTTTTCTAGTTGGTAGAGGTGTGGGAAAAGCTCACCTGAGTCTGAGTCGTCTGGGCTGACCGAGCTCAACAAATCTTTCTCTTTTTCATAGTCACTTTTGCAGAGCAACTGTCCTTCCTTAAGAACAAATTCGTCCCCTTTCCTCAGCTGTCGTTCGCAAACACAGCAGCAGAAGCAGCTTAAGTGGTAAACACACTCCAGGGCTCTCATCACGAACTCGGTCGGGGCAATCTTCTCCATGCATCCACTGCACTTAGCAGCAAACAGCCTGGAGAGAGAGAGTCAAAGGCAATGTCAGATCATCCACCGCATGTATTTAAATACAGCAAACTGATTAATTTAACTACCGATAGGCTTGCCACGCACATGCCCAGAGTCTCAGAAACATCCAAGGCATGCAATTCATGCAAACCTCAGCCCTTTGGTCTAGAGAGTCCCAAGCCACCTCTGCCTCGACTGGGCAAGAAATACTAAGATTTGTCTCTATTTTACTGCTTTGTTCCTCTTCAAAAGGAGAAACAAAAAGCAGCTCTCAGTTTGGATAATGTTATTCAAAAACAAATTCATTTTAATTCACATTTTAGAGGAAAGGCTGAGTCACAATTTTTTTATGCAGGTGCTCTGATATCATCACTTAAAACCTGTCCTGAACAGATTCCACGACTTTCCCTTCTCAGTATCGTCTGTCTCCGAGGAGGCACAGAAACAAGCAGGGAAACTCAGTGCTATTGCTGAAGAGAAGATGACACACACATGCAATTGATAAAGAGAGGAGTGGAATAACACGGCTTTTCTTTGGATGTTGAGTTATTCCAGAACAACCTGTCTCCGAAGAGAGTACTGTGCATTTTAAATGGTGTGAAACATCCTTTGGCAGAGATAGGCAGTGATACAATCAGCTAAATTACCACTATAATCACAGGCTCTACAATATACACTATATTCCAGACTAGTTCTTATTAAACCTTCATAAACCCCTTCTTTTATCCACCATTAATTTTCTAAGATAAAGTTTGAATTATTTAGATTAATTTTATTTTGCTATTCTAATGGCAACTGGGAACCTCCCTAAGTGAGATTTTAAGAGGAGTGCTGTTTCAAATAAAGATGAATAGCTAAGTTATGTCCCTGCCTCACATAGTGGGCTTGGTGATTTGAAGTTCAGTGTCTTTTATGGCAATACATCAAAGTGCAAGGTGCATTAATATTTACATTTTTGCAATGAAATTAACCCAACTGCACTGCTGTGCCTTTTAGGATGGGGTGCTCTGACATTTTTCATCCTCAGAATTATCGCCTTTTAGATAAAAGGCAAACATCACCCATCTGAGGAAGCACAGCCTGTGGCAGCCCGAGTCCTCCAAAGACTCCATTTTGTCTCAGCTGAGGAAATACAGCGAAATGGCAGTCACCTGCTCTTCAGCAAAAGGATGGAGTCACGAAATGGGCAGGAGGAAAAGAAAACATTTGTGTTTGCACGCTAAATCCAAAGAAAGGCTGAGTGCCCAAGAACTTGTTTTTTTCCATCTGTAGCTTTTGATCTAATAAAAGCAATTTACTCTATTACCCTTGGTGGCTTGGTGCGTGTCTTCGCACCGTCCCAGCTACAACACGACAGCTTCGCATTGCACGAGCCGCACTGGGCAGACTGAGCAGCTCTTTTTTGGGTACATAACGAATTAGGTCTATTAAACGGAGACTGAGTGGGGACCTACGGCCACCACTGGTAAATACAGCATTTTATTTCCAGCTGTCTATTGGGTTTGTCTACAACTTTTTTTTGCTACTTTGCAAAATTAACAGAAAGAGAAATATGATTTTTATACTTCGACTAGTAAAGTCCACAAAAATATTACAATGCTTTAGCTAGGAAATTCCTACGCAGCAAATATTTTTATGCATACATAATAACATATCCGATAGGATTAAAACACAAAGGGGAAAAAAAGAGCAAACATTTTAACCGCTTTGAAATGTTGTTTCTATTTAACTGCTTAAACCTATTTGAATGAGTTTAATTAAGCTTGTATCTTTTGTCTAAAGAGCGTTGTTATGATGGAGCACACTTAGAGAAGCTGAAGATTAGCAGATCTGGTGTGAAGGCATCCGTCTCCCCCAACGGGCATCAGTTCATTTATACTGCTGTGACAGTTAACCTGTGTACGCTTCAGTAAAACTCAATTGATGGCTATCGGGAGGGACGGACGAGCCCTCCGTGCGGCAGCAGCGCTGATGGGCTGCAGATGTAGCAGCCGGGCTGGGAAATGCCGCTGCTGTTTCTGCTCCGGCAGCTTCCAGGTCCCGGGCTTCATCTGCATTTCAAATCAGTGCTGCTCCTTGGAAAAATCCTGAAAAGAAACTTTGGAGAGGGACCGCGATCCTGCAGCTACTGGGACTGTGATGTTTCTAAAAAATCTTCATGCTGCTGCTGTGGCAATAAGGATAAAAACGCCATGGTCGTGCTGTTAATACAGACAGTCCTGTGAACGATCAGCGACTTCTCACTGGGTTTTTCCACAGAAAGAGTTAACGTGGGAAGCCCGTTTCACCAAACCTCCCTGCGGACAGACCGCAGAACCAAGCCGGACAGGCTCTCGGAGCACAGGGACCTTCTCCCTTCGAGAAAGGAGCTAGCGGAGACCCCGGCTGCGCCTGGAGCCTGGCTGAGCCAGACCCATCCGCGCTGCAAACCAGCCTCGCCAGACGAGCAGCTGCGGATCCCCGGGGCAAACGCAGTGGATGGGCAGGTCCCTCAAGCCTCGCGGAGGAGGAAGGGGAGTTCTCCTTGGGAACGGTGCGGGAGCCAGGCTGGCGAGGGCTCGCCACAGACTTTTTGCAAAGGGGATAGCACATAGGTACTCCTGGGCCTCTGAGAAAAACGGGACTGACACTGCATAAACGGTGCATTGCACTAGGTAAGGTCTTCTCCCAAGCAAAACCATCTACCAGCAAACCACAAAATCTGCCATCAGCCAGGGAAAGTAAAAACACAAATGTAATATGGTTCAAGTAGGAAAGCATATACCTTCCCTGCTTTCACATTTCTTCAGTTGGGACTAAGAACGAACTGGTTTCTTTCTCCTTATTCCTGCGCTATGGAGCGCAGCGTTTACCTGAGCAGTACCTTCTATGCCATATTGCTTTACCAAGTGCTTTTGTCTCTTTTTCTTCGAAATAAAAGATGTCCAACATAAATAGAAAATATTACATGTTATTTATTGGCAATTGAATATAGCCAGAAAGATGGTGCTTTTGTAGTAATGTTATCAAAGGCAGTCTTTTAGTTATAAAGAATTATGTTGCCATCAATGCAGTATTAACTCATTCAAATTAGCAGTTGTATTTCTGACAATACTGCATGAACTTCCTATCTTTAATTTGTCCTTTGTCGACATAACAAAATTCCATACTCTGCACTCTGCACCCATATACTCCCATACACTTACACCACACACAGATTGCACTGTGTAGGATATAATTCCGAGATTACGAAATCTTCATTAAATTTATCTTATAAAGTGTTTATAGTTTCTTTTTCAGCTTCCAGAGAGTAACCCAGGGTTATGCACTTTTTTTGCACAAGGCAATCTCACAACAGGAAACTAATCTTGACAAATGACCAGACTTTGATATCTGTGATCTAAAACACTGCTCGTTAGACTGTTCATTTTGTAAACGAATGGTAATAAACCTGTTGAGAAGTGTAGGATAGCAGGAATACTTTACAGATCACCCCTTTACAGGTTTCAATCAAAGCAATAAATTTGAAGGGGAGCATGCAGATATTCTGTGCCGAGACAAAGACTCTGTCCCACACCAACCACATTTAAAGAAATATTTCTTTTGCTTTCTATACATTTTAAAAATAATTTGCATAACTCTGCCTTTTTACCCCCATGGCTGATTATCTCCAGCTCTCTTAAGTTAATGTCAAACCTCAAAATCCTTGGACTTGTTAAAGTATGCGGAGAGTGGAAATCAAATGCCTTTATTAGAAGCCCCGGGAAATCTCCAACTCCTAAGCACAACGAAAACATTCCAAAGAAAATTGTTCAAAGAGGACAAAGGAGAAAAGCAGAACAAGAAAACCTTGTTTTGAATCAATGATTGCAAGAGTTTTATAAATAAATTCTGTTGCCTGGACAATTCTGAAAGACAACTCAATAGGTTTAGGGGTTTTTAAGTGTGTTTGCCTCTATGCCTGAAACACTTAGGGGATTCAGCTGAGCTAAAGCTTGGAACAATGGGCTGCTTTGTTCATTTGACTATTTGTAATAATCACTGTGAAGCAACTTTACAGTACTAGATAGCGAAAAATATGCACCACTTAAAAATGGGTGAACCTACCAAATTATTTTTGCATATATTTTAGGGGCAACGAGATCACTAAGACATGTGGTCCTGTCTTTAAACAGTAGATGAAAATGTTCGCTAGCGGAAGAGGCCATAAAGATTTTATTTGTTAGGATATCCCTGTGAAGTCAGGCTGAATCAGTAATCCTCACAAACACAACCACAGTTACATGATCCATTGTGCCTTTCTGCATGGGCACAACCATCTGGTGTTTAATACGTACTACTGATTTATTATCTCTAGCGCAGTTACCTTGCTGTAAGTTTGACCCTGCTCTGCTCCTGAGAATCACTGTTCTGCTGTTTACTCTTATAATGTCCTGACAACCCGCCCTTTACCTTTCTGCTGCTCACCCAGGTCCTTCATTTCCTCCTGTTTGTAGGCAAATAGAGTCTAATTGTTTTATTATAACTAATTTAATCTGTGCTGAGAGATCTCGATGTGCAGTGTGAAATTTGCTGTTCATATTAAGTGTGGTTCAAGAGGTTTGTTATACAGGACAGAAGTATAAAAATAGACCAGTTCAGTCCATTTGTTTATTTACTGGACTTCTGCGGTGAAACAGTAAATAGGAAGTTATTAAGCCATGTTTGATATATGTCAGAGGACAGATGCTGCTGTCTAGCTACCAGAGATGTTGGATCATGTTCTTTTCTGTGCAGTTCTGACATTCTGTCATGGAAGAAACCGCAGCAGATACCTGGCTTTTCTTGATGTACTAAATACGCAAAGATGGTGGTCACAAGCTTTGTGAATATTGTAGGCAGTCTTTAGGTCTGATACTTTTCTTTCTGACACTAGCCTGTATATGACATCCTTATTGTGCCTGTACATCCAGCAGGGAGTTTGCCTGGCGCTCACACAGTACAAAGTATGTTAGAACTGAAGTGAAATATATTATGCTTTTCACACAACTGAGTTTTATTAAAAAAGAGAAATTAAATTACTAACGAATGACATCTGTTACTCGTTCTTCAGGAGAAATTTTGATACTTCCATGTTCTTTAGATGACATGGATTGGGGAAAACACTATGCATGTTTTTTTTTCCAATATAGGACTTCTACATTTTTGTAGTGTTTTACAGCTCATGGGTGCATATAAAAAAGAAAAACTGTTGCTTGGTTACACTAAATTCTGAACATTCAAAACATCTCAAATGCACCAAAGCGAAACAGAAATATTATAATTTTATGGTTTGAAAAAAAGAAACCCTAAAATAAGAAACAATCCATTTTAAATATTTTCCCTGCAGAAAAAATAATTACATACTTTATTAAAGCCAATTTTATAGCTGAAACTTCAGTAAAAGAAAGCTAATTCCCTTTCACAGAGTGGTAATAAACCAAGCACAAAAATTAAAAGTTTCTATAAAAAATGGAATATTTAGAGCAAAACTAAGACAAAGGAACCTCTTTCTACAGCGAGAACCAAGGAACACATTTACTAACGCCTGGGCGCAGGCGCCGTACTAAAGCAGCAGCGGCCGGCCAACACTCGCGGCGGGAAGCGCGCGTCCCGGACCGAGGACGCCCCAGGCCGGAGGCGAGCGCTGCCTCCGCCGCTGCGACGGCCTCGCTGACGGCGGCCCGGGTCGCGGCCACGGCCGCGCGACGCTGCCCGGCGTTCGCAGGGCTGCCTTCCCGCGGGGTGAGAGAAAGCAGCCCCGCCTGCCCCGAGGGGAGGACGACTCGCGCCCCACGGGCGCGGGGACGAGCTCGGCGCCGGCGGCACCGGGGCTGGGAAGCCGCCTGCCCTGCGGCGCGGTTCCCTACGCGTGGAGCTGCGAGCAGTGAGCCGACGTCCTCCCGGCAGAGCTCGGGGTCCGCGCCCCCTTTCCCCGCCAGCCGCCCCGTCCCCTCGGGCCCGGAGAGGTGAAGAAGGCCCAGCGAACGGGCGCAGTAATGTGCATAAAGATATATGTAACCCAGAGCTGCCGTGCTAAGGTAACTCGCTGAAGTGGGGACGGAATGACCTAAAAAGTTGTATCTTCCTTAACTATCAAGTAAAACATAAAATGTAAAGTGCAGAGGAGTATCTTGCTTCAAGCAAAATGTGACAGAATAGATCCTTTTCTTTGCTTAATTTTCAGCCCCTAATTGACCACTTTGTTCAACTGCCTTCCATCACTGCCATGCGGTTCTATTTTATAGCATTTTTCCTTACAACACTTTGATGGAAAAATTTATGAAGAATCGAATTATTGCTGTTAGAAGGGAATTAAAACAATTTTTCATTTACAAAGTCACTGATATTGCTCTACTGTGCTCCACCTTTGGGAATCCAATTGCTCTTCCCAGCTACTCCCATTCCTCTTTATAGCATGGCAATTGCACTATACAGATTATGGCTGCAATTTTCTCCTAATCTGTTCTGGAGCGCAGAAACTGTTATAGAAGTTAAGGGCTCCAATTGAATTGATAAAGTCAGGGCTGCAATTAGGAAGTCTAATGAATTAACAAAATATTATGATTTTGTTAGAATTATATTTTTAGGCACTGTAAACATTTGGGAAACAATGTTATTTTGTCCATAAATTAAAACAAAAGGGGGGAGGGGGAACAAGCTTCTACTGTTAGGCTTTTGTATTGCTTTAAATTATATCCAAGTTTCATAAAAACATAACACATGATGGGCAGTTTGCACTTCTGCTGCAGAAACTCTGCTGAGCAAGTTTACTCCATTACTGAAAACCAATTTTTTTTCATTTTTCTTTCTTTGCATTTATATCCAGTTATTTACACATATTAAACTAAATCCATCTTTATTTTCTACCTCTACGACCCTAGTGATTCCAGGTGGGTCGAGTGGCTCATACCCTGTGTAGCACGGGGCACCTTATTCCATAAAGCAGATCGCCAGGATGAGGATTGTCTTTCTTTAGTGCGTTGAATATTCACTGGTTTGAGCAGAAATCTTATCTTTCTTGTTCACTAAGTGGCATACTGAATTTACAGTTGCCTTTGACTTTATGTTGTCAACAACCCAGTGAAATCCTTCTAATATAATTTTTATATGAAAATTCACCCTAAAGGCCCTATAAGTGGGGAAATTGTACTGTTTGTGATTCACTGCTTTGGACTTCACTTAAAAAAAAAAAAAAAAATCACGTGCCAAAGCAATTCAAATGTAATTTCTAGGTTATTTCTTGGCTGGCAAGAATGACTTAGGGAAAGAATTTATACAGGGCCTTTCCTCTCAACTAAGAACATTAAGAGGAAGAAACATTATTTGCCAGTATAAAACAAAATAACTTCCTGTGCCTGCTGCAGTTATGCTGTACAAGAGCCTGTGCCCAAACCCATCAGCACAGCCAATTTAGCAACTGATTTGCAAGGAAAAGATACCTTAGTCCTGTGGTGTTAATGTCTTTACAGTGGGGGGTCTATTGCCAGCTTCTCCAAACTCATCAACACAATCTATTATTAATACCCAGAAAGGCTTTATAGTATCTTTATTGCACAAGGCAATGAAAGCTCTGTGGTGTAATCTGTTATCTATATTGCAAAAACATGTGAAATAAAACAAAACATAGACACTTCATAAACAAAATGTTTCATCCGTTACATCTCCCTGTCTCTCCTATATATAAAGCAGTAGGGTGCAGGAAAAGCATTCAGAGAGATTTGCTGTTAGATGTGGGACTGGCTTCTTTTTTAATTTTATTTGTAATGTGACAAACTTTAAACTGGGAATGAGAATTTCTGCTGCTTTTCACAGAGATGGAAAAGTTTGGGTCTTTGCATAATTAGGCCACATTTAATTTGTACAGCAAAGGGGGTTAGCAGCAAAATACCCCATCTGAAGTCCCAAAGGTTAGCTCTTAACGAAACTCCAGCAGGCGCAGGCTAAGCGGAAGCTCGGCGGTGCGACCGCCGCGGCCGTCACGGCTCCGGCGGGGCTGAGCGCGGCGCCCGGGCCCAGGTGGGACCAGGGATCCGTCGGGGCATTGCGGGGTGAGAAATGGAGAACTTGTCTTCCAGCGAGCAGCAGCAAATGTAAGTGCCCACTGGCATTTTCCTGAAGGCAGTTAGTTCTTTGAAAATCATTCGAGAACAGTATTTGAGCGAAGAGCTGGATCTTTTCTTCCGTTACTGATCTAAAAGCCTATATTTCATATGAAAAGCCCAGGATTGCCCTACACTTGGTCCCTAGGAATAGACACCATTAGAAATATGACTTAATAGCAAATAAGCAAACACACATTTTAAAACCCAAGCTGATTTTGTTTTGAACAAACCGATTGCAGCAAAGGTGGAAGTGAGAAGCGGTAAAGAGAACAGTTCTGTATAATACTTGCAGTATACGTTTGCAGTACAGCCAGAATCAAAAAAAAATGTTAACACACTGGCCTGTGTCTTATTTCCCAAATGCCCTTTTATTTTCTTTGCCTGTTGAAAATAAATTGTTCTTTTGTAGCGTTTCTCTTTTCAGTCAGACTGTCAGCTATTATTTTTCTATTTCCTCTTTTTGTCACTTTGCATTATTTTTGGTGCTGTAATTCCCATTTGTTCCCACTCCTATCTTCCTGTCTCCCATTGTTCCATTTTTTAATCCCCAGTTTTACTCTTCTTCGGCTCTTTTTTGGCCCATTCTCAGTAGGGTTTGAGAGAATACCCAGGCGTGACTCCCTGCTATAGCAACCACACCTCCCCAGGAAAGCCACAACAATCTCCTCGGGACCAGGAAGGTCTTTCACAAGCTGGCAGCAAAAGTAAATCCTTCTTCAAGGAACAAGGAGGATTAGCAGAGAGCAGTGGGCTGCAGACTTAACCCTACCCCTCATTTCTTTAGAGCACCAGTCACTCAGAACCCCGCTGTGATGTACAATTAAACAGAACTAAAAAAAATCCTGAATGACACAAGAGCCGGATTGTGTAAAGGTTTAATTCCACTTTAATACCTTTCCAAGTTCAGAACTCAAAGATAGCAATTTAACCCAAGAATCCCCATGCGAGCATGAAAAGTTGCTGTTTATCTTACAAAGGTCCCTGCTATATTCTGCTCTAAATCATGGTCTATTAGCCTGACTTTTAATGGATGAAAACTTCTTTTTTTCCCCAATCATCTCACATAGTTTCTCTTTACTGTCCTTCCCCCACAAAGTTCACTCTTCTGGCAAGACAGGAGAGTCTTATCAGAGGCACAGAGTCTGGGGAGAAATCTGTGGGTAATGCTAGGCTTAGCAGGAAAAGGAACGCTGAAATAAATGAGAGTAAGAGAAACTCGGGCAACTGAAGGAGCGTCCGGCAATGTCGAGGAATGATCAGTTATCCTTGTAACGTGGATGTTAATGTCAATGTTATTAGCATCGTGCCAATTATATATTATTAATACTATGACACAAAATACATAGCTCTTTTTATATAGACTTCTTTGAAGACTCCAAACATCTGATTCATCCTTTTTATGTTAATGACCAGACTAGACTATTTATTCTAGTGTGGACAGATATGGTATTTGCTCTATAAATTGAATTCTTAGATTAATGGGGAAATGTCAAAATCTGCAAGCTTCAGTAAGGCCAAATATGGATGATAGAGTGTTAAAGACTTAGCTATCAGCATCCATGTTTGCATTCAGGATTTGGTAAACTAAACCCATAAAGATTTATCAACAAGCAAGGCCCTATAGCATGTCCAGACCCTCCTTTTGCCTGGAACATTAGCATAGGTTTTAAGTTATTTCAGCAGTTAAGCATATATCACACAAGACACTTCCACATGTGTGAAAATGAAATCCCATTAGACACCAACAACATTATTAGGCATGCAAAGAGGATTATTCCCTTAAGCTCACAAGACTGAAAGGTTTGTCTAAACATTTTATTAACTTTTTCAGACTTTTTTTAATTAAATGAAAACTTGTAAGTAGGTCAAAGCTGGAAAATACTACTTAATTTTTGGCTATATATATGTATATATATTTTATACGTGTACACACACAAAAAAATAGATATAGATGCCTGTTGGACAGAAAGTGTAGAAAATCCTCAGCACCCCATATCAATACATCATTTCTTACTTTTGATAAGAAAATTTGCACTGCTTGGTATTGTTCTATAAAAGCACAGAAATATCCCATGGTATTCCTGATGGTTGCATGAACATTTCCAAAAATCAGGTGTGTTGCTTAATGTCTGGCTGAAAAAAATCCTGCTCTGACTCTACTGCCCTTTCTTCAAAGTTCACACAGCACTTTGCTTGTTTTTCACAGACAGTATAAGAATACTTGCTGAAATAGAATGAAGTTTGCTCACCAATAATTCCGAGGTTCATAAGATCATCTGCTAAAATAAATATAGGAGGAGAAGCTGTATCAGTTTTTGCTTCAGATGAGTAAAATGAAGAACTCCCCTTCATACCAGCTGGAATAGGATTGGGCCCTTGTTCACAGATAAGGACACTTTAAACTCCTGGCTCCATTGAGACTTCTGTCCTAAATCTATTTTCTACTATTCTATTTAAGGATCCCCACCCTGGACATTTAAAGTAATGTCAGCAGCTCCTCAGTTTGCTGTTGAAAGAAAAATGATTCCGTTTTGGATCTCACATCAACACAACATGTCACAATTCAGAAAGCGGTCTGCGTTGCAAATTTTGGACATGCCATAGGCAATGCTCCAACACATGGCTCGCATGCACTGCCTGCTAATTGTGGTGGGCAAGTCAGACGGTCAAACGTAAGGGACGGGGTTAATTTATGCATTTTTCTTGTTCTCATTTCACTTACAATAGGCATTAAAATATTTGACATTGCTTCTATCACTGCACAAACTGGGCAGGAAATGTAGGAGCTGGGGTGTACAAGTTAATGAAATATGGTTGGGTGAACATAAGCTCTTCATTTAGACAATAACAGTTGCTGCTGCAGTTTCTTTGTACCCACTTTATGAAAGTCATAAACTCTCCAAAGAATGGCGTGAGCTATTTTACCCTGATGGTCTTTGACTCTCTCTCACTACCTGCTGGTGCAGTTAGAAAGTATGAACTGCCTTTGAACAGATTAGGACCAAGTTAAAGTGTGACAACATCTTAAGCTTTCTCCACATGTTGCCAATGATTTCCAACTAAAGATGTTACCCTCATCACTTCTGCCACAGTGATAAGAATCTATAGCCCACTCACTTGAGGAGATAAAAGCAGTTTAGCTGAAAGTATAAAGTGCTCTGACTTGCTAAGCCGAGTGGCTGGCTGTCCCAACCTAGCTGAATTTTTCCTCTACAAAGCACAAAATCCTTATCATTAGGGACTTAAGCTGCTTTTTATTTTGAGACAAAAAGAATACTGTTTATTGGCATCCAACTCAAACCAGCTGTAAACAGTTGCTTTGATGAAGAAGCAGCTACAACTTCAATATGCCTGAAGGCACATACCCACTGAGTGTCAATCATTAAAGGAAGAATGTAAGGTGTATACAGGGTCAAAAGAAGGCCAAGGGACATTTAAAAGACCTCAGGGATCCTGGATAGCCCTGTTTTCCTTTTAGAACCAAAAGAAGTTTTTTTAAGCTATTCTGCTGTATGACCTTTATCACAAGAGGCACTTCTGCGGCTAGGCTCACCGCCCAGTTTACTCACAGAAGCAGGAGAGTTGTAGCATTAAGTTTTTCTCCCTAACATGACTGTGGAAGCGGCACAATGTACTTTGATTTGACAGAGCCTAAATGGCTGGAGAATGCTGCACTTCATTACATACTCTTACATACTCCAGAGCAGCAAAAAAGAGTTTGACAGCAGAAGTCCTGCTGGTTTCTGTAGATATCTGAGTCACAGATGTGCAGAGGGATCTGAGTAATTTTTATTTTTTGTATTATTTTTATTTATATTTTGTATTCTTTCATCAAGAATCCCTTTACTGGCAGTAATTACTATTAAAGTTAGGGATGCCTCACCAGCTATTTTGGTGTGAGAAGTATAAGGTTGCTATGGAACTAAAGATGAAACAGCAGGAAGATAAAAATAATAAAAAAAAGAATTAAAAATGAATTTGAGAACCAATAACAATAGCTTTGTCTTGAAACGTGTCTCTACATCTATAAATCCTATTGTAATCAGATATGTGCCAGGAAAAAGCCCAAATCTGAGGACAAGAATCTTGACAGTGCCTGGACAATTCATGGATTCTGTCTGGAAAATAGGAGCTCTTGAATATGGACTTGGAAATGGTTCATGGTCCTCAGGAGAAAGCAAATTGTCCCACTTTTGTCATACAGCTCACTTTTAAAGTGCCATCTCTTTTCCGTTGCCTGGAGTGGGCTATTCCAGATACATTACTACTGCAATCAGAGTTAGATTAGGTCTTAGGCAAATAAATACACAAATGGTTAGGGTTTCTTAAATATCCCTGTTTGTTCATATTACATTTTAATGTCTTTAGTTGGACCTACCAAACACTTTCTAAATACAGAGAAAATATACAAATCCTGGCCTTGGAAATGTAAGTTTAAGAGAAAGAAGTAGCCAGTGGCTTGAGAGGTGAAATGGCTCAGTTGTTGATGGGTTCTTAACTTTTCGGTTGCAAAAATTTAAAAAAAGGGGGGAAAAAAAGAAAAGAAAACACACTTCCCACAGAAGCTCGGTGGTGAAGGCCACACTGTCTCATCCGCACCATTTCCTAGGACAGAGGACAACACTCTTACACCTCTGCCAATACAAAACTCTTTGGTTTGCCTTGGCATGAAGGGCAGAGATCTGTCCAAGAAGGGGCGAAGGGAAGAGGACATGCTCCATCAGGAAGGTCCCCGAGGATGCCTTTGAGAAGGTCCCTCGCAAGAGCACTAGCTGTAGGAAGCGTTCCCTATCTGAAACCACCAGTTTGGAAGAAGATGCAGTCGACTGCAGAGATGTTTCGCACTGACGGGGTGGTGAGAGGAAGTGCTGTGAGCCAGGACAGGTTCAGCAGCACACAGAGCAGGTAATTTGCCAGCTCTTGGCACAGACTTGCATGGACAGGCAGGAGCAAGGGGTCAGTGCACGATCTGGCCAGTCCTTGCAGTGCTCCAACTCAGCCGCTGTCCTGACTGCAAAACCTGCCTGCACCTGGAAAGCAAAGCTGCTGGTCAGCAGAGCAGCACCTGCAGCACCCAGTAGCTGCCATTCAAGAAAAGCAAGTGACCTCTTCGTTTACGGGGAAAAGAGCTTTTCAAATCCAGATCAAAAGAGTACATAAAGCTCCTGCCCCAAACCTCCTCGGGTTTCCTGGAAGAATCTGAGGTTTGTGTGTATTTAGGGCCAGGTGGTTCAAACAGCTCCAGGCATTGTTTAGTTGTCAAGTGCCTGTTCTCCAGCCAAAGATGACATTTTCAGAGCTGTCTTAATTCCAATTGGTTCTAATGTTTCTAAGTGACCTGAACGTAGAAAAGAGCATCTTCCACCAGGAATATCAAGAGGGAAGATCAGGTACCCACTATATTAGACTCAAATATAGTAATAGACCTTCCTGTCCCAAATGCCTAAACTTGAAACAGAAGGAGGAAATATTCTCATCTCCATTTGAAAGCTGATTTCAGAAACACAGAGAAAGAGCTTGAACCAAGTTCTTAAAATCAGCTAAAAGCCTTACATTTACCTCAACGGTTTGTGTTAGGTTCCTGCGCCTGGAACCCCAAAGGGTCTTAGAAGGCAAAATCCTAAAGATTTCAGCCTCTCTATAGCTTTGAGATTTCAGACTTAGGAGTCTTGCCATAAGTCACACTGGCATCAGTGACAGAGTCGAGAACTGCATCTCCTCAGCCCCAGCATAAGCCATGACGCAGGACCAACCCCTGCTCTGCGCGCAGGGTCCTTCCCCAGTGCAGGGGTCCTTCCCAGGGGAACCCGCATCCTCGTCACCGACCTTTCGCAGACGCCCTCTCTAGCAGTCGTGTCCGCGCTGGCAGTCACCGGGAGGTCCCGGCAGGCCCCTGTGCACGGACAAAGCCTGGGGGTCGGGGCTCCCTCAGGCCCCCAGCGCTCCCCAAGCTGCGGCGGCTGACGGGGTTGCTGCCCCACACGTCCCCCAGCCCCGTCCCGCAGGTTGCCACCCCCCAGCAGGGGCAGCAGCAGGTACCTGGCCCACAGCCACCCCAGTTTGTGGGCCACGTATTAACACAACCTAAAATCAGTAGCATTTAACCTAAAATGCCAGTCCGAAACAAGTGCCCATTGCTCCTGCAGGGCAGCAAGCTGCCGGATGGGGTCGAACCTGTGGAGAAGACACAGGGCCTGGGTCCCACCGCGGCCTTCACGTAGCTGTGCAGGGTCAGCTGGGTGAATCGCCACTGGAGACCAGTGCACCGGGGCGGGATTAGCTACTGAGGCTGACCTGAGGTCCCTTTCATGGAAAACTGCCTCTGAGACTCCCAAGGACATTTTTATAATATTTAAGTGGAAAGACACAGTTCTCTGTCATCCCATTCCCAGTTTAGTGTTGACACTGTGTCTGAAAGCTGGTTTCACATCTCGGGCTCAGCCTGCTCAGCAAGGTGACATGTACGAGAGGCACATCTCGTTCGAGCAAGGAGCAAAGGCAGAACTGAAGAGGAGGACAACCTCGGTGCCCTGCAGAGCACGGACAAGCCCAGCACACCCGGTGCAAGGCCCCTGCTCAGGACTGTGCTTTGCACGGCAGCAGCACATAGCTGGGATGGCCTTAGGGCTGTTGGTACCTCGGTTCTTCATCGCTGCAAGGCTGCGCGAGCCCCTGACACGGCTCCACTTGCAGCCCTGCTTGCCCTGCATGGGGGCTTGCAGTCTCCCACCACTCGTGCAACTCCTTCCCCTACGGGAACTGCGCTAACGCTTGCGGCCTGCACACGTGCAAGAGACCCGTGGCCCATGGCTGCACACGTGCCAGCCTCACCACTCCGACGGCCAGGGAGCGTGGAGGCCCCAAGGCCTGTCCCGAGCTCCACGGCCTGTCTGCTGCAGTAGAAGGAAAACACAATGCCTGCTCCACAGCATGCCAGAGAGGACTCAAATACTTATGTATTTTTCATGAAAGTGCTAATACGGTAGCAAACACCGGTGCCACCGGAGACGTGGCCTCTCCAGGCATGGGCGCAGCACCTCCTCCAGCAGCTCAGAAGATGCACGCCGGCACGACCTCTCCCGGCTCCGGCCTCACCCGTCGGCCTGGCAGCGCTGGCTCTGCCCGGCGCCTCGCCGGCCTCGCGCGCGGACACGTTGCTGTTCTCCACCGCGCATCCACCGCCCTGCCCGGGCTTTGAGCTTCAGGCTGTATCTCTGCTCCTCCCCGGTACACCTCAACTGCTTTAATTACGTATATTATTTTGGGCTATATGCATGACAGTCAAAAGACAGCAGAAAGTTTGTGGGGCTGTAAGATTATACAACATATGAACAACACTTAAATACATAGTATGAAAAATGCATCTTTGCAATTTATTCTGTTAAGAAATTTTCCTGCATAAAGCCTCATAAAATCTTTTTAAAAAGAGACAGTAGTTCATCTTTATTGTCATGGTGATATCTTTATAAACTTACTCCAGTGATCTATAGGAAAAGCAAACCAGACAGCTCTGTATTTATGGGCATATTTAAAAAGCCTCTTATATTTAACAACTGCATTTAGCTGCGTTAACTGCAAGTTGCAGTAATAAAGGCTCTGCACACTTCAATGCTAAATTAAAAAAAAGTTCTGCTGTTCAATAATACATAGATGCTGTTTTTTTCATTACTCTTTAATATCATTTCCATTTAGTTTATAAATAATTGTAGCTAGCTAATGAAACGAAATAAAACCTGCCTGCAACCCATTCCCTAGAGCAAACTAAACTCCTCTTTTTAAAGCTTCTTAATCACCGCCCAGTTCTTACAAAATTAGCATAGTAATGGGCTTTAAATTGAGCCTCTTTGTTTTTTAATTAAGCTCCCAGCAGGTAAAAATAAAACAGATTATTGAAGAATATGCCAACACTAATAGCCTGAAACTCTTTTGACAATTAAAAAGATCCCATGTTAACCCTTTTGAGGAATCCTACATGCTAATTAGTCACTCTGAGGCCCAAATCCATCAATATTCCATCTAGAAAGCTTGTAAAGTTGAAATGGTGCAACTGATGTGTGTCATACCTGCTACCACTTCAACAGAAAGGCGAGGCATAAACTCTGCAGGGCACCGGGACTGCTGCACAGGACAGCAGCCTGCAAACGACAGCCTCCTAGCAGCTAAAGCAGCAGTTTCTGTGCCTAAAATACGCGGGCAAGCATCTGCAGAGCCTGCGCTCGGGAACGCCGTCGGATGATGCATGCTTTGATGGCATCGGCCGAACTCCCACTGCTGGCGGGGGTCACACGGGCAGGACAGAGGCTGGAAAACCACCGCCGCGGAGGCGGCACGAGCCCGCGGCTCGGCGTCGCCCGGCTGCTCCGACCCCGCTCCGGAGGGTCTCCGGGTCCCGGCGTGGGACACGGCCGCCCGGCACCTGCAGCGCGGCCGCCCCGGGCGCTCCCCCGGGGCCCTGGCGCGGCGACAGCTCTGCAGCGCCCGGACAAAGAGCCCCCTTTCATCCCTTCGGCTCCGGGGCTCGCTGTGCGGCGATGCCTCCCGGGAGCCTCCGCTGCATTTCGTACAAAAAAAATTAACTGAATGCCAGAGTTAGCAGCCCTGGTCGGCATTTCAGCCTCTGACACTTATTTGAAGTGTCTGCCTAGCAGCCTGAATGCGACGAGTATCCCAAACATGCCTGAAAGACAACTATTCTCTTTTGCTTAGCAACATCAAGCTGCCCCGGAGGCAAAGGTAAATCTTAAGCAGAACAAGAGGGTTAGGAAAGAGTAACACTGAAGCCGTGTCATGGACAGCAGTGATTCTCTGGGAAAATTTACTAGATAGTGCTGGCAGGCTGGAGACGAGCACAGACCATCATTGGTTAGCTTTCTGTCAAATATTTGGAAACCACTTTCCGCGTCCCACACTTTATTTTCAGCATCTGACTCAAGAGGCAGAGTGTGAAGTGCTGGCTGCAAGCTGCTTGCATCCAGCCAAGACCATTAATCCCTCACTTTCAGGAGTGCTGTGTCCATCCAGAAAAATGAAATAAACAACATGAAAAGGCCATTCATTTCCAAGAATGCTGATCACTCCGCAACCTTCAGAGACTAGCAATAAATGGTATTGAATGCTCTTGTGTGCTCGGTAAAAAGCTGCCAAGTCTTAGGCAGCTGCAGTAACTACTGTCAGTCGCCGCTTTATACTTCACCTTATATCATAGGGGTCAATGATGGGATCAGAGAACGTGATGGGACTTAAGGCCGGACTCCAGCCACGAACATCTCCCACCTTCTTTCACAGAAGCATCTGGGAACCTGGTGACATGTCTCTTAGGTTTTTATTTCTGATCATAAATGACGTTTCTTGTGTCTCAGTTTTAACTGAGAAAAGATAAATTGGAGAAAGGAGGACACACTTTGCTCATACTAGAATACAAATTCATTAGGTGAAGACCATCGTTTACCCTCTGTGCAGTGACCAGCGCTACCGATTTCACGGGGCGCCTCTGGATCACACCCCAATACAAATAAATATCACTGGCAGAATCATTCGGAACAACGTAAATCCACCCAGAAGAATTATCTTCCCTTGAAATACCCCAGAGTAGATCAGGTATAATTTATACAGGAATCAGAGAAGCTGGGCTGCAAGATGGCGAAGATGACGCCACCAGTTTCTCAGACGCCTCCGCGGTCCGACGGTCCCTTCTGGCAGCGCCGCTGCCGGGCCTGACGGAGAGACAGCTTGTGCACGGAAATGACGATTCCTTCTGGGACCGCTGCGGTTACGGTGACCTCTCCAGGAACATCTTTTCTTTAAAGCAGAAAGCTGCAACGTTGAGAACAAGCTTGGGACGCTTTCAGCACATCTGGCTGACAACAGCTGGGGAGGCAGCATTCAGTACAAGCTTCTTTATCTGTGAGGTTTGTCAGCTCTTGGTGGGGCTCCAGGGGGCTGGAGGAGAGCGCAGCGACGTGTGAACCAGGCATTTGTCAAACTGCCTCAGAACCAACTTCAGAGAACACAAAATCAACTCCTACAACACCTCGAACCCATTTCATACCAAAAACCTCCCTGCAAACTGAAGATAACAATTCCCTGCTCCTATTAGATTCATACTACAGATGCCAAGTTGAAAAGCATGCATGCATTTTGCATTACACACCGTGCGCCATGTGACACGGAGCAAGCTCTTCTATGAAACTTTGCTAGCCTAACGGTTTTAAACGCATGCATTCATCATAGCGCATCCTGAGAACATGGAAACACAAAACCAGCTCGGCACAATGGCGCATTGAAAAATACTTCTCCAATTTTTGACAGTTTTTACCAGTCCCAGAGGCATTCCTTACTGTATGAATAATCTCTCTCCCATCATGGAGTCAGTCAAAATAGAAGAAACTTTTTCTTACATCTAACCCCGGATGGTTTTCAGCTATTGCTGCAGACAGAACTGCAATGAACCCACCAGCTCCTGCTCTGTGTGCACAGGCTGCTATCTCCACCAGCGTCTGACCTTTCACAAATGCGATCCAAGGTGACCTTTTACTATTATTGCAGCAGTAAATGCAGTTTTTCAAGGAATTCTCACTAGAGCATGTTTTACATTAGCAGTTGGTATGCATCAGAAAATCCACCTTCGCTGCTGTGTAGGGTTTATTAATGCAGCTATCTCTATAGAGATGTACAATTTTATGAACCTCATACGAAACCAGAATTATTATCGCCGAGCCCCTGTCAGGCAGCACCTTTCAGCGGGCAGTGCAGCTGTCCAAACAGTGCCTGTTGTACCTGGGCGGCAAATAGGTACTTGTTTACCCTCTTCCAGCAGAATACACAGAGGTAATTCTTCTGGATTTCATCACTATCCCTTGTTTTATGCTTTATATTCAACCTCTCAGGAAATCAGAGAAAGGTATTATTTCCTAACAAAAATATCTGTCATCTGATCACTGCTGGCAGCTTCCACTTTTTCTTCTTTTCCAAGTGAGTGCTTTTGTTCAATGTCTCCTCAGCGGGAGTGTGCTTTATACTAGCAAAGTGTAATATGGTTTCTTTTGGATAAAGAATATCCAACCATTGCTTGTTGAAAGCTCACGCCATCCTTTGTCTCATAATGAAGCTGAACTTAATGGCTGCTCGATAGATAAAATAAAAGGCTGCGCATGGATTTTCCATTTGCAAATTAGACACTCAGCCCATCAAAATGTCAGTCCAGAACCAACTCTCCTGACCCAGGCAAGGGGCTCTTTAATAACTTGGAAGCCCATTCAGGAGCTACCAAACCCAAATAATAAAAACGACATGAAAATAATGTTTGGATCATAACAGGCTTTCCAGAGTTCGGGTATTGGCAAAGATATATCTAAAACAGATCATGATCAGAAATCAGATAACAATGCCACAGACTTCACCTTTTCACTACATCCTTCCCCATGAACCTATTTTGTTCACTAAAAAAAATGTGTCCATGCTAATCCACATACTCAAAAGGGGGCAGAGAATTTATTTCTTCACTGTGCATGTTTTTAATCACTTCTGGACACCAGCTGTGAAGCCTTGTGGGACCCCAGAAATGCTAGCACCGCTTTGCTTTATTCCTGCTCCACCAACCACGGGTGACAAAAGCTATCTCACCCGCCACGTGGGGACAACTGGGTTTCCCCAGGTTTGGAGGGGGGTTGAAGACCAGTTGCTGGGTTTATGCCTGCAGCCTACACACACTGCTGCAAATAACTAGCAGGTAAGAGATACCCTACACCTTCAACAACTGCAACTCATTTTCTCACCCAGAAATAAATGAAACTTGACAGCAGCAAGGACACAGGCTGGTCGGGGCTGGCTTCGAGCTGGCTGTATTTGCTCTTGCTGGTCTTTTCCAGCGTGAGCTCAGTGTGCAGTCCCTGGTCCTCCCTTGTCTGGATAGCGGTGGCTCTAATGCTGCTCAGCTGGTGGGACCCCCTACACCCCCTGTTCTGGCTTGGTGCTGGCCCATGCACCATCTGTGCTTAACGCAGGAGGGAAATAAAGCTCAGAGAGGCCAGTAAAGTTCTGGTAGGGATGACCCCAGCATTCCCAGTGTAAAAACCACCTCTGCGTAGATACAAAAAGCAGCAAAGGTAAGTCAGGGGCCTGGGGCTGGCAGGAGAGTCGTCGCGTTGTGCGGGACGGAGGTGGGGTTATGCAAGGAAACAGATAGTGGTACCTTGGAGATTATCTGTGTGAGGACCAGTGGGGCTGATGATTTCATGATCCCTGAGTGTTTACTTTGCTGGAAGACAGGACAGCTGGTGATGATGCAGCTTCCTGCTTCGAACACCCAAACACGCTGAGGGAACCTCCCTCCAGCTCCTCATCTTCAACTTATTCCGTAATAAAACGCAGACATGTCCAAGGAACAGCCATAGGAAAAGGTGCAAATTCTTTTGGCCAGGAAGACATTGTCTCATGGTTGTACACTATGAAAGCCTGTGTTTGCTGATGGAAGCAACAGCAGAATTTCACTGTTGACTAAATTTATGAGCTTTGATGAAATCTCTAGCTTTTGTATGGGGAAATCCAGACAATCAAAAGAATTTGGCAAGAAAATGCTAAGAACAAACACTATCAGCCACTCTTCGAGCCACACAAGTAAATGAGATGACAGATCTGTTGAACCACTAAAGTTTCAATCTCATTTAGAAAACATGCATGTATTTCTGTTTCCAAATTCTGACAGAACGTGCAACAGCTGTACTGGGGGAAAGACTGTGCGGGTTCAGGAGTTAGCAGCACAGCAGAAATCACCATTTTCCCAATGCAAGAGATGTTGAAAGACAAAGACTATGCGCAACAGTCACCTGTACAGCAGCTCTGGGATTGTTCGGGGAACGTTCATCTGCCTTTGTGAATAAACAGTGTGAATAGATTAACGGTGTGCCTTTCTGAATGTGCCCTATTGACAAACATTATTGAATTTAAGAGAAGAATACCCTGAAAGCTACCAACAAACCCATCAGCAATAAAATCGAATTGTTCAATACGCACTGAGAAACCTTGTTGATGATCCTGGCAGAAAACATAGACAGGATTGAACTTAAGGAGGGGAGCACCTGACTGCCATCTCATGAAGATGCAAGCAGCTCAGCAGATCTGCACTCTAGAGTTGGTGCATGCAAGATAACAGCTTGTTTCTATTCGCTTGCAGATTCATGAACAATTAGTAGAAGCTTTTCAATAAATTTTAACAAAAAAATTTTAATGAAAGCGCTCGCCCTTCTTGATAATGAACCAGGAGCAGACCCTTAAGTCATGTTATAGTAGGATTAGCAGTATGAATGCAAAAAGATGCAAAGCAATTGGAGCGGCTTCTGCGGAAACGAAGGGGTGCAGGGATCAGTCCCACGGCGCTGCTGGTGCACACACCTCCCGGCAGCACACACGCGCTCCGGAATAGGAAGATGGCACCAGCGCTCAATTGCACGGCCTCCATGTACAGGAAAACTAAAACTGGAACAGTTCTGCTATGCTATAATTACATTGCACAAGGCTAGAAGTGTGAGTTTTTAAATTTCTGCTGCGTAACTCTATTCAGGAGAAACCTTAAACTCCTTATTGCCACATCATACTTTCTCTTTCCACTATTGCGCCCTCTCCCCTTTCCCTTTCCAGCTACGCTCCAGCCCACAAAACACTAACACTAATGCAGTAGTTGCCTCCAGTTTGCTGCACTCTCTTTTCCTTAGCTTTTCCCGGCATTTCCATGCATACCGAAAGCTCTTCGTGGCCGCGGCTCTGCTCTCCTGTGTTGTACAGCGCCCAGCACCGCGAGCTGGAGCAGCCAGCGGGCACGTAACAAACCTGACCGACAGTGCTGGTCTAACCGGGCAGCGAGCACGAGAAACCGCGGCTGAGGAAACGCGATTGCTGCCTCTGTGTTTGGAAAAGCAGCTGGAGCTGCCGGCAGGGACGGGCGGGCGGCCGCGCAGCGCTGGCGTCCTCGGGCAGAGGTGCCCGCGCCAAGCCTCGTGCGGCTCCGCAGCCGTGCCCGGCCCGCCGTCACGCGAAGAGGCGGCGCTGAGGCTCCCGCGTTCTTCTCGCGTTACATAATCCGACTTTGGAAATCGGCTGCCAAACGGCAGAAACAGAGTGGGATAAATCTCCACGGTGTCGAGCACACAAGTCCAGAACTGCCTCTTAGCCCTACGGTTTCCTTTGCTCCCGAGCACACTTCAGCGTTTGACATTTCGCAGAGTATATCGGTCAAAACTATCACCTAATTGCAGTAACGATCTCTTGGTTAGGAGTGAACTCTTGGCAAAGCTTCAAGCCCTAATCATTTCAACCGAGTCTAACCGCAAGAACACAACCACCTTTAAAGCTGTCATCTCGTGTAGCCACCCCACGAAGCACACATGCCACATCCTCCGAGCCCGTCCTCCGGCCGACCCACGCCAGCTCCTCGGCATTCCAGGGATTCTGTCATTCCCATAAAAAGCACAAACTCCGGACAGTTCTGCGCACGAGGCAGGCTTGTGGCTGGCAGCAACTCAGCACAGAGTTTTTAACTTAGCAGACAATTTTGTAAAGGTGAAAAAAGTAATTAAATAAAAAGCAGCAAAACACACCTCCTGCTCTCGAGACCTTTCTCCTCAAAGTTCCTCTCACTATTTGTGAAGCAATATTTTCACAGTTAATTTTTGTCTGCCTTAAATTATCTGAAAGGAAGATAAGTTTCCTATGAATGTTTTATTAGACTTTACATTATGCAAATCAGAAAAGTTCGCACTTAACCGTAAATTAGCTCTCGCCCCGCTGGAGGACTGCCCACGTACCTCCGACCCTCGACGCTGTTCGGTGCCGGAAGAGCCGAACGCGGCCCCCGCCCCGAGCCCGGACGGACGGAGGGAGCGAGACGCGCCAGGGCGGTCGGAGCCAGCCTGCGGAGCAGACCTCCGGCTGCTGACAGAAGTGTAATTACCTTTAAAAACCCTGCGATGCAAGGGACATGCAGAAAAGTGGTATGAATGCTATTTCTGTGACTTCCGCATTCTGAAATGACAATTTTGATCGGGCTAATAGCCCTGTGGCAGTTTGCTTCAGCAATTCTGCCTGCTCATCTCACAGAAAGTAGGAAAATTCGTAATTAAAGTCAGATTGAAATGCTGATCTCAAAGTCTTCTGACCTACCTGTTCCTCCCCTGCTATTTAGGAATGTGAATTAGGGCACCTAAGTGCACGTACAGCCCTGCAATAACCAGCTAAATATCTCTCTTGATCCAAAAGTGAAAGAAACAAGAAAGTATTTTTTAGGGAACTTATTCAATGATTGTTGGTTGCAGTACTCAGTTTATTTGCAAATACCAAACACTCCAGGCTGGATGAATATCCAAGCTCTTCTTTTTGTTACCCACCAGAATTAGAAGTATGATATGCGTAATATAAACCACATTTCTCAAACCTCTAAGTGGTCTAACAGAGCTGAAAAGCTTGTCATCCTTTAGAAAAGAATTTTATGTCATTTTTTTCTATCAAAATTCACAAGCTCTAATAAACAAACTGAAAAATAAACTGCAAATGTGTTCTGGGCAACACATACATTCTCCCTTTAATACACACTTTCTGAAGCCTATGGCAGACTTTCTATACAGCACATTTACAGAGCAGCAAGATGCATTTGCTACAGGTATGTAACTTAAAACTGTTTGTAGGAAACATCCTAAACTTGTCCCTTGCTGTAAATGTGACATCTTTACAGCACATGCTTAGTAAATGAAAGCCCTGGGAAAAGGAGGAAAGTCAGGATACCTCCCATATAACTGATTGTAAATTCTTGGGCACCAGGTTTATATTCTTAATAACCTACTAGTTAGACTTAGTGTGTCTGTTCCATCTAAGTCAATTTAAATGAGGTGTACCAGATACAGTACATAAAGTGTTTCATACTTGTGGAGATATGCTTAACTATTGTTTCTTTAGGAAAATCTAATAGCTAGCTCCATTTAATCACTGTCAGATGTTCTACATGTTGCAAGTGGTAACTTCCTTGACACAAACTGCTTTTAATCAGGAATCTCTAACGTATCTTGCATGTATCTCAGGCTGACTTGTGTGATACATTAAAATGTTTTTACAGTATTTATTTTTTGGTCAATGTTTCCCTGGTTTACTTTTTGCTTTACTGGGTACTTTAAGAAAAACTCTACAAGGTAACTTTTTCTTCTTCTGAAAAAGGCCATGTATTCCATGGGGTTTTATAAAAATTAAGGAAAAAAAAAAAAAAGCAGCCCCCTTCCCTCCCCCACGATAGAGCTACAAGCCGTTGCTGCACTAACTCGGAGTCTGGATTAATAAAGCCAATTTTGCCAAACCAGCGCAGAACCAGCCGCGGGTGCGGCGCAGCGTCACCGCGCTCCCCGACCTGGACGCTGGCTTGCGAACGCCCGGACGCAGCGCCGATCATGGGAGCCTTCGGACTCCGTTCCTTAACTTCTCCGACTCTAAAAAGGCAATCGAAGCCGCCCCCCAACGCGTGATTAAATACACGCAGGGGATAATCCTGCCTCCGAAAAGCTGGAGAAAAGGTGGTGTCGAGGCTGGTTTGAAGTGGCCTCCTTAATAGAAAAGGACGGTCCCTTTCTGTGTACATCATGATTTGCTTTGGGATTTCTGTTGTGCCCCGTAAGCCTACAGGATATTACAGCAGCTTTTGTGTCGCTGGTGACCCAGCTGTTCATTATTGAAAAATTCCACTGCTTGATGCGGAGGGCAGGAAGGCTGACCCCTCATCTTACGGACGTTACTATCTTTCAAAAGATACAGGATTAAAGGGCTGGGCAAAATCTGGAGGAAAGCTATGTCTGGTTTTCTGTGTTTTCGTTGTCTTTCGCTATATTGGCCCAGAGAGGGATGTTTGTACAGGATTTAATTAGTTGGAATCAGGCTGAGATTATTGTTGAGACTATTTACTCAGCAAATCTCCAGTCTGAGCCAGAGCTCGAAATGAGTCTGAATAAGAGAATCGAGGAGCGCTCAGCCTCGCTGCCCATGTTCTGCAGCGAGCGGCGGCCGCGCGGGCCGCCCGCCCGCCGTTCCCACTGGGATCAGCGCTGCGCGGGGGACGCTCCGTATGTCACATGGTTGAACCTTAATCAGCTATAAATAGCAACTAAGAAGATCACAAAAGCCCCGAGGTTTAGGCAGAAATCTCGCTGCATTGTGTTGGGGAGCACGGCTCTAAGACTGGGGCAAGGTGCAGCACAAAAGGCAATGAAGGGCACGCTGCTATCGCTGCTATGCCGCGGGGACCCAGTCATTCTGTGTGGGTCAACTTTTTAAACCAAAAAAGGCTAAAGAGAGAACATCTTTCACGTATTTCTTTTTTAATCAAAGCATCGAGATTGGGACACCAGACTTTGGACCCATCTACTTCAGGGGAAAAGAACACATTGCATCTTCTAGCTACACTAGGGCAGCTGGAGGTAGAAGTTGGAGGTGCAACGGAGGAGACAGCCGGGGACGCAGCTCTGCACGGGCTGGGGCCGCTGCAACCTCGCAGCGTGTCCGCTGCTGGGCTCCCCGCGCTGCGGAGGTTGCGATCCCGGCGGGATCCCTGGGGCTCCGCGCCCGACCCACCCCGCATTGCAGGGGGGGGGATACCTGCTGCCAGGAAAGGTCTGTAAAGGCCAGAAAGCTGCAGCCTGCACTTTGCCAAATGCGAAGTGTGGGTGCTCCAGCCTCCGCGTGCCAGCGCCGGGAGGCCAGCACGGCTCCCCGGGGAAGCGGCCCCGCCGGCAGCCCGCGGCACCGCTCGCTGAGCCAGCGCTCGGGGGGAGCCGCGGCGGCACACGCGGCTCTCGGGGCTCCTGGAGCGTCTGCCGACCTCGCCTTGGAGAGGGACTCCTACCAAAACTACAGATAGCTGCTTGCAGAAGCAAGCGGTCAGTGTCCGGTGTATTGGAGGAGGCATCAAGATTGCCAGAGAGGGGAAAAACGTGTGGGGTCAGCTCCTCTTAACCAGGCACCATCCTCATCAAAAAATTACTCCCTATGATTTATTAGGCTTGAAGTCTTGACGATGCCCCAGAGCCAGCTGCCAGGATCTCACGTGCTGAACACTAAACAAGCCCAACAGTATTACCGCAGCGACATCCCACCACGAGACCGGGGCGCACGGAAACCAGAAGGTTTCTGCCACGTAGGAAGATTTTTAAGGTGAGGTGGCTGTTGCTGCGGCTGCGCCGGTTACTATGGCATTAACCTGGCGCTGCCGGGGAGGCGGCGGCAGCTCCGAGCACGTCGGCCTGCAGATGTTACCGCTCGCGAAACCGCTTTCTGCAGGAGGGAGAAGCCCTTCCTGGAGGCACAAGGCCCCTTGTTGCCTGGCTGCACCACTTCAGTCCAAATAATATTGTTTTAAAGTCACACTCACCAGACTAAAGAGTAACGGATACAGAGAAAGCAAACACACGAGCTCGAACGGATCTGCGCCCGTCAGACACCCGCGCCCGACCGGCTCAGGAGACAAACGCGCGCTCCCTGACCCCGGTCTGGCAGCAAACGGGACCAAACACACCAAACATCTCCTCAGCGACCGGAAGATTAAAACAGAGCAAAAAAGTAGAGAAAATCTCCATGCAGCTCTCAGATTCCAGCTTTGACTTTCTACCAGTTTTGAGCGAACTCCTGGCATTGGCTCAAAAGGCTCTTTGTGAGCAAGCGTGTTGTCAGCATTTTTCCTTTAAAGACACATAACCTACAGAAAAAGAATAAAGCCAGATTAAGATTTATGCTGCTTTGAGTTTTGGGGGATTTTTTTGTTTTGTGTGGTTTTTTTTTTTTTTTTTAAATTTCTGATGTTGGCGTACTCGCCACCTCTGGGCATGCGAGTTCAAAGGCAGAGCTGATGCTGCCAGGAGGCCGGCGGGATGGACCGCTCCAGGCCGGCGGGATGGACCGCTCCAGGCCGAGCCCACGGCCGAGCAGGGCAGAGGCGCCTGGTCTGCTCCGCAGCTCTGCGCGGTGCTGGGCTGCCCCAGACCGATGCCAGCCGTTCCCGAGGCGCCTGGCGAAGTCGCTGCCATAGCTACATGACATTACCTGCTTGAAGAAGCCATGGCCCTCTGGCACAGCCAGGTTCACCAACTAAAGAGCCAAAGAACAGGACATAGGATATGAATAACGGCAAGATGCAGAAGACAACAAACAGAAAAATCTCTTAAATATGTCACTGGTGATGCTGTACGAAACAGCAAGTATGAATTCTTCCCCGAAATGCACTGCTAGCTTTGGTATGCGACGCGTCCTGCAAAGGTGGGTAAACTGCTAATTCCCTCCCCGAGGGGAACTGCACACATGCGCTGAGCTTTGGGTCAAGAAACTGTAGGCGAAGGTTCCTTTTCCCGTAAAGCAGTGGGAACAAACGGACAGTGCCAAGCGAGGTGAGGCTCTGCGAGGACAGGCTCGGTCAAGCAGCTGCGTGCAGAGGTTTGCCCCCGCCCAAGCTCACCGCAGTCCGCCCGTGGCCGGCGCCGGCACGCGTCGGACGCGGCACCGTGGGAGGGGAATGAACAGCGGTGTGGGGATGGGAACATATACGGGACCTGGGGGTCCCACGTGCGTCCCCGGACACAGAGCACTACCCAGCGCGGCCGCATCCCACCCCGTCCGCGGGACCGTCACCAACGGCGCCGGGGGACCCGCAGCTGCCCCAGCGCCCAGGCCGGGATCATCCGTGCATCCGTGCAGCGCGTCTGCGAGCACCGCGCGCCCACGCAGCGCGTTCGCCTGCTGCGGAGCGGACGCATCCCGGAGCGGAGCGAGGCGCCAGGCGACGGCTGCGAGCACCAGGCGCCCGGTGCACGGCCCGTCCCGTCACTGCTCCCGTCGGGCAGCACGGGGGGCTGCCGTGTCCCCAAGGAGCTAAGGGAAGCCTCCTCACCCCTTCTTCCCCTCTCTTCTTTCTTCCCACACAGAGCGTGGATGGCTGAGACGCCCTGGTCCGATCGCGCTGCCCGAGGCGCGCTGCACCTCGAGGGCTGACACCGAGCTGTCGACAGCGTGGTTTCCCTATCAGTTCATCCTCCCGGGGAGAGCCACCAGGGCCGGCGTTTTCAGCGATTTATAAAGAAAACTGTTTTCACAGACAGAACATGAAAGACACAAGCTCTAGATTACTACTAAGATTAGCATGCAAAAATGTATTTGAATTTCTGATCAGCAGGAGGCTTCAAAGGGACCAAGAGCAGATTAGCAGGTGTTACGTGAAAAAAGAGAGCGAGCTTTTGTGCTACAAAGTTGCGCTAGCAAAACAAATATGTCTTTCACTTTGAAGAGCTGGGGAGGAATTTGTGGCCATTGCCATGGAAACCCAACAGGCCTTACGCTGCAAAGCCAGGTTTTGGAGACAGAAGCGCTGTTATGTCTGCACGCTGCCGAATACAGCGTGTCTTTATCAGAGGACCGGTAGGGAAAGCGAAATGACAATTGGGACATGATTACGAGATCTTTGTTCATTTCAGCTGAATTTCCATTATTTGAGCAAGGAAAGAGCACAGCAGGCACTTGCTTACAAGAATGGGCTCCCAGAAATCACGTTAATTTGGAGAAACGTTTGTAAGCTCCAGAGGACCCTGAATATCATCAAAATCTAGCTAAGTTTTCTGGACTGATACGATCTCACCTAGACATCCTGTACAGTCAACCTTCGGCTACTTGTTTTTAGATTATTTTTGCATTTCTTCTTTTCAGTCATCTTATTTCTGTCATGGCCGATCGGTGTCGGCGTAACAGCCAGGCCCCGATGAGCTCGTGACGACTTCCAGCTAAACCGGAGCAGCTCCTCGCAGAGCAGGGCAGGGCTGTCCCCGTCCGCGGCGACCGCGCTCCGCCAGCTGCAGACCCACCGCCCCACGCCTCCACGCCAGCGTTTTGGTGACGCCGGGGACGGCCGCAGCATCACGGCACGCTCCCTGAGCGCCGGCCCCAGGTACCAAACGCAGCCGAAACACTCCCCGAAGGGCTGCAAGGCGAATCGTGCTTCTTGGGCAGGGAGGCCTGAGCCGACCGAGGGCAGAGGCGGCCACGAGACGACTCCTCTCCGGGGCAGGGGCAGCGCGGCCGGCTCAGACACCGCCGAGCCGCTCGCGGGAGCTTCTCCCAGGCCGGCACGGGGCCCCGGCCACGCGGCGTGCCCGGCCGGGATGCAGGTGTGCCGTCCTTGGCACAGCCAGCGGGTCAGCCCGCTGCCAGCTGGGTCACCACCAGCCGCACACACGGACACAACCAACGAACCGTCGCCAGGAGACCACGCTCGCAGGCCACAGCGTCCCGGTTCCCTCGCCCGGCTTAGCCTTCGCTCGCCGGCCCGGCCGCGCCGCTGGACCGGCGGCGGGTCGGCACCGGGGAGCCCGCTTGCCGGCGGCACGGGCGAGACAAGGCCTGCGGGCCAGGAGCTGCAGGGCCACCGGGACAAACCGCGGCCAGACGAGGCCTCCTGCCCAGGGCCGCCGGGGCAGGACCTCTCCTCCCGCGCGGGGCAAGCAGGGCGGGCTGCCGGGCTCCCCGGGGCATCTCTCGGGGTCTCGGGTGCCGCCACACGCCCATGTCCTCTGACGGCACGTGCAACGGGACAGAAGTGGGGCCGGAGGCCCCGGCTCCCTTGAACCATTCCCTCGGCGCCGGGCACAGGACCTGCCCCAGCACCGAGGCGCTGTGCCAGGGAGGACAGCTTTCTGCTTTGGGTTACATAGACCATTTTCCCCGTGAGAACACCCCTGCCCAGGGCGGCCGAGGTCTGCAGGTCAAGCAGGTCCTCCGTGCGCCCTGGCAACGAAGCGCGGGAAGGTGACGGCTGGAGCTGCTGAGCTCCCATCGCTCGGGCTCCTCCACGGGGAGGACGCACRGGACTTGACCTGACCACGGTACTGCTGCACGATGGCCCGTCCTGCGGGCGAGAGCCACCAGGGCTCAGCGCTTCCAAGTCACCGTTTCAGTGCTTCAAATGGGGCACAAAACATAAAAGAGAAAGGCCAGCAAAGATGGCAGCTGTTTAAAGAGTGAGATGATATCATCTCCAGGCACTTCTCTGAAACATACTCAAACTTCTGTACAATCTTTCCGTGAATATGTTATTTTACAGGTTCGCTGGGGACTTTCTAGTATTTGGATCAAAAGTACCTGGAGGACAATAACTGTTGGTTTCACAGTACCTACAACTAGCCTTCCCGGGAACCCTGGGCCAAAGGGATCCTGGCCCTGTTTTGGGAATGAGACCGCGTTCAGGATGCTCTTGTTGAACTAAGCGGGATTCCTGGTTCTCAGATGAGTGTCAGATGCAACCTTGTCAGACACACCGTTTTTCAGCTAGTTTTCTTCCTGTTGGAAAACTGAACTGCTGGTAACAAAAAGACATTCTCTACTAGTGCCAGAGTAAGAGTGAGTCTTATATAACATCTTGAAGCGCCCCACTGCATTAAAGTAAGAATACATTGTGCAGAAAGTACAAGAAGTGGCACTGTCCAGACATTAGGTATCAGCTACAGGTGAAAAGAAACGAGTATAAAAATAGTCACTGGGAGCATCTGAAACCCAGTATGCTTGCTAAAACACGTATTCCCTGCCTTAGATCTCACTTTTAACTTCCACAACTACTTGCATAAGAATACAGACTTCCTTTCCAGCTCGACTTACCTTAGCCTACTTCATTCATCTTCGCAAGTATGCATTTTGCCCCCAAGAAATCTGGCAAAAACGAAAGTGCTGTCCTTTTCTACTTGTTGGATACTTATGAAAAGACTCACAGTACTAAAACCTAAGGAACTGGTTCCACAGAATTCCACCGAGATAAAACACAGCATTTGCTGCAGATGCAGACTGAATTTCAGTATCATTCGCATTCAGTTTAGAAGGAGAAAAGACTATATTTTAATCACTAACTAGTCATATGCCTGTATACAAACAGTAAAATGCAAATAACACCTGCAAGTGAAAAAAGAAGCATGTTTTAAAATAACAGTCTTTGAAGGATACTTCACATGGGCCATGCATTTTCAAATAAATTCGTCACATCCAGGTATTTTTGGAAGTTAGATAGGGAATATCGAGTTGTTTCTCCATGCCACGGGTTTCTGAAAGGCCGCTCCTTCAAGGATAAGCATATGTGAAATGTACAAAAACATGGTTTGTCTAAATGCAGTAAAAGTGTCCTTATGTCCATAGTCTGTTTACACTCCTGGTATAGAAATATTTAAATTTACATTTAATTCTAAGATAGATATGACACAATAAAGACAATCAACTGAAAACAAATGTGTATCGTTTGCCAGCATGGATTGGAAATGCCCAGCCAAGATTATTCTGAACAAATGAAGAAAAAGATTTTATGACATAGATCTGGAAATTGGGAGAATAACTTACGGTCAAATGCCAAGGTTTTACACTGTCAGTTATGTAAAACAGCATAAGACAAGGCAGCTGAATTTGTAACTCACAAAACCCAGACAAGTGTGGTCAATCTCCTGAAAGCATTAATTTATTATCAGAAATGTCACGCCTACACAATAGCCTTATTGTTGATTCATTAGGTAATTTCCCTTGAAGACCAGCTGTTTCTAGTGTGGTGGGATGAATAATGAGGAAGACGTTCAATGCCGAGGGTGCAAAGGACAGGCATAAGGAGGCTGCAGCCAGCGGCGCGGGGGAAAGGTCCCGCGCTCCTGCCCGCCGGGCGCCCCCAGGTGCCGGCTTTGCCGGGGGGCAGCCGGGCCCCCCCGAGGGGGCCGGGAGCCCTCGCCGCCCCCGCTGCACTGACGTGCCCCAGGGCGGACACGTCCCTCCCGCAGACCCCTCTATTCCCAGGTGCTGGAGCGTGCGTCTGGCCACCAGCACAGCTTGCAAAAGACGGCCCCGACGGCTGTGCTCCAGGCAGGCTTTTATCCTGTTTTCCAGAAGTGCCTCTTTTTTAACCTTAAGCCAAGTACTATCTAGATAATAATTATTAAACTATAATTTACTACAGCAGATTATCTGCTAGTCTCTCTTTTTTTTTAATTTTACACAAATACATTATTCCTCCCTCAAATGATCCCTCTGAGGGCTACATCTCCATCACGTAAGTAACACTGCAATTAAAGTGAGTTAAATTCACCAATAAGCAGACAAGCACCATGTGCTGTATGGTTGGTGTTCATTATGTTCAGTACATTAATGCTAATAGTTTGTCAAGTCTTTTCATGCTACAGCCACCTAAACTGCCCTTACCAGAAAAAAAGGGAAAACTTGTTTAAAGCCTGCCATTTGATCAGCCCTTTAAAGTGCATCCCGAATGCAAAATTCAGGTGGAACTGATTCTTTGCCATTCGTGTGGAAACAAGCGTGTACCGAGCCGGAGCGTCCCAGGCAGAACCGCTAACGCGGCACTGCCCAGAGCAGGAGCCGATTAGCGTTGCCTCCGCTTTTGTTGCGTTTCTAAAGGCTGCAGCAGGATGGAAGTCTGGACCCTGACAGTCACCTCTATTGTAGATTCAATCAACCCAACTGGTGAGCTGGTGCTTGTGGGCCGACAGAAGGCATGAAATTTTCATTTAGATTTGAAAAAAAGAAAAGAAAAGGAAAAAAGCCCTCTCTACTGTGCCTAGTGATTGCTCAGGCTTTGAGATGAGGGAAGAATAATTCCAGGTCTAATAGACTGTCATTCGCAATAGTTCCTACTCCTGCTATAATTCCCTTTAAGTTGCAATTATATTAACACTTTTAATTAGAATTGGCTTCATGAAAACAAACAAAAAGTCGATGAACATTCCTTAAACAATATTTTCTATAGTAAGATACACCTACACGGCACTCAAGGTAATTTGATATTAGAACTGCTAGTGGTAAACAAAATACATTGGTTTTTAGGGGGAGCCTTGTGCAAAGTAAATAATTTAGTAGGTATCTTCTGCTGAAATCTTACTTGACAGAATGCTGCAGCTGAGATCAAAACCAAGACATTGTCCTTACCTACCTATGGAGAAAAAGGTGTGTACTGAAAACCTGGAGCTACAGTTAATTACGTCTGCAAACTCTGTGAATTGTGTGTGCATTTAAGCATTGCACCATAGCCAAGTGACTTCAGCATCTTCAGTCATCATAATAGGTGTTCTCCTTCACCACAACCACGCTACAGTAACCCTCTTGATTTTAGAAACTACACACCTTTACATTTCAACTACTTCTTTGCTTCGTTTTTAAATCATCAGAAGAAATGATGCGTGTAGACACTTTTCCCCCTAACATCAATGCCTAACGCGAGTGCCCCGCTGCCGAGCTCCCAGCCCGCTCACACCCCGCGGATGACAGCCGATGCCCTGGTGCCCTGGCCAGGCTGGGACCTTTCCTCCCTACTGGCAGTCTCCAGATACTAAGAGTGGTTTCCAGCGGTTATTCGGATAGCTGGGCAGTTCGTGGCCTGGTCCTCTTCTCCATAACAGAAGTCTGAAGACTCTCCTGCAGCTCCTGTCACAGTACGGTCCTGCTGCAGGTAGCATTAAATTGTGTACTTTTTTCTAACAGAGGAAAACCAGCCCCTGGACACGTGCGGTGACCGGCCGCGGGCACCCACCCGCCGCTCAGAGGAGCTGCTCCGCAGCCGGAGCGGCTGTGCCGTGCGACGCCCCGAGCCGCGGCGCGCGAGGCACCGAGGCCGGCACACCTCGGCAGCAGCTAAGAGCTTAGAGAACCTCTTCAACTTCTAATTGAAGAAGTGTTAGAAATGCAGTCCAACGCGAGTCACACAAACCGCCTGCAGCAAGGAGGAAAGCAGCATCCTCGCGGCGAGGGACAGGACCTTTCCCCGGCCCCGGGGCCAAGCAGCTCCGCCGCGACGCGGCCGCCCCACCGGCCACCGCGGACCCCGCGGACCCGCCGCGCTGCTCGGTTCTGGCCCGTCAGGTCTCCCCGTCCGAACGCGACAGCGTGCTCAGCACCGCGGCTTCACCAAGGAACCGGGGAACCGGGCCCTGCTGCAGGGAATCCYGCCCGCGGAAGCCTTTTCGCAATTAACAAAGTCTTGTCCAGGGTTTAGTTTCAGAATCCGATTATTGTTCTACATTTATCTTAAGCAAAGTAGCTGACAAATAACTGCAAAATAATGTGATAAAAACCATTTATAATGCCAGCTTATTCCGGGTCTTTCTCCCTAACTAGTTATGACAAGGTAATAATGCTGGTTATGCATTTGTCTGACTTTAAATTGGTTACTTATAGCCATGATGGATGAGGGGAAAGATCGCCTTATTTTGAAAAGCAGCTCTTGATTTCTGATCTCATTTTTGCAGATAATGAATTATATCTAATTAGTAGGTTCCAAATCTAATCAAGAGGTTGAGATGTTGACCTAGAGAAAGCAAGAGGGTGAGGAGGCCTGCTTTTCGATGCCTTTTTGTTTATCTTAAATAAAGAAAGCCTCTCAAGTACAGTCTTCAGGAGAGTTCTGACTGCACTGGTAAAGATGGAACCAATTTTAAAATTCACTGTCTGCTCCAGTTAACAGTTTAATGAAACTCATCTCCACAGATGTATTCTTTCCACTGGGAATGTAAACTCCCTATTCACCATTATGGTCTATTTATTTTATTTTTTAGGAGACGTATGGAGAATTATTATTGCTGTAAGCGAATCAGGCTCTGAGTGAAAGACACTACCCCCAATGAAATGAAAAAAATCTATGAGTTAAGAAAAATTTCCAGCAGAATTCTTGAGAAATAAGCTCAAAGAGCTACAGTGGAAAAAATAGTACAAGAGATAGATAAATAAATGTTATGGGATTTTACATGGCAATAGCTGCTAAGCCAAACAACCAGAAAAGCTACGTCTCTAAACACACTTTGCTATTACTTAAGTGCTATTTTTCCCCACCAGAGCAAAGTGAGTATCTGAGCACAAAACCACTCCAGGAACCAGTAAATTAGCTGGTCTTGATAGTTATTCTTTGTCCTTTGCCCTAGACCCAAAGCCGTTGTGTCTTTACCTAAAAAGATTCAAAAGTATCCTTGCAATTTTAATAGATGCAGGTCGAATGCATCATCTTCTTGTAATCGGCACGATCTGACATGTCCCCCAGCGATTACAGACCACAGGAGGTTTGACAGCCGCTGCGATAACTCACACCTGAAACCGCTGCACCAGCATGCAGAAAGACCTTCTTCCCCAGCTCCTCTCTCTTCTTTTCCCTGCATGATTACTTTCAAAATTTACATTAAGACCTCCTTTTAAGGAAAAGTAGCGTGGGTTATCAAAATAAGACGTCTGCTTTAAAGACAAAAAATGATCTTCTGAATTAGTAATGATGACCTATGCCACACAGTTTACATCCATAACAAAAGACAACACATTATACAAATTTTTGAGATGCTGTAACCAAAGATTTAATCCCTTATTTCCAAGTAAAGTCCTAAAAGTGCTAACATTCCTAAAGTTCTCTTAAATATTCATAAAATGTATATCCATTTTGTCTAGCTAAGATTTGCACAATGCACAAGTCTACAGAAGAGACAAAACACCAGCCCCCCGCTCGTGGCTGGCGGGTCCGTCCCTGTCCCCAGAGCGCGGTGGTGGATCTGCTCAGCCAAGGCCTCCTCGCTTCTCAAGGGCCTTTTACTGCGTGGGCGAAGCTGCAAAAATAACTTCCGACGCAGTAAAACTAAACTTTCCGTGGTGACGCGGAGCCGCGCTCGGAGGCCCTGGAGCACCGCCTCCCCCGCGCGCCCGTCCCCGCAGGCCCCCGCGCCCCTCCGAACGCTGCCGACGGAGCTCTGCTTCGCAGGAGCAAGCAGAACCTCCTGTGATCTACTGAAAGTGAAATAATCACCTGTCTTCTGGCATTTCTACCTGCCAGAGTCGCAACTTGACTCTCATTTCTTGTTTTGATCATAAATTGAGTCTTTTCTGTGTTTGACACACACCATTCAGATCACTGCCTTTCCCAAGGATGCTCCGTCAAACCGAAACCTGGCCTCATGCAGTCAAACTCAGTGCAAAGAGGTCTTTAAAGCCCAAAAGACTTCAGAGGGAGCACTGGGCTGAATAAAGCAGAGTCATCCCGCGTCCTGCTTGTGCTTAGGATTGCTTTTAATAGATGCAAGAGCAGTTGCACAGTTCAGGACAGCCCGTTCCAGACCCTACCCAATTTTCCCAAAGATGTACCATTGAGGACTTTCCTAAGTTGCCTTTAAGGGAAGATGTCCCTACTGACAGACTGGGCAAATTACTTAGGAATGTTTCATATCCTTTGGTACCATTTTGTCAGCTCAGACTTCCCTATCATTTCATCATATAGTGTTTCCCCACTTCTACCATCAACCAGTATTTGGTGTCTTGCTTAGAGCCACTGATACTCCCGTCAGTAGACTGCAAGAGGAGTAAGATTTGACCTGCTTTTCTCTGAAGTATATTTAGCACATGGGCATGGAGAAGAACTTGAAAACATGAAATACACAGAAAAGTCACCATTAATTGCTTTTTTATGCTTTTTGTTTAATCTCATGATTTCTAAGCCAATTTCCTGAAAGAAGGGAGAGAAAGAAGAGGCCACCTTTTGATTAGTATGCTACTGAAAGGAGCAGTACTATGTTTCTGGACAGTATGGTATGCTGAAAACCGTTGGTCCTTCCCTTGAGTTTGCCAAGTGCGAGAAGGGAGGGAAGAACATGCTCTTTTTCGATGTATCGGTAAGACATCTGGGTCAGGAAGTCCCTGGACCATATCTACTGCAAGGGGAAGTGTACTTGGTTATGCTTGCTTCATTGCACGTCTGCCCTGCTCTTGCACTCCTCCCAAGCCGGTCTGCACCGGCCGCCGTGCGGACCAGGGTGCCCAAGAGATGAACCTTTAGCCTGGCCTGGAACAGCCATGCTCAACTTTGCGGCTGAGGCAGAGTCAAAAGACCTGCGTTTTATTCTGGGGTCTGCCACTTCATTTAAGTGATATCAGGTGCTTCTCCTGTATAATGCATTTAAGGACTTCTCCAGGATCTGTGCAGGTACGTCAAGGCTTGCTGCACTACTACAGGTCAAGTACTTCAGACTCTACGGTAGAAAGTGCAATGAAGGAATGTTGCTATAATTTATAAGCATGTCCTGTACTGCAGCAGCAGCTGTCATTTACTGTAATTTCTTAACTAAGCAAACAGCTTAAGAGAGCTTTCCAGCATCATGAATAAGGCAACAACAGCTCTCCTGTCGTGAACCTTAATTTTGCAAGATTTATAACTGGGCTGCAAAAACTATTGTTGGCTTAAATCCGTTTATACAAGAACTGAGCATGGAAACTTTCTCAAGCATCTGAAAAATATGGCAAAAGATGGCTATAACAGAAGCTCTGTTAGGTTAAATGGACATTTTGAAAAGCAAAGAAAAAAGGAAAAAACTTTAGTAAAGTCTCTGGCAGATAACGATCTTTTCAGCTCCCTTTTTCCTGCCTTTCACAGTTACTTTGAGAATTGCTAGATAAAATGAATATTCCCCCAAAAGAGGATTCAGACATCATTCCAGCTTTGTTTCTAATACCAAGTTTATTTTGTTCCTGAAGAATAACTTTCTTCTAGGCTTCTCCACCTCCTTCTCCTGCCTGAATCTGTTAAGCCCTGGTTAATGCTGCTTTGCAAGAAGAGCAGTTCTGGTCTCAAAGCCTCTGTCGCAACAGATTTCACCTTCACGTGCGCTAGGCAGGCGGCCGTCCCGAGCCCGGGGACCCTGCACCGGCTGCGACGTGCGCGCTTCCCCACCCGACGCAGATGCCCGCGTTTTGTGCAGTGCTCAGTTTGCAGCCTGAAGCGAATCTGAAGTGTCTGAGCTGCAGACACACGAATGCCAGCCCAGGGGACGCGGTCCCGTTCGGACGCGTTGCTGCTGCGCCACGCTGCAGCAGACGCTGCACGGCCACTCGGGCAGCAGCAAGGGCACGGCACCTCCCGGCACCGCCTTGCCACCACCACCCCGGTTTTAAAGCAGATATTGCTGTTTCACTGAAATCTGCTCAGCTCTGAGCACGTCCCTTCACTTACAGGGGGAAATCTGCTCCACCTACCACTGTTGTGCGATTGGTACCGGGCTTGAATTTGCTTTCTGACTGCTGTTTTGTCAGACGGCACGGATGGGCTTGCGAAGTCACACGGATAAGAGAAGTGGAGTCTTTGGGCAGGGACGGGGAAGAGCGAACTCCCTGACATTAAGTGGATAAATGAACGTGTATAAGTGGCACTGGCTAATGCCACTATGGAGGGTTTTCGAGGAATTAAAATGAAGGAATGTCACTACAAAGGAATTCCAGTTACACTGCTGGGAACACTCAGCTTTTTATTTTAAATAAAAAGGGGTACCTTTTAAAAAAATCTGTCACGTTATTAATGTTATCTTTACTGCGAATATTCATAAAACTTGACAAACAGCCCAGTGTTTAACTCCTGGAACCAACCGGCCAGGCCAGGGCTCCCGGGTGGTAGCTGTGCACGGCTCGCCCCGTCGCCGGGCTCTGCAAACGTTCACGGTGCGGCACCGGTCAAGGACGAGCAGCGTTTGCTTGCCAGGCAGAACAGTGAACTGACGGATTTGCACACTGTCCCTTTCATCTAAAGAGGTTAAGTGACCAGTTCCAACTATGCCTGTTTCTCAGGCAATACCAGTTTTAAGCAGCTCATTTTTAAAGCCAGACGGCTCTGTTTGGTGTATTTATCTATTTATTTATGCATTTCCAAAGATCACCACAATATTTACTCTCTGTTATTAAACTCCATGTGTCAGGCACTAATGGCCTGTAATTATCTCTGAAACTGGATTTGATGTTTCAAAGTTACATAGTGCAGACAAGCGTCTTAATGATGATTGTCAGTGTCAGGACTGCTGTTAGGATTTCACCACGAGAAACATCTTTCTGCTCCTGCAGTTTACTTAGAAAACACCCGCCATGGAGAGCGTACAAAAACAGACCAACAGCAAGTGCCGTTTAAAAACCAAACCAACCCCCAAACATCCCAAACCTGTATGTAAATCAATTTCAAAATATCCTAGAAGAATAATGTAGAAAAGAACTGTTGTTAATAACGCTTATATTTAGCGGCTCATACTGAACTGCATTGGTTTACACGAAGCATTACAGCTTTTTCTTCTTCAACAAAATAATTTACTACATAATTCCACAAAATTAGCATAAAATCAAATGTTCATGAGTGGTATTTCCTTTGTTCCCCTTGAATTTGGCCAAAACAGCATGTTCTGTGTCATTCTTTTTGCGAACAAATGGCTGAGAGCTATCGTTGCCAATTCCCCATTATTTCCCTTTGCCCTCACTCATTCTGTCTTCATAGAGACCAGAAACCCCCCTAGCAGCAGGAACACACTGTCATTAATTCAGTTACCCGGGGAATTTCACACCTTTGCCAGGCCCTTTACGGTTCTCATTTTAGTGCAACCTAATCTCAAATGGATGCAGAAAGCTGTGAAGAAGGGCAGCTCAAGCTGAAGGCAGCAATTAAATGATAATTAGGGCTTTACTTCATCTTGTGATTGATAGAGGCTTACTGGGCCCAAACTGCATCTTGTCATATACTAATAGGCTAGACAAGATACTCCACTCGAGTCTGAAGGATTTTGTCTTATCTCAAGAGGGATAATCTACTCAACAAGTAATCTCCTGCCTGTGGTAAAGTGACGCTGTATTTACAGGCCAGTATTCTTTATGGTTCAGCTCTGAATGTGTCCTAGGACTTCCTTTGGAGTGGTGAACGGCTGGGGTTTTCTTTTGCATTTTCAGGCTTTCGGGCATCTCTTCCAGCCCAGCCACCAACGGGAACCAGTTGCTTCGATTCTGGTCTTCACTCTCTCACCTAAGCGCAACCCCTTCCTAGCTCAGACACTCGCAAAAGGCATCACCTTAGCATCTCGGAAATGAAAAACTCTTGCACTATTTTTAATCGCTTGCTATTCCCGAGTCCTAATTAACTGTATCAAAAAGACGAAATCCAGCATCGGAACCACCCGAACGCAACCTGGGCAGCCGCTGGCAGAAGCGCTGGTCAGGCAGCAGCCGCGAGTGCACCAAGCTGGGGCGGCGGTTCGCCGCGTTTTGAGCTTGTGTACTCGTCAGTGTCATTTGGGCCTTTGTAGACCCAATTACTTATTATAAACAATTCAGTTTATCTTTATCAGAATCATTATCTAAATTGGCTACATGACACATACTGTTTTCCTAACTGCACCCTTGGGAAAATCTGCTATAAAATCCGTGATTTTGTACTTTGTAATTATCCCTCCATGGGCTATAAAACATTACACTTGTGTTTAAAATAGGTATAGCTAGCGTTTTCCACTGCTCCAAGTGGAACGTTTCCTCCACCTCCGAAGCGAAACGCAGCAAGCCGCGCGGTGCAGCCGGTGCGGAGCTCCTGCCGCAGCCATATCGCGCCTGCTGATCGGATTCCAGGCGCAAAGGGGTTTCTCGTGATGAGCTCCGTTTTTATTACAGCGTTTTGAGCTCTCGTCTGATGTTGCTTTTTCTCTGCGTAACGCAAAGATGACCTAAGTTAGTGTCAAGTAAAACACGGCCTTAGCTGGCATTTTAGTCTGGAAATGATGAGGTGTCAACAATAACAGCTAACAGAATCATACTCCCAGTGTCATTAATTTTCTCTTTTCAGTATCCTCCACATTTCCTGTTGTAAAAGTGCTGGCCAAATCTTCCCTGTTGCTGACTTTTGTTTTCCTTACTGTTTTGAGAAATTCCTCCTTCCTCAGGATTTCTAAATCCATTTCACACAGTGCCAAGCCAGCAGCTCTCCCCATGATTAAAACAAAACACTTTAGTTCTAAAGAGCAGAGACCTAACCTCCCATCTCGCACAACATGAGGCATCCCCGGCCTCCCTTTGGAGCTGATTCTGCTTTCTTGACGTACTTTCAGAAGTTCAGTAACTAGCAGCGGAGGGGTCATGTTTGCCCTCAAGTTGCTGCTTTTCATGCTTGACATGTTTTTCTACTGTCCGGTCCCTTAGCTGCAGCAGGGTCACGGGGATGGAGAAAAGGGTGGGGGTTATAGAAAGGGTATTGTATTACACAAACCCCAAAAGGCTTCGGTTACAGAATGTATATTGTCCATGCCTATTGGGCTTGCGGAGAAGTATCAAGTTCACCACATTCTCATTTGGGGACTTTGATCCTTTCTGTTAAAAAGAAGCTGCTTAGAATTACGCTGCAGAGCAAAGAAATGAATCAGTTGTACTCACTCACCCAGCACTAAGGAATGCCAATATTTCTGGTAGCCAGCCCAATCCTAGGGAGATTTACCCAGCTGCAGAGAGGCTGGAAGGGGCTTAAGTCTATCAACACAACCACTGGCTTCCCCCGCTCTTCAGAAGGGTCCAAGGGCCTTTTATGTTGCCTGGCTTTCGATGATGTGGAGCCCTCTACACTACTCTGGAAATGTAAACATCACCATTCTGGTCTTGAATATTTTTATGCTCCTTTGGAATCTCCTTTCCATAGCTAAAGCAGCAGGAGGAACTGCAAGAACATGTCTTGTCTGTGTCTTCTCTCCCTCATCTCTTATTTCTCTGGGTTACCCATGATCCGTCAGGTATTTGCACTCCTGTACTTATCAGATAAATTTATATCTGTAGGATCGATTGTTTCTACCATTGACTTTCCCGTCCCACCGAGAAGGGCTGGCATGTCTCTGAGAACTTTCATTATCCCATATGATGCATCAGGTCCGTTAACTGTCTTTTCCTATAGGAGACCCTATATTTGCTGCCAGGAATATCTTTAAAGAATGCATTTCTGGGTGTGCTCTTTTTTTTTTTGCATTTATATTCATAGTGCCTTTACTCAGTAATCTCCATAAAATAATTTTTATGTCCTGATGAACTGTGATGTGCATACTAGCATATTCTTTCCTATTGCTAAATCAGGAAGAGTTTATACATAAATCTTGCTTGTTAGTAGTTTATCAAAGAGTAGAGAGACTCAAAGCTAGCAGGTACTGATGATCCCGTATTTAGGCTTTTATCATGATCACAGCACCTAGCCATAATCTGGACTGGGCCCTTGGAAGCTGCCATAATGTAAATAATAGCAGGAGTGCTGGAAACTGGCTTTCCTTCTGCTGTGTAACCTGCATTTTATTATTTAATGACTGCCAGCCTAACCCCCAGTTAGTATGATACTGCAGGTCAACTCCTAACGCAAAGGTCAGATTTTTGCCAACACAACATAAAACAACATAGCATAACATAAAACGTAAGATAGGACAAAATAAAGCATACTGCTGCACCAGCTGCGGTCCCTGCTCTCGCGGCGGTAGCGCGGGTGACCGGCTCAGCACCAGCCGAGCAGACGGAGGACGCCCGCGCCGAGGGCTGCCGAGGACCCTGCGAGCACCGACCGTCCCGCAGTCCCTCCTGCGGGCTGCCCTGACCGGGAGACCAGAGCGGCGATGCCCGACGCTCTGTTTTGTCGAGTGAGCTGCGGTCACAGCAGCTTTTCAGCGTTTTTTCCCTGCTGCAAAGCACCCGGTCCCAGGGAGAGCCCAGGGACACGGCCGCTGCACGAGCCAGACGGCTCCAGCGAGCCACGGCGGTGCGGGGGGCCGCGCTGCTCCCTGCGAACGGGGTCAAAAGCGACCCGGAAGGTATAATGAAGCGTTAGCTGATTTTTCAAGGGGCTCTGTTTTGTTGCATTAGCAATTTTCTACAGCATTAAGCAGTTTCATGGTACTGTGCTGCCTGAAACGGTGTACAGACTACCCTCAGCCCAGACCGGCTGGACAAGGTGCATCTTTAGACATCGCGCTAGGCAAGGAGCCTACAGTAACAGAGCACCAGCGGCCAGCGCAGGCTTTCTGGGGCCGCAGGACAGGTCCAGGAGGACCCGCCCGGGGCTGCAGCCCCAGCAGAAGCCCCGCTGCAGCCCGCAGCAAGCGCCTGGCGTGACAGCTCCCGCGAAGGGGCCCACATCTCCGCCAGTCACTGTGTCCTGCCCAACCCGCACTCCCACCCTCCTGCCTCTCTCCCTACTTTCTTTTCTTTCTCCCGTCTTCCCTTCCTCCCTCCCTTTTCTCTTTAAAGAATCTTCTCTTCTTCCTATTCTTTTTCACAATGAAACTGCCTGGAGATAATAATCAGCACACTGATCTCAGAGCAGTTTAAATAACTTTGGGGTCAAGAACAGTCTTTTTATACAGGATATGCAATACATCTATTTCAATGACTATTTTCCATTTCATTTAGAGCTCTACTTTTCCCTTCCAGTTACACAAGAGAAACAGAAGATTGCTGGCCTGTCCACAGGGAGAGGGGCTGTACATTAAGTGTCCTAGGATGGCCACGCTAATTTTCTCCAAAGTCAGGAAATGGGGAAAAGGCCACATGTAAAGCAAACACATCAGAAAGAGGCTAGATGCTACACAAGCTGCGTGCCGTAAGTGGTAATCTTGGCTTCTAAGAAACAAACCGTGCCACATCAGTCATTGCATTGTAAAAGTGCCATAGTCAGAGCAGCAGTGACATGTTACGGTAAATACAACATCTGGGCTCTGCTACAGAGGGACGGTTTGCTGCGCCTCTGGGGTCATGGTCACAGGAGAATTTGCAAGTATCTGCAGCTTGAAGGAAGACCAGGGGCACCATATGGCTACAGGGGTCCTTGTTCTTCAGGATCTCTCCTTCTGCAACCACGCAATGTTTCTAACAATACCACCACTTTCTGTTGCTGTTTAGGTCCCAGCGGCTGAGCCAGGCTGGAATCAAGGTCTTTGCAGAACATTTTATGGAATTCTTCCTTGGCAATCTCTCCCTTTTATTTACTATTATAATCCTAAAATCATGGCCAGCTCATACTGGGAAAGTAAAAGAGCAAAATACTGTAAAGACGGTCTGAAAAAAAGGAGAACTTTCGTTTATTGCAGGGTGTTCTATCCCACTTAAATTTTCATGATTATAAAAAATTACGATAACACATTTGTAACTGGAATATTTCTCCTTAACTATTAAATTAGATTTCATAGCTGAAGCTACATGTAGTTCTCAAAGCAAATCCCCAGAATAAAGCCCAGCACCCTCCGCACGTGCCGCTGAGGGACCCAGCCCAGACCCGTGCAGTGGTGCGGAGGGCGCCCGCAGGAGCCAGAGCCCTCTGCCCTGGTTCTGCCCACCCAGCGCGCTTTCCACCAAGGGTTTAGCTAATCCCCCGGCTAACCCTCGGCTCCGCACGGAGGAAGCCAAGGAGCTCACGCGCCGTTACAGCCCCCTCGTGCCCTCCACAATCCAAACCACGCTGGCAAAAGCGATCGGGGGTTTCGATTAAACAGCAACAAGGCTGGATGTTGTTTCTGGGCTCTCCAGTCCTAGATATTTATTCCGACTTGCACTTCACATAATACTGATGCTGCTGCTTTTTCTCTCAATTTCTCCGAAAGCTGTAGAACCTCTATACCCCCGAAGAGAACAAATTCTCCATTTCTTGTCATCTTGTAGAAAACAACTTAACTGCAAATCTAATTAAGCAAAACCTAACTTCCATTGCAGACGATCAGAAGCTGCATTTATTGCTAATCTACATAAATTCTTACAGAAGGGGCATTTTTAACAGGCAACCTACCCTTCTCAGCAAGGTGAAGTCTGAACACAAGAACACACTGAAAGGAATATAAAGTGCATATATGAATGAAGAGCTGCTCGCTGGGAACAGCCACAAATAAAAATCCCTGAAAATGTCATCACGCACTGTTTGTAGATACAGCTGTACCCATATCTCTAAATTACAAATGATAATGAGGTGTAAAGATTTTATCAGATACCTAGCCTCCTTGAAAGGCCTTTGTGTGCTGGCTGGTGTAGTCTCATATCAGGTGGTAGGAATTTTGTTTTCTTTTCTAAGTGGAACATCAGATTACACAGGTCTTATTTCACTGCTGATTGCAGTCGTCCACTTAACATCTTGACAGATATTCCAGCGTGGAGCAAGGCTGGTGGCACTGCCGGTGAGGCGCACATCCATCTATCATCTGCTAACAGATCACTGGGAGGGTTCGGCCTTATGTCGTTAGCTTGCCTCGCTCCAGAACTTGGTGGCTTTCTTAACTCCTGCTAACTAGGTTTCTCAACAGTTTTGTGGCAGAACGTTAGCTTTAGTTGCTACAAACAAAAATATCAGCTGAAAACCTTGCGACTGGCTTTCTCATAGGCCAGAGCTTGAAAAACGTGGTAGTGTTCTGATGCATTTGCTGCAGAGGTACGCCGTTTGATGCGCTGGCCTATTTCCAGCGAGGACCGCGGCTGCACCGCCGGCACGCTGCAGAGCGCTCCTCGAACGCCGCGCGCCGTTCACCTTCCCTCGGCAGCACGACTCGAGCTGCAGAGCCTCCCCGCAGCGCTGCCGGGCGGCCCCGGCGCGGGAGGACACAGCCTTCGGGCTAGCGAGGACAGAGCCCGGGTCCTGCTGTCGGGGGCAGCCTGCCTGATCTTGCGGGGCGAGAAGGGTTGCTTCGGGGTCTGACCCCGCACGGATGAACCATGGGGACCGGCTTAGGCGTGTGGATAACTGGGACCAAGCGCAAACATCTTTTTTAGGTAAATCTTTTCTAGGTGAAGTTTTTTTGGTGGACTTTTAATAGCAGAAAGTTGGGTGAGCGGTTACCAATGGGATTGGCGTTCCTTGCTGTCACCAACCGGGGATGCGGCAGGAACACCCATGCTGCGGACCCAGAGCAGCTCTGGGGATCCGCAGGGAGACACCAGTCTTGTCCGGGAAGCAAACCGGCCCTCGAACCCAGCACAGCCCCTAAAGCCTGTGCGACACAAAGCCGATTGTTCCACTGTTTCACCTCCATTCATTAGCTCTTTTGGCACCTCGCTCGGTTTCCTTTATGACTTATTTTTGTCAGCTTTTCTACTTGGTTACATTAAATGAGGAACTCTTGAACCTCTTTAATCTCCTTAAACTCATAAACCACGAAGCATGCTCTATTTCTGGCAGTCTGTAGGATTTATTACACTAACTGGCCTGGTGTTCGCACCTCTGTTGAAAGACAGAAACAAACTCTTCAGCAGTCAAGAAGCAGAACCTTCGCTTGCCAACATGTCACTGCAGAGTCCGACTTTTACTGGACGCAGGAGGAAAATAAGGTCTCTTGCTAACAGTGTTGTCTGTAAAATAGTCCTTGAGAAGAAGCAATGAATACAGCAACGTGAAGCTACCTGTATACGTGGAGTAGCTGCCGTCCTGCGTGCCTTCGTGCACCGCTCAGTGGAAGAATACATTTGCTTCTATTTGGAAAACACTCACTAAAATCATTAAAAGCTATGGATGAAACCCTATAAAATAGATTTGTGTTTCCTTGTCTCAGCATACTCCATCTAATGAAGGGCATATACTTCTTAATGTAAATAGATCACACTTACACAACACTATTCTAAATAAATCTGGGGCTAATGTAGTTTATGAGATACACTGAGGAGGTTAAATTGTTTCTGACTAGGTGGTTAATTAAAGGATTTATTTTGCAATTGCAGAGGACCCATAACTCATGAGTTACTGCACAATAAAAGCGTTGTAGATGTGTAAAATAACACCAGGATTAACTCCCCCAAGCCACCTAGTCCCATGCAGTTTTGATGTGCCCCTTGTTTGTGCCAACAGCCAAAATTCAAGAAATTCTACCAAAATGTGGCTTTAAAAAAAAAGAAAAAAAGAAAGGGATGTGTCTGATGAAGTGGCTGGCTCAGGGCTTCTGGAAGCTATGTTCGAAGAAGAAAATATACAGAGGATTAATTATCAAGTAAGAGTGGTCTAGCACAGAAAAGAAAGAACGTCTGATAAGACTTTTTTTTTTTATAGATGGTTCTCGTTCTGTTTCTGTCAAAGACTCCTGAGGATCTTTGAGCTCCACAGTGGAGCCTACGTTAGAAGACATACTGTGTTTGTATTTGGCTTGGCAAGGTCTAGCATTTGTTTTGCTATTTCCTCAAAGTAATCTTAATGTTTAATGGAAAGTGACAAAGAGGAAGTGTGAAAAAAATAGAACATGGATTTCCTTTTAGTTAAAACTCAGATTGTTTTGGTCCTTATTAAAAAAATGATTTTCCTATATATTTAGCCCTCTAAAATCCATGCCATCCGGCTACCAGCATTAATGATGTTAGGGTGAATTATAAAGAGAAATCAAATTTTCCATAGCATTTGAACGCCATTAAAATGCCAAACAATAAACTACCAGACTGCAAATTAGATCAGTGGAAATATCAAACACATTGCGGTATAAAATCCATAATTGCATTTAGCGCCTTGGCTCCCAGGGGACAGGCTGCTAAAGATCATCACCGTGCCACATATGAGAAGCTATTGACAGAACGATAAAAATCGACAGGCTAACCAAATAAACACTGCAGGCTTCATTAAATATTCAGCAACTGAAATTTGACTATCACGCGCCTTTCCCCCCCGGACGGGCCGCGCCGCGGGGATGGTCCCCGCGACACGGGCGCGGCGGTGCCCGCAGGCAGGACGCGGCCAGCGCCGCCGGCTCCCGGCCATCAATAACCGCCGCGGCGCAGACAGCGCGGTCCTTCTCCTGCATACGTTATTAGCCTCAGCCCCGGGAACATCCACCTCCGTAGGCCTTAATTAGAGAAAGCGCAATTTCTGCAAAAGTTTAGCGGTTTTCCTACGAGGATGCGAGCAACCGGGCGCTGTTTTAAGGAGCCGCGTGCTAAGTTACCCTGATCTCTCCTACTCGAGCGAGGTACACTGCATGATCCCGCAGCCAGGCCAGGCCGGGGCCGGCTGCCCTACGCTAGCCGATGCCCAGAGGTGACGCGTTCGAAGAGCCGCTGCGCGCTGATGGCACGGAAATGGGCTGGGGCCACCAGAGCGCCTGGTGCATCCGGCACCGGGACGCTCCGCTTCGGCACAGCTCTGGCTTACGCAGCCCAGAAGCCTGACACGAGGGGACGAGCGCCCTGCAGAAGACAGCGAGGTGCCAACTCTGAATTTTATTTACCATTTCTTTCTTGCCACTTTCTGGGTTAGGCTGCTGTCAGGACCGGAGCGCCTGTGGCTCACGCAGCCGCTCTTCTGGGGAGACACCGCAGAGCTTGGTGCGGGCAGAGGGCACGTCTCTAGCTCCAGTGCCATGCAAAGCGCTCGTGGAAGAAAAGCCTGAGCAAAGAAACTACGTGCTGGGGAGGCTTGGTTCCTGCAGAGGGGACTCGCCGTTAAGGGACCAGACCTGGCAAAAAGGACAAGAGACTGAGACTCTGGGCAGAGTTTAGCTATCCCCCTTTTATTTTTTAAACAATATATGGGCATATTTCTTAAAATTATAATGAACATTTCAAATCCCAGAAATAATTCCCGATATCCTCTCTAGATACCCTTTAGCCTGCTTGTATGATCATGCATGTAGACTGTCACACTTACTGCCGCAATAGGAGAAACAACAACGAAAAGTCTGCACATTTCCTCTCCCTGTTCCTACAGGCTTTAAGTCTGAAATTAGAGCAAATAAAATGTATAATGCATGCTCTGGAAGCACCCAATAGGGTTATAAGCAGCCATTCCCTCTTCATGGAGAAAAAGTTTATGTAAATGACTGATGACAGTGTTATTGTGTGAGGAATATCAATGGAGTAATTACAGTTACATAGCTTGCTGCTGCACTGCTGCTCTAAGCCTGTGTTAATTTTTCACACCACTCCCTTGGGAAAGATCTGAGTGTGCTCCTAAGAGCAGAGCTAATAATCGGAGCTCTGAGCCACTGCCGCTGAAACTAGCCCCAAGGTCTTTCCGAGCAGACTGCTAAACACTGACTGTCTCCCCAGAGAGAAGAGAACAGAGATAAAATGATTAAAAACTGCCAAATTGGACTGGCAATCACTTGGCTATACTGTCAGCCCAAGACAAGACAAATCTCAGTTATTTTTTCTTTTGTGAGCTGGAGAACTAGGCGAGCACAAAGCAGGGCGGCTGCAAACAGAGCAGCAGGCTGCCCGGGCTTCGGTCTCCGTGAGCGCCGTGTCAACATCTGCCGACACAAACGCCGGGTTGGTGGCTGCATTTAACACCAAAATCAGAGAATCTGAGGAAACCAATTTCTATTTAGGCCTTCTGAGACCCTTATTATTATGAGTCAATTCCACTTGTTTGATCACAGAAATAATTTTAGGATTCCTCAGATCACAGACTCAATAACCATGTCTTATTCTATATGAGCAGTTCCTATAGGTTAGATACTGCTGGTACTGTTTGTCCTAAAATTTTGGACGTACAACAGTCTGATCAGTCCTATACAGTGAAAGGCAGCACAAGGATTAAGTAACGGAAAATATCTAAAACTTTGTCCAATATATGGCATCAAAAATGTACTTTTAAGAAGTCAGCTGAGATATACACCTTGTGTGTGAACACCTTGAGGATATCCCAACCACATCTGATGATCAGTACAGCAAAGAACCACTTCCTATTGGGTTGGAAGAAATACCCCAAATCAAAACAGGAAAGCATGCTGCAATTAGCCTACCAGCTAGCAAACAGCAGCCCACAGGAAAGCAAGTGTGTGGTGCTGCATTAAACCACTTCAAAAAAAGCATACATCAACATTTCCTGGTGAGGGGATGCAGAAGTACAACAGCCTGAGATGGCCATGGACCTCCCCATCGACCTGATGCACAACCCTTGTCCACTCGCGCTGGCTACGTCCCGTGTCCCACCGACACCAGTGCTGACACGGCTCTGTCCCCGTGAAGGGACGAAGGGTGCCAGCTACAGATCTCTTCTGCCTTCCAATGGCAATGTTTTAACCTGAATCAACCACATGAAATCCCGGGTGCAAGAGTCAACCTTCGCTTAACTGCCTATCCAAGCAATCTGGCAAGACAAACCCTGGCAGCTGGCTGGCATAAAGTTGGGCTATGCAAGGCAACCTGCCCTAATAAATCCTACAGTTTCCCAGTTTGCAGAACATCCACTGCCACACCTACTCCCCAAATCTCGTCTACAGGACAGCTACTGGAAACCTCTGCTGGAGCTTCACAGGGATTAAGGTGATGATCTTGGCTCTGACTCTTTCTGCATAGGCTCGTACCAGTCTCCGCTGCACAGGGCTGCCTGAGGACAGCAGAGCCTCCTGCCCTGCACGCAGCACCCACACCTCCGGGGACGGTGAATTGCTCCCTTCACGCGATACCTGCCAACCCGGTAAAACCCTGCCCAGGAACTATGCACAAAACCAGCCTCCTTGCATAAGCAATGGGCGAGAGAGAACAGGTTTGGTCTTTCTGATCCTAATAGAGATGTGGCTTTTGGAAGCGGGATACTTCTGGAAGCAGGTATGCGAAGGGAGAGTTAAGTAGGGAGGGAAACAAAGCAGCCCCAGTGCTAAAACCATTTTACTTTGTTTCTACCTCAAGACAGTCCTGTTTTAGCAGGTCTGTTTCTCAGCTCTGCACCTCATACAGTGCGGGCAAAAGGGGGTCAGCACCTGAGCCAGGGGATCTGCACGGGGAGGCCTGAAGCAAGCCGGGCCCCCTCTGCCCTGCAGAGGTGGAAAGCAGCCCGGAGAGAACCAAGCCCGGGGACCACGGACCGAGACACCTCCGCCTGGGACAACGCGGGGGGACGTGCCCCGCTGGGTTCCCGAGTGACTCCTCAAGTCTTCGGCAGGAGAACCCTGGATTGCTGAACTAAAGCCATTTCTAAGGCAGAGCATGCTACAGTGATGTCATGAGCTTTAATTTATTTTGCTGATGTCTCATTTTTAGCAGACTCTTTTTGATCTTAGTGCCTCGTGTGACGTGTTCTGCAGCTTAAGACCCTGCAGGACCACCCTGGCTTTATCAGGCTGTGTTGAAAGGCGCCCTCCACCCTTAAACCGCATGGCTTTTGCTTTTCATCAGAATATGACAACCACAATCCTTTCCACCTATCTCAAAACTGATCTCACACAAAGAAACAGCAGAATCATGACAGAGCTCTGCAAAGTCCCATTTATTCCCTCCCAATTATCTACCAGTTAAAACCAGCATCTCCTGCCTGTAAAAGGAGTTGTTAGGGTAAGCCTCTAACCACAATTCAGGAATGATATGGCCATACCTACAATCCCTTTCCACCCAGCTAGGCACTCGGACATACTCACACCCAAGTTACTCAGGTAAAGGAGTCTAAATGGGCCATATCTGCATCCTGGGAAGGTTTAAATGACTAGAGCCCTCTCCTACAGCAAACGTGGGAAGGGAAATGCTTCAGGCTGCTACAGCTCGGATGCAGCAGGTCCGGCCTGCAAGGCTGTGACATGGCTTTGCTGGACAGCCCCGTCTCGTGTTTTCAACATAACTATATCTATAGACAGTCATCTTTCTGGATGACTGACCTTCTGCACTGAAAACACGGGTTCTGCTTACTGGATTTGTTTTGCCATTTCAAGCCTAAAAAAAGATCCACTAGAACTTTAACAACTTTCACACACAAAATATTCCCTTTTTACACACTGAGTAGATAGAATCTGTGGGCGCACACACAAGACACGCACTTACACACACTTAAAGAACATTCTCATGAGCAGAAAGTATATTGTAAACAGAAAAACAACTTTCCAGTTCAGCTGCTAGAGATCCAGATGCTTTCTCTGTTCTGCAACACTCCAGACACATATGATTAAAAAGAACATACCAGGTATTACAACTATTAAACTGTTAGATACAATTTACAATGGCAATAACCCACTTGTCGTTGGTCTTTGCTAAAGTTAACCAGAGGTTTGTCAGATATTTAACAGCCTGTGGAATGAGCTGGGTTCGTGACTCATTGCACAAGAGTTTGCTCAGTTATTTCTTACAGTCGTAAGCTTTTCTTTTAACTTGGTTTGCTCGATGTAAGAAAGACGCGAGGCTAAGTGGTATGGGGCTTTCTATTTTTGCTCCATTTTATACTACCTGTCCCATTTCATTCCCATTCAGAGAAGCTTGGACCCAGTTACAGATCTGTTTTTGTAGAGCTGGGGACTGCAAACCTCCCGGCGCAGAGCGGTGAGTCGCACCAGAGCAGCGCCAGGAAGCCAGGCGCGCGGAGCGCCCCGAAGCCACGCGGCCAAGGACTCGGATCGGGAGAAGAACGGCCCGTGCACCTCCAGGGCCAAGGGCACCTCCGAGACCGCGGGTCCTTCCCGCCCCTCCCGCGACTGCTTTGGGAGCATCCCGATGAGCTGCTCAGGTGGAAAGCGATGCCCGGCAGACCCTTCCCCGAAACGGCACGGGGAGATGCCCAGCACCGGCGCATCCGGTCCCGCAGTGGTGGGACCAGCCAGAGAGGGGCATGAGCATCTAGCAGTGTCCTTGTTTTGTGGGAAATTGTGTTGCGTTTAGTAGAGAGATATAAAACAGGATAGCTGCCAGGGCTCATTCACGGTGAGTAACGAGGTCTGAAGGATTTTCCTCAAGGATTACGGGACATAGGCTCCTCTGCTCGTCAGGAGCGACATGCTGCCTGCATGGATGTGTCTGCTCATCCCTCAAAATCCGAACGATTTAAACACGTGAGCATGCACGAGTGACCACAGAGTTGCTCTGCTGTCCGTGTCCCCCCCGGGGTGGGCACTGCCAACGCCCGCCCGCTGGCCGGCCCGGTCCCGGGCACCCGCTGGGCAGAACTGCAAGAGGTGAAGACAGCAGCACAACGCCGGGACGACGGTCTTACGACTACAAGTCCCCAGACCGAGCTCGTTGCCTGCTGACGCTAAATTCACACAGAATTTAGCCCCAAACCTCCCTGGGCAAGTAACTCCACCGGATGAGCAGAACAGTTTACAAAATGTCTCAGCTTTCTGAATTTACTTCTGAAGCGCCGATAATTCGGGGCCTGACACCAGGCGCGGGTCTTGCCCGAGCGGGACGAGCCACGCGGGAGCCGCGTGCTGCCGCGCCGGCACAGCGCCGGGTCGCGGCTCGCAGCCAGCACGCTCCTGCCAGCCGCGGCGGCACCCCCCAAACGCTCCCCGCCCCGACCTGCTCTTTTGGTGGCAAAGCTGCTGTCAGTGCATGAGCTTTTCTTTTTTTTTTTTTTTGCTTCGCTTCCCAGGGAACAAACGGGGAGGTGCAGATTTTATCAGGCTAATGAAACAGGAGCGCAGCAGCCCTCCGCAGCCTGCACGCCAGAGTCGGGGCAGCGCTAAAAACCTCTCCCACAGGAAAAGCAGATACAAGGCTGGCTTTGAAAGTGGGCGTCCTCTACACTAACCACCGCATTGTCAGGAAACCACAGCTGTCCGCCACATGAGCGAGCTCGAGCGCGGCGGCGCCGGGCCACGCCGACAGCCTTTTCGCAACGCCGGGCGCTCTCCCGCGCCGCTCCGCAGGCGAGCCAGGGCGCGCGGGGCGGCCGGGACGGCACCCGGGGCGGCACCCGGGGCCCAGGCCTCCCTGCTCGCCCGCCCGGACCCGCCGCAGCGCAGAAGGGCCTCTCCGTGCCTGTCCAGCTTCACCTATTGGCGCTGCTTTTTGACTTCTCCGTATGCGACGCCTCCCCCGCCGGCGCGTCCCTTGCAGCCCGCCACCCTACCTGCCCGCAGCGCAGATCGCTGCCTGCGAACCTGCCTGTTCCCGCTGGCTGTCCTGGCTTGGCGCGGCGGCTCGCCCTGCCAGGCTTCTACGGCACGTGCGGGACGGCTTGGGTCCTCCCGGAAAAAATGCCGTTATGAAAATGAGTTTAGTAAACAATAACCATAGGAATAGTTAAAAAGCAGAGCCTTTCTGTGCTAAGTAGGAAATTAGATCCACTGCCCCATTACTGTTTTGAGTGAGAAAGCAATGATGCCTTTAATTATGCATAGTCTGCTTTATTTGAACTGTGTTGGCTGTTGTGAGGGAAATAATCAATGCAAACGCCTCCTGAGGTCGCTCCTGAGGCAGACGTGAAATGAACTAAGTGAGCAGAGCAGTGCCTATAATCATATCAAGCAAATCCCCAGGTACCAGCCCTAGAATCACACACACGTATGATTTATACACTCTCAACAACTCAACACTGACACCCCGAGCCATTTTAACAGCAGAGCTTGCATATTGCTTTAAATTCTTATCTCCACATGACAAGTCAAATTTCTGAAGTTGGAATGAATTCTGTGCACCGTTGAAATGAATATAACCTACACTGAACTTGGTGGGAATCTTGCTTGATCATAGATCACAGATTTCAACCCATTTTTTCCTGTTCTATGGTTTCTTATGTTCCTGTTCTATGGTTTTTAAACAGAACTCCCAGAAGCAGTTCTTCAGACTAAAGATGATCTTCAGTAGAAAGTCAACATGAAAAAGTTCAGAATCAAACAAATCACTAAAGAATGAGAGATGCAAGAGCCAGTGTGGGGGTATTTTCTTTTAATTTCTGCATTGCTTTAGTATTTATCCAATAAACTTTGAGCAGAATTTGTTTGCAAAGCTATCCAGCTTTTTGTTATTTTCCCAATTTTTCCTTGAAATAAACAAAAATACTTAAAATCAGTGTGAAATGACAGCAAGTGTGTTAAAACTAAAAAGAGAATATAACATCTGAATAAGGCTTTGTCAATTATATGCATGTTTTATCTCTGCAGGAAGACTTCACCAAGAAGCTTTTTTTTTTTTAAATGACCATTTGTTTTGTGATTTAAAGAATCAATCTGGCTGCTACAGCTTCTAGGAAGAATTGCAATGTGCAAAATACAGTGGAAAATACAGTCCTAGAATAACTTTACTGAAGTTTCTTCCAGCTTTGTTAGGAAGGAATTTGCTCCAGAAGTCCCCAAAAACGGACCTACCCTTCGCGGGAGCAGTCGCTCTTCAGCGCCAGGGCTGGGGGACGCGCTGGAACAGCCGAACCGCCACCCCGGCCCTGCCGGAGGTAAGGGGCAACAGCGAGACGCTCGTGTGGCTGGCTTTGGGGGCTACCGGAAGAGCTATCTATGTGCCGCAAGAAAAACACTATATGTAAAAGGCATCTGCAGCAGACGAGGAGACCCCCGCCTCCCCCGGGAGCGGGGCCACCCGCGGCACCAGTCCCCGTCCTGCCGGGGCTGCACCGGCAGCGCTGCCCCGAGGCCCTGCCACCTCCGCCCCGAGCACGCGCGCACCGCCAGCGGCGAGAGAAAGTCGGCTATGGATCAGGGAGGGACAAATCCGGACTGATTTACATCCACGTGAACCTAATTGCTTCAGTTTGCAGCCTGTAAATCATACCTGCCAGTGAAATAATCCTGCCACTCCCTTGCACGCAGGCCAGCGCTATGATGGATTTGGCAACAAGACTCAGGTATCGCAAGTCCGGGTCAGCACATCCATCACCTATTGGAGATGGCACCCCAGTCCTGCACAAAGCCATTTTTCATAGCTGCTTGCTGCAGGAATTCTTCAGGTTAACCCCAAGGAGCTCGTTTTCTCCCACCCCATCTGCTGTAGCCGTGAAACCAGGATGTCGCACCTGTGACATTACCTTCATTGCCATGGAGACGGGCAATGTCCTCGGCTAGACCGAGGGCCTTCTTAAAATGCAAATTTCTGTAAAGCAGAGAGAACCTGCGAACGCTGCTCTGAATGCACACGGATTGAACCTGCGTGACCAGCCGGAGCTGGGTCTCACGGCCGTGTCCATGTTCTCTTTCCGAACAGGAATGGCCGTTTTGGAGAAAGCCCAGCCAGCCCGCTCTCTGTGGCACATGGGAGAGGTCTTCGCCATCCCACGCGTGCATGGCACGAGACGCTTGCTACCACAGCAGTTATCCACTGCTTACACCGCCCATCCCCGAGAGGGCTGTGCTTCACTGACCAGCAAGCGTGCAAAGCAGAGAGGCTTCTGCCCTGTCGCACGTTTTCCTTCAGTGACAGCCGCCTCCCCAAACAGTTTAGAAACTGCTGAACTACAAAGTTTACATAAATTTCTTTCCACAAAAAACTTCCTAAGCTGTCCCATGCAAGACTTTCTGCTCTGAAACGCACAGTAGGAAGGTTTTCTGCTCACAGCTGAACTACCATTGTGTTTGTTCTGCAGTTTTCTGAAATCCAGTCACTGCTAGTGAAGGTACCATAACATGCTTATAAAGAAGTTCCTTAGCACGCCTCGGATGTTTGTGCACGGACATCTGCTCTCCACTCCAAATGCAAGATTTCTACAGGTCCTTCATCCATCTGTTAAGGAGAGTTTGATCTTCCACAGAGACATGCACTGGCGTGAACTTCACCCTAAGGAGTTAAATCAGCTTTTGCTATGGAAACTCTCATGATAAAAATAGATCCTTCTGGTCTCAAGGATTTGTACAGTGCATGATTTAAGGGGGCTTATTGAACTGTTCTGTGCAGTTTTTGTTGCACAGAAAAAATATTTATCAAAAATTTCTTTCTTTCACCAAGATTCATTTGAATAGGCTCTGCTGTACTGCCACATTATGGGAAAATACTAGTGTCTCCTTTTCATACTGAAAGGGCAAGCTAGTACTTCACATTTTTGCTAAAAATAAAGAGTTGCCTGTACTAAGAGCATATGGTGATCTATAATTACTGTACAGAATCTCGCAACCTATCCCTAAGCACGTTACCATAAATGTTTAACAGTAAATAAGTCTGAATAGAGGTATACGGGATCATGAAGAAGAGGTATTTCACGCGACTTCAGACTTTTCAATTCCACAAGCCAAGCAGCTAGCTCCAAACCACGCCAAGAAACCCAACAACAGACCGTGGCTATTACCTGTGTTTGTTGCTGGATTTGACTATTTAATGCTCTTGAAACTGAAGTGCTGTAAACCTGATGCTAGAAAAATACATTCATCACCATGATTTCTGCAAGTTAGGCAGACAGAGGTGGCTACCAGGGAGTTTGTTTTAAGGTTATTTGAATGTAGAAACACTACCGTGTTAATTGACCTTTAAGGCAGCTGCCCTGGTCACCTGAAAATAAACTGCAAGTAGGCAGGTACACCGAGTCACCACGGGCTTGGCAGGCCTGGAGAAGGGTGACTGGTGCAGGTCTGAGCAACGGGTGAGGCACGAGGCAGCAGCCGGATCGGCAGCAACCCCGCCAGCCTCCCGGGTGGCGGAAGGCAAGCGCCGAGGACGCGATCCTTCCGGTCAGGAGGCACCGTTTCCATTTCCTATTTCTCTACATAAAATGTACCTCGCGGAAAAGTATTTTCAGCAGTTTATGAAGTGCGAGCACCAGTGGAGCAATGCATCGCCTCACACGCGAGGCTCTGCTCGTTTGCCAGAGCGCCGGAGCGATGGGCTTCGTCAGCGCAAACAGCCACCGAATGTGGAGCTGCTCCAGGGCTCAGAACAGGTGCTTCTGCCCCAGGCACAGCTGGAACCGCCTGACGTTCCTGCACCCTCCCCTCACCCTGACACGGCGCAAGGCGAGCGAAGGGGCCGCGGTGGTCCGGAGGGGCAGCCCCCAGCAGCGTGCCGCAGCCCTCGCCTGCGCCCCGACCGCGCAGCCGGCACCTCCGCGCGCTCGCGGTCGGGCAGGACCGGGGATCGTACAGCCACGCACACACGTGCACGTGAGCACATCTGCACATGCTCACGTTTTCCAGTCCCTTAAAGAAAATAAAGAATTACACAAACGTCATGCGTATTTTAAGCTGATACACTGGGGGATTTTCAGACCAAAAATGCCTTAACCAGAAGGCTTTGTATTTTCCTTGCTCTGAAGAACTGAGAAGAATTCATATACAAACGATGACAAATACTTCATTCAAAGAGCCAGTTACTCCCCAAGCAAAGGGAAGAGGGCCAACGCGAGCAGTCAGCGCGGCTGCATGCAGCTAGCCCCTCTGCTTCGAGACCACAGGAATTGTTTATCACTGAGACTCTCCCAGGCTAATTGAAACCAGCCCTGACTTTTGAACCTGCAAGCACTAAAGAAACTTTAAGTGTTTTCTCCTACTGAGATTTGGCCTATGGGGACTGCTCATTGCTCACCCCTCAGTCATTTTCAGTTCATTTTATTTCCACCTTGAAGGAATCCTTAGTCTAAAAGATGCTTTAGCAATTCTCTGGTAAAACACTGTATTTATAGCACAAGGACATTTTGAGACTCTGTTGCCCATGTTGCATCCTTCTAAGGATATTGATACTAAATAAGTTTGAATCTATACTTCAACAGCCCATATTCTAAGAGCTTTCAAATTGTATCTTGGTGGCTTACACTTATAACACGTAACTTAGTGACATTAGCAATGCACAGTGTGCTCTCACTTAGGATTTTCACAAGCTCTTAGAAACAGGAATTTGCACAAAGAATTGGAAAGAGAGAGGCCAGCTCAACCTTGAGCTGGTTTAACATTTACAAAAACTAACCTGCAAAACTTTACAGTCTAAAGTCAGACTTCCCCAGTGGTCCATGCTGTACTAGACAGGTACGCTGGCCTGCCCTACACATCAGCATGGAATGATTTTGGTACACATCTGCATTTGGATGCTGCGACAAGACACCAATATATAATCTCTCTACAACAGAACGGGTTGGAAAAACACGGCAAGCATAACAGGCTACTGCCAACACACAGCCCAGAGCCTCATGGCGATGGGCAGCCGATACAGGTCACAGCACCAGGGCCTGGCAGCCTGACACCCCAAGCTCTCCTCCAGCTCCCCGAACCCCCCCGGGACACTGCTCAGTGCACCAGACTAAGTCAGGACAGGCAGGCAGCAGCACATTTATCTTCTCTGCAAACATCAGCTCCAGGAGAGATTCCACAGATAAGACAAGTTCATTCAAATTCATTCATCTGAGAATAGAAACCTGAGCCAAAACTAACATACATTTTATGCTTATTTACAGACCACCAGAGACTAAAGGATTCACCAGACAACTCACAGGTACCTTCTCCGCGACAGCAGGGAAATGCCAGAGGCTCCTCGTCCTGGGAAGTTTCTCTGCGCTCCGGCCCAAAGCCCAGCTCCGTCCCGGGTCTCTCACCCCTCTCCGGTCCTGCTCGCACCACCAGTCACGCTGTGGACCAGCCGTCGGCCACGCAGCAGCAAGGAAGAGGCTACAAGCCCCTCGTTGCCTGGACAGATGATTCATCCCATTGTAAGAGCAGTCAAACAACTACCAGCTTGCAGGCCATAGGAAATGCTCACAGGTCGATCACAAAAACATCTTCTCCGTATTCCCAGAGTTCAGCACATTCATCTGGCCAGAAGCTCTGGGCATCCCGAGGAGCAGCCCCGTTCCAGCCTCACCACCCGGTGCCCCCCGCAGACACTCCCCGGAGGAGCCTGGGGCGGGCAGCCCTCCGTTTTAAAACTTCTGGAGAGCCTCAGGTGATGCCCCTGACGAGGAGCTGCGGCCCTCACCTGTGCCTCCCGGGAGCTGAGGAGCAGCGGCTCGGGAGAGGGCTAAAATGGTCTGGAGGTTTGTCTCGAGGACGGCCCCAAGATGCTTTGATGAAAAACTGCATCTCCACTGCTAGATCCCTTGCCTATGGTCCCAGCAAAGATCAGCTCCTTCTATATATATATATATATTTGTATACGTATATATGCAGCCATGAGTTGTCTCAATCAGAGTATATGGAATACAATCTATAGTTTGAAAAAAGAGGCTTTTAACTTCCTGTGGTGCTGTCCCCAGAATCCCGTGTTTCGATACTGCTGGCTTATGGACAGGCAGCCGTCAGGTCATGCCACACGTGAATAAGAGAGTGATGATGTCCATGAGCCGAAGAGAGGGAAGAAGAAAGGACTCAGTGAGCCTGTGCAATGAATCCCTCTAGAAAGGCCTGACCCAGGCTTCTCCTTTTCTACTTCAAATGCAATGCACTTTTTCTCAGCCTTGCCTCCTCCGAGCGCGCGGCCCTGCCCAGTCCCAGAACCTCCCCAGAGCCCAGGCCATGGACGCTGCGGGAGGGCGCGGGAGGGCAAACTGCACGTGACGGGTGCTCGTCACACAGCTGCGCGTTCGGGTCTCCAAATGCTGAGACGCCTGACCGTGGAGGTCAGGCGGGTGAGGGGCCCATGTGCCTTTGAGCCCCACGTGCCTGGAGCCTCAGAGGCCCCGTGGCGAGCGCTGGAGAAGAGGCCGCGCTGCAGAGAGCCCGGCCCCGCGGGGCAGCGGGGTCCGCTGAAGAGGGGTGCAGCAGCCTCGCCGTGCGGGTGCACGGACAGCTGAGCCGACGCAGGTGCGGGACGGCCACGGTCCCCTCGCGGGCACGCGCACGGAGACAGCGAGGCCGAGGGCTGTGCCCGAACCTCGCCGGGGCCTCTCAGCAGGCTGCCGGCACCATCTCCAGCAGCAGGTCCAGGCGCTCTGCAGGCCGCAGCGCCGATGCCGTCCGCGCAGGCCAGCACTCCCGAGCTGCGGGCGCTCCCTCCTGCCGGGCTGCAGGGAAGCCTGGGGGCTTTGGATGGGCTCCCGGAGCTGGAAGAGCCGTGTCAGCACGGCACCGTGCCCAGGCCGAGACAGGAGGGGGTGCAGGAGTTGAGTTCACCTGGAAGTGGGACGGGGGTAAAACAGTTTGGGAAATGCTGACAGAGGCTCATCGACGCCGAGCGCGTCCCGAGGAGCCTCACGAAGCCTTCTCGCTCGGTGTCAGGCGGAATCGGCCTGGCAGACGCGTGCACGCCGGTCGCTGCCCCGGGACTGAAGCACCGGCGGCACATCCCGTCTCCCCCCGTGCGGGAGCAGTGCCGGTGCGAGCACTGACGCAGCGGAGAGCCACCTCCGTTGGCGCAAGGCGCTATCAGCCCTTCGCAGCCTCCCTCCTCGTCCTCAGGAAGGGAAACGCTTTACGCCGCACCGGTACTCACTCTCCGCTGCGTACCTCTGCGCCCAAGCATGTGGACGTGTGTATGCCAGCTCGGGATCTGCAGCAAACCAAAGCCTCCCCTGCCAAGAGGAGGTTGCCCTTGTACCCAGAGCCGGCGGCCGCCCATCCCGAGAAGAGGCAGGTGGAAGCCGCGGCTGCTCGCGCTGGTCCCCTCTGCTCCGGGCTGCTGCGGACGGCTGAGACGGCCAGCGTAAAACAGGCAGAGCGGCTTCGCCGGTGCAGCCCGGGGACGTCCCTGCAGCAGCCGAGGGCCGCACGGGACACCAGGCTGCCTCTGCGGGACAAGCACCGACGCGTGCGGAAGGTGCCCGGGACTCGGCTACGCCGCGCTGGGCAGAGGCCTTCACCTGCGGGCAGCGAATACGAGGTTGCGGGCCGCAAGCTCCGGGGGAGGGAGGTGAAAGCATCGGTTCGGCTCCGTCCCTGGAGGGGGGGGACTCGCCCGGGCAAACGCCCTCTCCCGCGCGGTGTCGGGGCAGGGCCGGGCACCGCGTGGGCACCGCGCGCACCTCGCTGCTCCGAGGACCCGCTCCCCGCGCCCGGCTTGCTCCGGACCGGCCGAGACGGCTCCGCCGCGCGTTCGGCGGCAGGCGGGACCGTCCCCTTCCCCAGCAGCGCGGCGCGGGGAGCGCTGCCGCCACGGCCACCACGGCCACCACGGCCACCCCGCTCCGGCCCCGCTCCGCAAGGGAGCCACGCAAATCCCCCCGCCTTCAAAGTGGAAACGCGAACCGGTTTCTATTAATTTAGAACAACCAGACGCTTTAATTATAGCTATTAAAAGCTGCCCTGTATTTATACTTAATAACATCATCTTTACCGGGGCCTTGAAGAGTTCACTCTCCTCCGGCAGCCGCTTTCTGCAAGGTCTGCGCTAGACGGAGTTGCATAAACTTCACGCAGGTTTTGCCTTTAGTGAAAGCACTGTAGATTTACACTGACGTGAGACAAAAATTCAGCTATAAAATGTGAAATTATGAATCTAACCTCTACAAAGTCCCAGCATAACACAAACCAAATTCAAACACCAGACACAAAATATTTTCTTTTGAAAATTCTTGCATTTTTTAAGCTCAAATTCATTCCAGTCCATGTGACTCTAGCTGGCAGCCAGCTTAGTACTGCTCCCTACTGTCAGTACAAAAACAAACAGAAATTTACAGCCTTTTCTCCTTTCAGAATTGTCACAGAGCAAATTACTCAAAACAAATAATATATCTGTTGATTTACACCCTTCCTGCAGGTCAGGGGGTTCTCAATTTATTCACTATCGGCACTCATAGCACACGTACCTCTGTAACCTCTCTTCCTTATGAGACTTTTCTATATCCTTTTCTTGCACATTTTCTGTGTTCTAACCCCAACATTTGTACTGTGTTCAGTATCTAGCATAAGTCACAGCAGCTGCATCCATACCTTGCTCTGGACAACTTCTGTTCCTAGCCATCACGGCGTTACTGAACGCACACCGTAAAACTCGTTCTGAAGAACAAACAAGAGTTAATTTATCTGGTTTGTTTTTCACAAACATTTGTTTAATTGCCAGGTCTGTTCAGAGATGAGATGCAAAACCATAAACAATAGCTTTAAAATAAAAAGTCAAGGGAAACGTTTCTCACCCTCCTCTACCCAGCGCAAACAGCGATCGGGACACTAATGCCCCCGCGGTGGGCGCTGAACAATGTCACTGCCTCTGTCACCTGCTGTCTTGAGCAGCAAGTCCTTTACTTTTCTGGAAGAATAGAGAAAGTGAGAAAGAGAGAGACAACGGCAGCAAAGGTGACGCACCATAGTGCAACGGCCAAAGAATTATGCTCACAACTTCCTGCTGAAAATCTCAACAACACAAGAAGAAAAACAGATTTTTTTTCAGGGAGGAATATTCAGTTATTTCCCACTTCTTGGTACAACTGGCTGAATGGTGCACTGTCCTGAAGGTGCAGTCACTTCTGCTCATCAGCTCATATTAATGATGCATCTTTCTTTTTGGTGGGAAGCGTAGGATCAAGATTTCCCCCCCCCCCCCGACAAGCAATCATGGTGTTTCAACAGTGTCCCAGACCCCAGTTTCCTAGCTGGTCATCCCGGCAGGAATGCCACCGTATACAAAACGCAGGACGGCACTGATTCTGAACAGAAACTGACCCCTAATTGATAGTCCTGCTTTTTTATGAGGTATTAGTTCATAAAAGATTCTGCAGATCCACCTAAAGCCCTTTCCTCTCTGAATTTCCTCGGGATGCGATCCATTGAAGTTTCAGCATGGCCTTTATTACAGCATGTGCTGAGGCTTCAAATGCGAAGCAACATTTTGAAAGGCAGCATCTGTCTCCGCAGGCAGGAAAACCCTTCGTTAGCATATTGAACTGCTGCACATAGTAAGAGGTTCAGTGCGAGCTGTAAACTCTTGATCTTCCCTAGAAAGTCTCTACTTTCACTTATCAGCCTGACATCTCACAGTGGGGCCACCTGAGCAGAGCACGGGGCTGGCTCCAGGGCTCGCAGACTGGAACCAGACCTCGGAGGGAGCGCGGGCGGACGGAGGTGGCCAGCTCCCCGGGACCCTCCAGCACACTTCAAAGTGACATGTTTCAAACAGTCCTCCTCTCCGAACCCCATCGCCTTCAAAGCGCACGCAGCTTTATTGCCTGGAGCATGTCAAGTACTCATCCAGGGATGCACGGCAGTTGCTCTCAGCTGAGGACAGAGTGCAGCTTTGCAGATACATTAGCATCCTGTGCTCCTCTCTGATTTTTTTAAGAGGAATTTAGAGCTGATTCCGTTGCTCTGGTCCATTCTTTGATTTTTACCATCCCACTTCTGCCTCATGCTTGAAGGTCCCGTGTCAGAGCTCACACACAAGTAATTTTAAGTAGAAATGCAGCAATCCAGAAAATAAGAAAGGAAAGAAAAGCTCCCCAGCAGTTGGACTCTGAAGCATAAGACAAAACTTCTCTGAACTAGAAAATGAGTTAACACATAATTAGGGGGTTTCCCAAAGAGACTGAATAATTTATGGAAAGTTACTGACATGTTCCTGACATGTTTAGTCCAGTTACGCCTTTGTACAATATTAGACTGTGACATCACAGCGTCAGAAGACAATGTTTTCAAAAGAAAAATCAGTTATTGTGAAGCCAACCGAGTAGAAGCTCCAGAAACTGCTAAACTTAGAGCATTTTCCTAAATCATTATTTTATAAAAGGAAAAGGAAAACATTCCTGGCTGTGTGCAATGTGTGCTGAAGTCACAGGATCCCACTTGTAACAACTTTCCTTCCCCTTGTCACAGCTGAAATTAACTGCACTCACAAGGAGGCAAACGAACAGCACCAGAGCGCTCGCCAAAGCCGTTTAGCAATTTGTTACCAAAATTATTCACTGAGCAAAGACCTTCCTCGCCAGTGGTGAAAAGGAGTAATTCTAAATCTGAATAAACATTGACAAATGGGTTAATGGAGTGCATATTCTGCAGAGAGCTGTAAGAAAACGACTGCCCTTAGACAAAGAGAGGGTGCTTCTTTCTGTGTGAAGATACAGACACGGTTTATCTAATGGTTGGAAAGTTTACAAGAAAACAGCAAACTTCGTGCTGTGGTTATTGAACTGAAGTAGTACTTTACTAGAACCAGGTTTTTTCGGTAATTTTGCGGTTGTAACAACTATTTTCTTTACATACTGCTGTAGAAAAGGGATTCTTTTTAACTTAATTGAAGACACTATCAAGAGTAAATACTGGGGCTTTTAATAAAAACAGTATGAGGAGAACATTCAAAGCTAAATAATCAGAAGCAATTTGTGTTCATGAGCAGAATGATGTGTCATTTTTTTCCCTTCCAACGCTCTGTGCTGGATCAGTTTTGAGACTGTGGCAAACTTTAAACCTATCTCAAAATAATGAACAGCAGTGAGGGTTGAAGATAGTTTGAAAAATACACTGGAAAGAGAAAACATATGCCACAGAGTGTGGTGCAAAAGTCATATTTCATGCATGACTTTAGAGAATGTTAATAAGGATTAGAACCATACTTCACCAGAATAACAATCACTCAAAGAAGTATAATTAATTTTTCTTTGGATCTCTGTTAGAAAAAAATACAGGAGAGAGAGCATTGTTGCCTACAGATTTCACTCTTGCTAAGAAATATAGCCCCTAAATAGACGTCATAATTGTACACTATAACTGGAGTGTAGTACATGACTCATTTGCTTTATAGTTGTTGGTTTTATAATATTATGAATCCAAAAATATTTTAAACTTCAGTTTTTTGCTTTGGCCAATAAATATGATTAAGATAATACATCCAAAAACATATGTAAGCTGTGTATGTGCGACATATGGAAAACAGATGTGTTCTTAATTTACATATGACCTAAAAAAATCAGCTGATTACCAGAGATGGTACTTTGTGAAGCTGTTTTGGGCTCAGAAGTATTGTTGCTAGCTCAGCACCATTTTAAAGCAGGCAGTTTGCTTCTCCTGCGCCTGAAGCCCCAAACGCAGCGCTGCAGAGAGACTGCATCCCCGGAGCAGCGGCGCTTGGCTTCACGTAGAGCAGCCCAGAAATGGAAAACCAAGATCATTTGTTTCTAACTACAATTGTTATTGAAAACTTTTCTTTAATATTTTAAGTGCATGTTCCAGCACACAATGACAGAGCTCGGGTTGCACCCTGGCTAACGCTCCTCCAGCCGTCGCGGCAACGAGGGCCGAGCTCCGCTTCCAAGCCCGACGCCGAGCTCCACAAACGAAAGGCAAAGTTTTATCCGTCTCGCTGGTGAGAAATCATGCCGAGGTGGTAGTCATTTCTTCTCTAAAATCAAAACAGATCAGGCAGTTTTCTTAATTATAACCCCTCAAGATAGAGGTTCTCTAGAGACCATGTTCTGGTTTCTTTCTTTTTTTTTTTTTTTTTAAACTATAACTGATAGGAAAACGATAACTTAACACCGCATATAAACGGCGATGAAAAGCTCAGCTTGTGAGGCTCCTCTGGCGGAGCACACAACCAAGGAGCACGACAAGCGTATTAGTAACGCCAGAAGGAGTCAAAGCTGGGCTGCAAAGTGGGGCACCACAGAAATACGGGATTCCTAAATGTTTTTAAAGGAAAGAATAACTTTCTAGCCTTTCGCTGAGAAGAAACGGTTCAAATCACAGGGAGAGCGTCGAGGTACGAGATAGCTGTTCCAAAACACACGGCTAAGTGAACAAAACACTTGTAAATAAAGACATAGGCTTTTTTAGGCAGACGTTTGTCACAGCTAGGAAATTCTGCCTCTCCTGCCAGGCTCCAGCTGGCAGCGTCCCCGGGAAGGGCTCCAGCGCGTCCCCACGCCGCGCCGCCAGCACGTCGAGCGGCTGCCGTGCGGGACTCCTCGGGGCTCGCGGCCCGGCGCGACCCACCGCAGCCCATCGCGACCCCCCGCAGCCCACTGGACCCACCGCAGCCCATCGCGACCCCCCGCGACCCCCCGCAGCCCACCTCCCCGACGCTGGACCGGGCTGGCGGCGGGCAGCGCTTGCCAGCCGGCTCGGCGACACGTCCCCTTGGTCGCGTGCTGCGGGCCTGGGCAGCGAGGACCTTGCACGGCCCCGGCGTTCCCCCAAGCCAACGGCCACTTTTTGGGTTTTTTTTAAAGCAAACAATTTTCCAAAAATCTTTATCCTCTCCGCTGCCTGCTGATGCGCAATGCGGGGATTTGCTGCTGCAGCAAGCCCCCCAGGGCAGCAGCAGAGCGGACCCGGGCTGCCCGCCGGTCGCTCCTCAGCCCTCCCGCGCGGGGACGCGGGACGTGCTCCTCCGGCACGGGCGCGGGGAAGAGGGCCAGGCGGCACGGAGCTCAGACGAGCTGCTGAGGTCGGTTCCTCCTCCTTGCTCCCTCCCCCAGGATTTTCCTTTCCGTGTCCCGGAATCCGTCCTCTCCCCAGGAAATCTCTATTTATACCGGCCAAGGCAAGGGGACGCGCAGCCACTGCTGGATTCCTGTCCCGCAGCGCCGCTCCCGCCGCGGCAGCGCTCGCCACGGCCTCCGCGGCACCGCACCGGGCAGGCAGCCGGCCCGGGCGCGCTCCCCTCCTGCCGCCCGCGGCGCACGGCGCGACCGACCCAGGGAGGTCCAAGTCTCACCCTACTTTGCAAATCTATTGAGCGAGATAAATAGGTCCTTCTGTGATACATCCTAAAAACTCGGTCCCGTGAGACGTGGCATCACTGTATCAAGGAAAAGAAAGAAAGACACAGAAAAGCAGCCGGCCTGGGGGCTGCTGGGGGCATTTTCTCGTCCTCATCAGGGACCTCGTGATCCGAAACATCTGCGTTGTCTTAGGCTGGCCATCAGGACCCGCTCTCCCTCTGAACTCCAAACGCTTCCCCTCGCCGCCGCTCGAAGCCTCCCTGGGTCACGGGCCCTCGCACACAAATCATCTCGGCCTCGCGAGGGGGCTGAGGGAAAGGCGGGAGGCTCTGAAATTCAATCCCCCGAGGTTTTTTCTTCTTCTTTTCTCTTTGGTCCAAACAAAAGTTATTTTTCTTTCGATGAGCACGCGCTAGCGTCAGCCGCTGCTAACGCGGAGCCCCTCCGGCTCCCACGGGCGGACCGCGGCCCCCGTCCGCTGACCCGCGCCGGAGCCGGGCAGGACGCGTCCGGCAGCCCCGACGGCCGCGGGAGGAGGTCCAAGGCCCGTCCCCGGGCGCGGGGTCCGGCTGCCGCTGGACGCGCTGCATTGCCTGGCTCCGAATGAAACGGACCTGTTAGCTTGCACTACGTGATATCCAGCCTGGAAACCTATTTTTAACTGAGTTATTGCCTTTTGCACACAAATAGGAGCAGTGAAGAGCTCCTAAGTTTCAAAATGTTAAACCCAGGAGATTAACAGGCCCCCGGATTGTTTTTGGAAGTCATTTTCTCTGAAATACTCACAGCCTCTTACTGGATTGGTTTGGTTTGCATTTAACATTTCTGGTATGTTAAAATACAGTCCTGTTCCTGCATTTAAGCTGGAATTTCTTTGAAAAGTCTGATGTTTTCAAGGCTATTTACAGTTTTCCAAAACCTCGTCCCCAATCACACTCTGGCATCACACTGTCTGCCACAATTCAGCTATTAGTTAACTGACCTTAAAATTTTACAGATATTTTATAGACACCCCTTCACCAGCCTCGTGGATCATCTGGGTACTAAAAAATGGTTTTAGTTCACTTTATGCAGTCCTGTCCTTGCTGTGTGACTGCAGCCAAACTGAAAATAATTTTGGGATTGAGACTGGAGCAGAACGGCGTGGTTAAAGAATTAACGTGCTCCGCTAGAGAGAAGCGCCGTTACCTGCTAGATTCGTTCAATGCTCGGGTTCGTCGGAGCGCCCCAGCAGGTATTTTCACCTGTTTATGCTCCGCGGCTGCCGCCACGGGCGGTGGAGGTGGAACACGCAAGTCCCGGCGAGGCAGCAGCCGCGGGCGCTTCCCGTAGGGCTCCCGGCGGGGCGCGGGGAAGCCGGGAAGCCGGCCCCAGGCCGAGGGCGCCGGGCGGGCGCCGGCCCGCAGCAGCCCGGCACGTCGCTCCAAGGAGGACGTGGGTACCTGCCACGGCRACGCAAACCCCTTCCGCAGGCTGCGTGTGTGCTCGCGCCGGGGAGGGAGCGCACGGTCGCCAGGAGCCTGGGCGGGGGACGGGAGGGGAAAGGGGAATTCCGGAAAGATAATTTCTTAAAACATTTAATTAGCACTGACTCCTAACATTTAAATTACTTTTAAAAAAAAGTACATAAAGATGAAAAATACGGAGGAGCTGGACACACCTTCTGAAACCAGGACCGGTGAGTAGCAGCGATTAAGCTGGCTTGCAGAAAATTACTTTAAGGAAGTTTTAGGCAGTATCACTACCAATAAGGCCAGCCTGGATAAAAGCAAAACAAACCTTCCCCTTCCCTTGCTTTTGATTACAGCTTGAAAAAACATTTAACATGAGAAAAAAATAATTAGACTATCTCCCAGAATGCAGCATTCTTCTACAATTGCCCAGACTTCTGCTTTGAAAATTGGAGCAACCAGTATAAACTTCACGAATCCACTGAGGAGGCAACTCTTCAAATACCTGTGGTTTCCCACATTTTCCAAGAAAAATAAAAAGATTTATAGTTTCTCATGTTAAATCTGAGAGGCTAAACTTTGAGAGACATACTTGCCCACCTGCTGCATGTGTATTAGTTCTAGCTGAAGAGAAGTCAATAAAAATGGAGAAAGAAGAATTTGCAGGGCTGGTTAAAGTAATAAGATTTGTTTCAGAGCATCTGATCTTTAGACTAACAGACTTCCAAACAGTTGGACAAGTAAATAAAGCACCGCAGGGAACCGCTAGTTGAAATAGGTTACCGCAGGGATACGCACAAAGGAATTCCTGCAACTAAGAAAGGGCTGGAGCTATGAAACCATAATACCAACTATTGGGATGAATGGTTGACTTCTACAACACTTAAGAGCAAATTCTATAGGTATCCAGTCTTTGAGGACTGCATAAAGTTCTGTTCTGAGCTTTGGAAAATATTAAACCCATTAATAATTACCATTGAACAACAACAATGTTTTGCACTTCATGGTGATCCCATGCTTCTGAAAAGATGGTCTGTTTTTAGTTCCACTTGCTCCATTTTAGGGATAGAAAGTTTGAAAAAACCCTGTGATATATCTCACTACATAGTGTAATACACGTGAAGCAAAAGAAAATACCTGCTTTAAAAATCTTATTTTCTTTAGAGAAATAAAACAAAAATTCAAACAAAAGCAGTTAACCTATGAATCCTTCTATCCCCTCCCTGGGATTTCTCTGCACCATCTCTACAACTTCCCCTGGATGGAAGGAGGACAGCAAACGCAAGTTATTTACAGCCATGCAAAACAGGGTGCATCAAAAATACACAAAAAAATCACAGCTTCCAGCAATCAGGAGTGGGGCTGTGCATACAGTAGGCAGCAGCTTTCTGCTCTAGCAGAGCAGAGCGCGGACCGCGAACAAAGCGGGAGATGTCCCATGTTCATCCAGCTACCAGGGGGTGGAGGTGACACTGTTGTAAGGTGCCATCTGATCAGGACTTCTTTTCTGTGCTTGACATGAATAAGGGGATTAGGATGGCAAGTTTCCGTGAGCTCACTCCATCGGACAAAGGGCCCCGAGGTTTAGTGTCACACTGCCTGATAAAAGTACAGGAGGCTGTCAATCAGGGGCTCCGAGGTACTTGTGTCGGTGACATAATCTTATTAGAAGATAAACCAGCGAAATCCTTTTCATGATGAAAAGTTACATTTAATTGCTCCTTTGCTTTGCTTTCCTTTCTCTTGTTCATTTGTCCATTTAACTTTGTTAATGTTCGCTATTACAGCAGCATAACGGCACAGAGATGCAAGCCGTCTAAACCGTGCGTATGTTCATAACGAATAAATGACTTTACGGATGCTAACGGATGGTTGCGTCCGTGCAGAAAAAGAGTCACTTGTGATCTTTCAAACAGAGGGTCAAAAGAGTTACTGAATTAATTAGCAGGCGTTCTCATGCACAAGGATAAAGTTAAATGTTATGTCAGTTGTTTTAATGCATAAGTAAGCTGACAAAAAGACTAAAAAATTGCCAAGCTCAGTCTCTGTGCAACAAACAAAAGGGGGATTTCTAGTATCCTGTTAAGGGAACAAATCCATATTAGCCCCAGAAACGTGATTGTTTCACTTTTGGCTAATTTCAGGTCTGTTTCCTTCCTGTGTCACAAAACAAGCGCTGATGCCGCAGCAGAACCACTGCTCGCCGCCTTGGAGGGAACCGAGCGGACCCTCGCTGGAGCCGGCGGCTCTGCAGCGCCCGCTTCCCGCCGCGGTGCCCGGGGACGGCGCGGCTCCGGGCTCCGGCGGGCATCGGCTGGGCCACGACGGGCGGGCGACCGCGGAGGCCCCAGGGAGCGCGCCGCTCCCGTGCCCGGGAGGCCTGGGAAGCAGGGAGCGAGGCTGGCGCAGGGCTCTGCTCCAGGGCAGAGGAGCGAGTCGGGAGACCCCGGACACCCGGACAAGAGCGGCCCTGCGCCCGGGGCCTGGGACAACCTCTTGCAGGATGCACGTGCAGATGCGTGCATGCACACGCATGCACGGGTGTCCAGCCGGAGCCCATGCACGGGTGTCCACGCAGAGCAGCGGCGCAGCCTCGGCCAGGCCGCCGGGCGAGCGGGACCAGCGCCCGGCCCTGCCGCAGCTCGGCCTCTGTGCACCATCCTCCCTTAATTCTCGAGCCCGATATTTAAATTGTCACGGATAAGGCAGCAGCGACGGCTCCGCTCGCTGCCATCGGCGCCGGGGCAGCAAGCGCCCCGGAACGCCTGCGGTGCCGCGGACGGCTCGGTCCGCGCAGGATCAGCCGCCGCAGAGCGGGAGCTCCGACGCCCCAGCAATGCCAGAAGCAGCAGACTGGCAGGAAGCTGTGAGAAGTTTTAAAGCTACTTTCCAAATATTTTCAGTTTGGGAAAGAAAGTTTGGATCCGATCTTGTTTCAACAGGATGGATCCAACAAAGGCTAAATTTAAGGTCAAGAAATCTGTCCTGCAAAAATCAGAACGGACATAGAGACGAGCCAGGTCTCTGCATGGACAGCAGAGGAGAGCTGCCCAGGTGGCGGCGGCTGAGACTGTCCCAGAAAACCACCAGGAAAGTGAATCAGCATTTGCCCCGCAGTTCAGTTACCCTAAGGCCCCCGACGCTCCAGCTAGCTGCGTAGGCAACTTTACCTTGTAAATAGCTACTTAAGAGCCTTGCTAAGGTGAGTAAAATTAACCACCCTGTTAATGCAGAATCACAGCCCAAGCTAGCAGTTATGCTTCTCAAAATATATATATTTTTTAAATCATCATATAACAGTTACAATTAATAAGTTACGAACTTATATTCTCAGTAAACTACTACCACCATTTAGTGGCATGGAGGTCTACTGAAGTTTTACACCAAGTACCTGAGGGCGCGCATTATCCAAACAACTGAGCTCCACAAATGTGAAATGTTTAAAGGAAAAATAACTCCATTCATTTTGTATGTACTGTTCCGTATTTCATCTGAGTCCCTATCTGACTGTGAACAAACTACCAGTTCAAAATAAGCTGAAATGTTTTGAGAAATTAAACGTGCAACTCTTTCCCTTAATTCAGATTTTCTCAGAGAAAACAAATCTTATAAAGTTCTTGAAGATAAACACATTATCATGTAAGGACCAAGAAAGAATTCTGACAAATGTCCTGCTTTTTTAGTAAAAAATTGGATAAAATATAACAGAGGAGGAGCGGAGTGGTTGACAGTAGAACAGAAACAGCTGATATATATGATTTTACATTGGTTAAATCACTGGTAGCTGGTAACTCAGTGAAAGGACAACTGCTGGATCACCAGGCTGCCGATCACGTATCCCTTAGCATCCACAAACGCTTCACCAGCTTCCACAGACAATTTGAAAACATTTTAAGTTACTCTACAAACCTTATTTTTCATATTTCCTTTCAAGAAGAATTCCAGTTAATTTACCGGAATTACTATTTTCTCTCAAAACAACACTTTTTGTATTATGCATATTTACAAATCCTTTATTACATTTTCAAATATTTAACCACACATGAGGAATGCGCCATACCTGCAGGTTCTCTGTTAGACTCTAGAGACTCCAATTACTAAATTGAGAAAATGAGTCAAAAATATTTGCATACAGGTTACCTGCTGCGAATCCAGATTTCCACTGAATTTCTTCTGAAATCAGCACAAGATGTGGAACAAAATCAGACCCGAGCTCGGCTCCTGGCTCGGACAGCTGTACTGTCACCACCATCTGCCATGTTGCACCTACCAGGCTAATCAGCGAAGCAGAACTATTATAAACCAGCGATTAAGAGATTTCAAAACAGCAATGAGGAAAGAACAATGGGTGAGCAAAATACGAAAATTTATTTTTACTGATCAAACTTACTCAAATCCAAGAAGCCATTAGGAAGTGCTGTCAACTACCGCTTGAAATCTAAGAAAGTAGCCATTCAAAGCACAGTAGGCCCTTATAAACAGTTAATCCACGCAGCTGCAGTAGTTAAAGCAAACACACTACCCTTCACTGCCCCATCAATTACACCTTCCCAGAAAAAATTACACAAACTTTGTAGGATTTTTCAGAGAGAAGATGGATTCTTTTGGAGACTTGAGGTCAAGACTGGGCTGTTTAAAGTATATTATTAACAAATAAACATTTATTGCAAAAAAACCCTATAGGCCTTTGGGGAGGAAAATGGTGTTATTTTTGGCATCAAATGACACAAGCCATTTATGACATGAATGGCTATCACCAACAGACTGATGAAATGGCAAATGTCTCCCACTTAACTTCCCCTGGCTTCCTGAATAAACTTTTTCAAACACTTTTTTCCTTCTGAAATGGCAATAAACTCCATGTAATTTTGGTTTTCTCTCTGTTCTAGTTATTTCAAGATCCGTAGCTGGAAAGGGTTGAAGGTACTTCCAGATGGAAGCTGAAGACTCCCCAAAGACCGGCGGGGCGATGAAAATCGCATTGTCGGGATCCGGGCTGTGTACGGCCCTTGTTTGTGTGTTTTCCTGCTCGAGTGACAACCTGCAATTGGCTTTCAGATGGCTGGGTGAAAGAGCTGAGGTTTAATTGTGGCATCCAACAAATTGAATGTTATAGCTCTTGTCATTGAACGTATCCGCTACGCGCTCAGACAGACCTGTGCCAAAATACAAGCTGAGTTTTTAAGTTAAAAAAAGCCACAAATGGAGCAGGCTTCAATTACGCTACACAACCAATGTTCGCAGGACGCACAGGAAGCGAAGGCAGCCGCCTGCCGCCGGCTCGCTCTGCAGCTGCGTCGCCGTCGATGCCGCCGCGCTGCGGCAAGGCCGTCCGCCTGCCTCGTCCCTGCGGTCGCCTCCGCCGCTCGGGAGGGAGAGCCGGGCCGGGAGGCGGCCGAGGGGGCCGGGCTGCTCCCGGGTGCTTCCCGGGGACCGCGGGATGCTCCCACGCGGAATCAATGCAGGCGCCACCGAGCTCGTTTGCTCTGCGCCCACAAATCACGCCGGGAGCCGGCCCGGGCAGCGAGAGCTGCGGCGTGATCCTCCACGCGCCGTCGTTAACGAACTTCCCACGACCCGTAACTGCTTGCTGCGCCCCGACCACGGAGCCCGGCGGGCGCAGACCCACCACGCCGAGCAGCAACGCCCGCGTTGCGACACGCCACGCTCCGCTTACTCCCTCGAGTACTTTTACCTCAGCTGTAATTTTGCAACGTTTCATATATTGCTCTAAATTACAACTTGTCTTTTGTACCACAAATACTCTCATCCTTGTCTCCCATTTGTAAAAAACCAGCATTGCCGTTCTTATTACAAACACGCCGACAAACCAAAACGCGCACGCGAGATGGTGCAAACACCGGTGCTGGCGCTGGCGCCAGAGCCGGCACATCGGCACGTGGCTGCGCCGCGACGCGCGAAGGACAGGCGTGCGGCAGCCTTCCTCGCAGCCCAGAAACGCGCTGATCAACGCAGGAGTGAAGCAAACGATTTCTTATGTGTGTGTGTAAATAAAGGCAAGGAAGCCTCCAGACTTTACAAAGCTTCCTCCCGGCTGGTTTAGAAGAAAGGGAGCTCCTCTGTCCGGCTTTCGTTCACCGCCTCTCGCTGAGCCTTCCTTAATCACTTTCTATTACTGTGACAAAGCAGAGAGTTGAAGAATCAGAATCCAAAAGCTAAAAAAAGATCATTAAGAATATAAAAAGGCATATATTCTCCTGAGTGCTGAGTCTCCTGTTTGCATGTAATAAAAAACAGACTTTGACATGCAATAAAATTAGTAACAACAGAATCACTCCAGAATTTTTTCTTCTAAGATTTCAAGAGATGTATACACAGTACACGAAACTTGTACACCGGGACTCAGGACACACTGGCTTTGCACTGACCTCTGCACAGAAGAAGGTTTTGCTCACTGTTTCTTTCTTTCTTTCTTTTCTTTCTTTCTTTTTCCTCTTCTTTCCTCTCTCTGGACTCTAATTATTATCAGAAGCTGACTGTGAAGGAGCAAAAATAAAATACTTGCATTTCCCCAGAGCGGTCACGAGTGCAGAGAACCCGAGTGGCTCGCAGAGGACCGCAGAGCCGTCGGTGAGCGAGGAGCACGTGCTCGTTTGCTTCGGAAGGTTTAACGAAGGCGAAGGATTTCGGAAGCCTGCCCGCGGGTCCCGGCGCTCGTGCAGGGCCCATCGCACCTCCCGCACCGGCTCAGCGCGAGGGGAGCCGACCCGCGGAGTCGGGCCCCACGTGTGCAACCGTACTGTCATCAGACGAGGCCCCTGCCAAGATCCAGCCGAGAAGAGAGCTCACCGCGCTGACCCGCGACGCGCGTCTGGGGTGGTTCAGCCTGCGAGGAGCCCCGTCCCCGCCGAGCTCTCTAGGCGTTTGCTGTCACGTGAGCGAACTGACCTTGCCCGACACCGCGAGCCCCGGCACGCCGGGGAAACCGGCTTGAGAGCGAGGATTTGCCGGCTCAGGCCCTAACCGGGGCCAACGGGCCGGAGGTTTCCTCGGCGATGACTGCTGCCCAAGGAGCGCGCTGCTCGCCTCGGGAGAGCTCCCGCGCGCCGAAGCCGTTAGAGATGGTCCCCACTCAAGCCTGCATGTGCATGAAACCTTGCGGAGCGGCCGCTCACCTGCAAACCGTGACGGCTAACGCACCGGGGGTGGCGGGCGGGAATCACCGCTTTCTTCCACGGAAAGTCGAGGAATGCAAACTTCCTAATGACGGGGCAGACCCATCCGAGCAGGTAACCACATCCCACACGAGCACGGAGAGCACCGGTCCCGCTGCCCCGGCCAGCCCCGCTCACCCACCGGGTCTGGGAAGAGCCGGCCTGCGGCTCCCGTCGGCTCCCGTCGGCTCCGGTCGGCTCGAGCACGCCGACGCCTGCCTGCACCCCGGGCTGCTGAGGAGGAGGCGGCAGCTGATTCTGCTGCACACGCGCTGTCTAAAGAAACCTCAGCAAACACACAAACCCCCATAAAATTGGATTAAAATTGTGACACGAGAGAGAAAGTTAGAAATCACAGAAGCTGCTTCCAGTGGGGAGCTGCAGGAATGGACTGCATCAGGGGATAAAAAAGGCGAGCAGCAGGGTAGCCTGCGGTCCCGCACGCGCTCCACGCCGAACGCGCCTGCCGCTAACGCACAGGACAGCGATGATGTTCCCTCGGTCTGAGAGCAGCGAGCAGCCACTGGATGCACTAAGAAATGCTTCAGAGAATACTCATTATTTCTTTCTCCAAATTCGAATTTGCTTGCTTGCTATCATAAAAATAACCTATCATAAAAGCTACAATCACAAAAAATATTGTTCATCTAGACTTTTATTTAAAGACCTTTACTCATTTGTGTGTTTTTTTGTTGTTGTTTTTGTAATCAGTGAATGCTGATTCAAGTCACGTGAGGGAACAAACACAGGAAAGTAAACTTCTACCAGCTACCAGGAGTATCTGGTCCTCAGCACGTGCACGTAAATCCCACCAGTTCTTACTGGGAGAGTGCATCTGCACTCTTGTACATTATAAATAATATTGCAGTTAAAAAAAAGATTGCAGTAAAATCAAGAGCCAAATTCTATCCTTTGATGAGCAAGGATGGCTCTCACTGAAGTCAACAGGAATTGCGTGTTCACCAGTTCATATCAACATTTGCAGAGGACGATTCTGTGAATATTAAAAAACACAGTATGTTTTGGAGCAAAGTAAATGACCTCCATGACAAGCGTTCTCTGTAGATGTATTGGCTTGTTATAGAAGTATCAGAGTACAACCCCCCCAAAAAGTCCTAAGAAATATGTTATTCCTTTTTTGTTACGCTGATATTAAAGTGTATTTAATCAATTTGTGCAGTAACAGTTCTGCCATATCTATACTGAAGATCACTGTACAATTTCAAGGCCAACAAAATACCAAACTAGAATTAATCATATTAACAGTTCCTTTACTGCAGTACAACCCTGCAAATGTCTGCTTGTTCAGTCGCCCACGGCAAATAGTTTTTGAAAGGTGAGCAAAATACGCCAAGCTCTGTGTGAGCATCGCGATAAGGAGCACGCAGGTAGGTTTTAGCCGGCTGGTAGATTCCCATCTCGGTCCTGAAAAGCTGTCGAAACAGATCCTAGGTTCCCCTGGTAATACTGATCTGAACGTTTTATCTTCTAAAGACACTGTGTACTTGATGTTGCATACATTCACTTTGAGCGTTTTACTTCTACATAATCTGCATTAAAATTGCATAATTTGCCACACATGGTGCTCTCTACGTATACGGCATATTGGCAGCATATTTAACATCCAATAAATGGCAACGGTAACACACATAGCGTGTGTACGTGCTGTTCACGTAAAAGGAGAAAATGCTTGTTATCATTAATTTGTTCAGTAACAACCAGCACCTATGCTGTAAAATGGCTGTTTGAGACCCGCTTCGCTTCCAGGCCCGGCAGCCCCCGTCTGCGCCCCACATCGCTCCCGCACTAACGGCTCGCCCTCGCTTTTCCTAACGCGCCGATGCCAGCGGCCGGCTCCGCTCGCTGCGACTGCCTCACTCGTACCGCATGGGCAAGTTTGTCAGGATGTGCTCAAAGCAATTTCAGACATACCAGAAAGTAAAACAGTATTTCACGTGCGGAGCACCGGTCTAGCCAAAGCAAGTCCAGGAACTTAAAGTAAATGTAAGGTTAGTAATTAATAATAATAATAAAAAAAAAAGTCAAAGATCTGCCTCAATTTTATCTTGAATTTAAAGAAGCATCTAGAAACAGTGAATAATTTGCCCAAACAAAGTGAGCAAGATTTAGATCTATATTAGCATGCAGGTTATAAACACCAGAGAGCATTATATCTAAACCCAAAAGTCGACTTCTTCTACCTTTAAAGTATTGTCATTTTTTTCTCTCTTAAGCTCTATGTGCTTGAACTCAGAATTCTAACTTTACTTTCAATATGTATCTTAATTGGATATGAAGTTATTCACATAATTTTTACATAGTTACTAATGGAGAAAAGTGGTGTGTTTTCTTTCCCTCGATGTTATCAATGTTGTTACAGCTCCCGCTGTTGCAAAATAATCTTATTCCCCATTAAATTTTTAAAAACACCTTAATTCAGAAAACACTTCTGCTTTCTACAAAATTTGACTACATTTTTGTCAAACAAAGATCAGTTTTAGTTAATAGTTTTAGACACAGTATACCATAATTATATAGTTTGCAAGATCAATATTCAGTAATCACTCCCTGCCCACTTGATATATTTATTCCAATTCAGTTAAAGAAAGGAAATATCCATTCTTAATTGCACCCATCTAAATAAAAGTAACTCTCTTGATTTCAGAATCTGGCTGCCAGCTAACTTAGCTGTCAAGGTTCACGTCACATTGTTATATATAACTAATCTTATTCTTTGTTCCAGAATAAATGTGGGGGTTTTATATTTTGTAATGAACAAGAAACTGTCATTTCATTATGAGTCAATCTTTGCCTCATGAGTAATGCAATCATCCCCAAATCATGCCAAAAAAACTTTCTACCGCACTAAACCGTCCAAGAGTAATACTTGGTTTGTTTACCTTTACTGGAGATTACTGTACAATGCACTTCAGAGGTTTTTTATTTATTTACTTGCTTCCTTACCTCACTTGAGCAGTAACATGACATATCATACAAAAGAGAAAAAAACCGTGGTCAAAAAATAAGTGTTTACCCCGGTTGTTCTGCAAATACATCTTTTGACCTGGTATACCCATAATGGAGGATATCATTATATGCTTTTTCCGTTATTCACCGGGGTTTCAAATTCACAGCCTTTTCGTGAGTTTGCATTTTATGCAACTCGTGAAATGGTCAAAGTCAGGCCAAGCAATAGAAAAGCACTTTCTAATATTATCATGAAATATTACTACTATATTTACACACTACATTGTTACAAAACTGCCATGAAAACTGAACTGCACAAGGATTATGCAAACCAGACACAAAATGTAGTTGCCTATTTTTCAGCCTAATAATGATAAGAAAAAATAAAGTATTTTACTAATCCTCTCTTTCCGCCCCAAACTACTCCACTGAGCATGTCAGCAGAAGTCTACGAGTTTCTTTGTGCGTGTGTATTGGGGTAGGAGGGGTGCGCGTGTGCGTGTGCCTAGGTGCGTGCCTCTGCTCCTAAATGCACATATATACCCATTTCGCAGTGCAGGACAGCCAGCTCGTTTGTTTTTAAGTATGTATTTCATTATGTCGACGGAAGGCCCCGTCCTCTCCCCTCGTGCCCTCCAACCTCCCAGTGGCTTGCACAGCGAGCATGCAGGGAGCTCACGCTCACGCCCAGCGATTTACCGTATCTGCTGTATTCTTCATCCCAATAGAAGGAGATATTAAATAAATTGAAATTAATTCTTGTTGCAACAAGAAGTACAGTAGTGAAGAAAAGCAGATTTAGTATAAATTGCAGTCTTGTCAATTTTGTCGGGGTTGAAAAATAAAAATCTTAATTTCAATTTGAGTCACAGCTGCATTACATAAAGAATATTCCTTTTTCTCCTGAACATTTCTTCCCAACTATCTGACTAAATTTTGGCAGCCCCCAATTATTGCTAAATATCCCCCAATTTTCAAGCCCACAAGGGTAATAAGCATTTCAAGATGCATCATGCTTTACAAGCTGCTCCATATAAAAAGCAAGCAAGAAGGGTACTTATTTGCAATTGAAATACACTAATAACATAATTAGTCTAAGTAGATACATTAGAATTCACCCATTTTATCATAATACATTATTTTCAGCAGAAAAAATGTGATCTCTGCTTTTGAACTGGTTCAAACGTTTAGGCCAAGAAATAATAAACATGGTTTCCTAACAGAATACAAAATGTTCCTGTTCTTTATAGATTTCAGTGAGTAATATTTTCACAGCATATTTCATATTTATTGGTTATTCTTTCTAAGGTTGGTAGTTAAGGATTATAAATTATCCTCATACTAATATAATTGCATATTGTCTACACTGAGTAAAGGTCCTCCCTATCATTTTCTGTCATGGATCAGTGTAAATTATATTTCACTATTGTAATTATTTTGTCCAACAAGGTTACCATGAGTCTTGCAGAAAATCAAAAGGTTTCCTCAAATTTTTAAACCATCCTCCGGCCTGGGTGTCTGCTGGCGCTCACCGAGGCCACCCGCCCGCCCGAGCCCGGTCCGTGCCGGCGCCGCGCGCCGCAGCCGTCCCCCCGCGACCGTCCCCCCGTGCCGCGGGAGATGGGGGACGGGAGACGGGCGCCTGCCGCCGCCGCGGGGACCGGGGGCCACCCCGTCGCTGCCTGCTCTGCTGACGTCACCCGCAGGAAAAAGCCACATTTCCTCAGCGCTCCCGCGCCAGGAGCTGTTGGGTGCTGCTACAGCCTGGGCTGGCACAGGATTTGTACGGGGGCTGATGGCTCTGACAACGCAGGGCTGTGCTGATTTTCAGCAAAAAATGCCAGAGTGTTTCAGACACTTTTAAAAGCATTTTTAGCGGATGACATAACTTTAGTCATTACTCCATGTCCTGGGCATGTGCTTACGCTGCTCCTCATCTCTGCGTTTCGGGCAGTTTTTGTGCTATTTCCTAAGGACACGCTCAGGAGGACGAGTGCCAGCCTAACACGGGAGGCACACGAAACGGAGCAGGGCACCGCTGCTCCGCAAAATTTCACCCGCTTCAGATGAAGACCAACTGCACTGATAGGCTCAGCAGTAACACTGATGCTCCTCAGCTTAAAAAAATTAAAACCCGAAAACAAACAGAAGCTTCCTGCCAGCAAGGAGCTCTGGTGGGTTCTGCAGCAGCAGCGTCTGAGCGCCCGAGCCGCCTCCCGGCCCCGCTCTGCATTCCTCAGCCCACTCTTGCGGCAGAAACCGCCGCTCGCCCTGGAAAAAAAAAGTCACCAAAATTACGCACACTTACTAATAGGGAGCTTTTGTTTTGTTTTGAGTATAAAACCTGATTGCACCGAGAGACATCAGTCAGTGCTGATGTGAAAGAATTTCTAAAATCTGAAGAGGCTAAAATTTCCATATTGCAGCAAGGCTGCACAGCGTTTCATTTGCTTTTTGTTAGGTACGTGCTGCTCCTTGCTGGTTTCATGTAAAAAATAAGCTCAATCACTGACAAGAAAAGGCTCAAAGATCAGGAACAGTGTAAACAAATACCAAAAATATATGGAAACTTACTGTTCATAGCATGCAATAATGATGCTAAAACAATGCCTGACATATCTTGAAGCATTTAACAAAAATCTAAATATTTCTCTTTCTTACTCTAAGCAAAACTTAAAATCAATTGATGAAAAATTATGAAATATTAACTGTGATTATTTGCTCTCTTATTCCTTGAATAAATGATCTCTTTCACAGCCATTATTTTGAAAGCTACAATAAGAATACAGATCTTTCTACAAATTATATGTATTTCTTATATACAAAATATGTAACCTGAAACAGTTACCATTCACAGCATATATTTTTTTAAGTATCAGCAGGAACTAGGGCAAATGGTTATGTAACACTGAGTAGTCAGATAAAAACAGAGCAGAAAAGCACAATCACAAAAAAAATGAGAACATACAAATGGAAAAGAAAAGTAGTATTTGTAATTACTATGTTTTATACCAAGAAACACTGCCTAGAGTGGTACAGTAAATAAACTCATTTAAGCAAATACCCTGAATGTAACTACTGCAAAACCCTTATTTTTGATACGCATTCATTCAGAAGGTTTCAGTTCATCAGAAAGAAAACTTCTTTCAAAGAAGAAAGTGCAAGTGTAAGGTGCCAAATGTGCACCAGTCCTGCAATTTGGCAAAACCCTCATTAAAGTCAAAGAGACTCTGTCTCAGTTAGGCTTGCGAGATTCAGCTTCCTAATGCCGTTGTGTTACACAACTGTTTTCTCCTTTAAAACCTTTCAATCAAATATACCTGTGACCCTCAATATCTACAATTTTAGCAAAATAAATTCTTTGCATTAAGTCAGAAGATCAGTATGTTCTTTCACAAAGATTTGTTGAATTGCCTTGTATAACAAGAGTCTAAAATACATGCATAGCATAGATGCTAGTCCCACTGATGCAGCGATGATATTTCTGTGATAAATTGCATTTATCAGGCACCTCTGACTACTTCAAACTGAGCTTGGGCCACTAATCCATCTCCCCCAGGATTTATTCTAACATTCCAGGCATGGGACTAGCTTCAAACAGCCAACATTTTTATTAAAAAAAAAAAAATGTTTTCACCCTTCCCCCTAATGTGAAATGCCCTCATCCGAGGATGGGCAGTAATCATTCCTGACCCAGTGAAAGGTTTAAGGTCTGATATCTGACCCATCAGAAGCTTGCTTTCATTAGAAAGACGAGACATCAGTTTTCCAAAGATATACACACAGCGCTTGATTATAGTCCTGGGAGTTCTGGAGAAATCTGACCTTTAAATTGCATTACTACATACAGAAAAATCTATTTAAAGCAAATTTCAGTAACTAAGATATTTAAGCAATATTCTGAAATCTCCCTGTTATTTTTTTTCGGAGATCTGGACCCACGATAACAAAAAAGCATCTAATGTTACTGGTACTGGTCTTCATTCTGCACTGAAGCTGCTCCATCTCCGCATTTCAAAGCACGCTCACTCAGCACACGGGCATTTCCCACACGGCACGCTACAGCGCGGGACGACGGCTGTGCTAGCACGCTGGAAAAGACCCGCACAACTTGGTCACGGCTCCCTTCTCCCTCCGCACTCGGACTGGTAAAACTCATGCCCTGCATTGTGTACGCACGCATCGCTATTTCAGACTTGAGCTATCAGAAAGGAGCATTTCGCCAAGTCTAAAACACAGCGGACGGGGAAAGTACACAAACAACGCCAGCTTAGTTTCACATGTTTTCTCCTTCGGGTTAATAAAATTTCAAAGAAAACAAATTCTGATTTACTGTGCCTTCCCTCCCCTTTCCACGAGCTACGTCTGCTGTCAGTCCTTGGGGGCACACACAGCAGGTGACCATGTAATGTCACACTAGGTGCTGGGATTCAACAAAGGCTAACATGTTGATATCTTTTTATTGCTAGTCAGCCTGGTTACCCCGTTTCCCCCCTATACAATCGGACACCTTTGATAGCACGGAAAGTTCTGCAAGGTTACATTTCTATTCTGAGTCAGGAAAGTATTTATTTTTTTACAAAGCAAGAGCCTATTATCCTGCCTTTTAAGACAGAACAGGGCTTCCTTTATTTTATAGAAACTAAAGAGACCACTTAGGCATTACGTGTATTTATAAAAGATGTAAATATTTACAATTCGAAATAATGGTTTTTAGGTATCCTAAAGCCTAAAGGCTATTCCAAATCCTTTCATAATTAACCAAAATATCTTGATGACAAAAATATCTAAGGTAATACTATCTATTCGAGCAGAAGTTTCATTGCTCTACAACTATAACTACTAAAAGGGGATTTACTTCATGTAGAACTAAAGTACGAGGAATGTGAAAATGTTCCATACACTGGAGTATGTGAGAAAATACAAATACTGCTAAAACCTCAGCCCCCACAATGGCCGGATCGCAGCGACCCCGGGAAGACGTACTCACATTTATTTTCATGTGAAGTACCCAGGCCCGTGGAAGATTCCTTAATAGCATGCTGGTCAGGGCTGCAGTATGAAATAACACGTTTTGTTGTAATTCCTAAACAGGGGGACATTTATCTAGGCCACTTATACAAGAGTTATAACCCTAACAATATTTATACTCAGCATGTCATGTTAGCATTTACTACCAGTTTCCATGGAGATGGATTTTCATGCTGTAGCTATGAAATGCACATTGTTGCCACTAAGCCACTTCAGGCCTTTCTGGAAGCCTGCTGAATGCCTGACAAAAGTTGATGCAAACCAATAGTTGTTGTTCTTTGTTTGTTGCCAGACTTCTAGCAGAGCCATATTATGTCCTAGTGATTGAAGTGCCCATGTTCGCCCCCCTCCCGGCACAAAAAGGATCCTCAATTTCGGTGACAAGCGTGAAGTGGGCTTCTGCAGGGGAGGACAGACACCACGCAGGGCAGGGGCTCCGTCTCCGCACAAGGACACGGCGCGGCGGGGGGCTGCTTTCCCCACAAAGCCTGACATTTGGGGGATAAAGAGTAAATAAAATAAAGCGCCGGGAGCGCCCGGGCCCAGGAGGGAGGGAGTCAGCGCCGGGCTCCGCCGGCCGAAGGGGAGCGGCCGGCGCCGGGCTCCCTCGGCAGGGCCCGGCCGCCGCTGCCCGCGC
>PTFA01000008.1:537279-609779 GCA_003342895.1 Casuarius casuarius
GACGCGCGACGCGGCCGCCCCGGCGGTGGCCCCGCAGCCCCCGGGCTGCCCCGGTCCCCCCGGCTCGCCGCCCCCGGCTCGCCCTCGTTAAGGGCCGCTAGCGAAAGTTTGTTCCCGCTGCCGGAGTTGCACCGAAGTCGACGGGACTCCCGTTTTTCGCGGTCACAACTGACGCTCTCGCCGTTTGCGTGCTCCGTAAAGCGAGAAATGAAAAACAAAGACAGAGCTTTGGAGAGGAAAGGGAGAGGGCTTTGCGCGCAAAACGGGAACACTTTTTTACTTAAGATATTAATAGTAACAAGAAAATATAGTCAGTAGGTAATTGTGTTATAATATCTGCTTGGATTCTATCCTCTGTGGCTCTCCTTAACTACCTTTGTAAATAGGAAATACCATGAAACGAGAAAATATCAGAAACTGTACAAATAAATAATGCTGTGAACCTTGCCGGTGAGTGCTCCCTGGAAGAGCAGAGCGAGTGCTCCTCTCTGTTTCGTATTAGTGATTATTGCACTGTCATTAAAGAATGCAGGAGTGGAAGCGTTTGCTTCAGGACCCCAAGCACACGCAGTACAGCAAGCGGGAGGCAGGAGGCTGAAACGTGCACGCAGCACAGTAACGCAAAATAGCGCTAAAGCAAAACCCGAGAGCATCCCCAGAGCAAGAGGAGAAGCTGCGTGGGGAGGACTCGTTCCCTGCTGCAAAGTGCAGCTCCTGGACTGCTCGGGACTCCTCCTGCCTCCCGGTCCCCTTTCGCTCACAGGCTGCCGTTTCCAAGCTCCGTGACACGCACGGCTTGCCTGGCAATTTGTCATGACGAGCGGCTGTGTGATGTAATTCCGCAACATGACATGTTCTCACCTGGTGCCAGCTGATCGCTCTAGAGATGCACACGAAGCTGCAGGCTCCTCTGGCAGCATTTTCTTGTCCTATCTCTCCCTCGCATGTCTGCGTTTCTATCTGACATGCTGGATGCTGGCAAGACATGACTTGGAGCAGCCCTCGGAGGTCTTTATGAGGAGCAAGCGCTTTGATCACCGCGTAGCTGAACTACGCTTTATTGAAACCAACTGTCCTTGCCCTGTTCCTCACAACTGTCTACCCATAATTCTGTCCCGCTCTGGGCGACCACGAGGCATGGGAGAACATGGTTATTTTTTCTTCCGTTATCAATAAGCTCAAAGCTTACTATTTCTCGTTATCTCGGAATGTAAGCGTATATAAGCTCAGCTGTGGCAGCTGATTAAAGAGCAATCCCTTCTAAAGGTGTTTTCCTTAAAGAAATCCTCTGATCCCAGGGCTCAAAGGTTATCAGGAACAATAAACACTTTCACCTTTAGCCTCATTTAGACAATGACAGATGAGCCAGTTTGACACTCCTTCCTGCACTAGAGGAGATTTGCTCCTCTAATTATTTTATCATTCTTATTTTCGGTCAGAATGAAGGAATGCCTGGGACTCGTACTGCTTTCAGCAGAGTCGTGTGCCCTGATTTCGACTCCATTGTACGCTCCGGTGTCTTGGAGTTTTGCATGTAGAAAACTGAGAAAGTCAAAGCAGTGACAGAGCTGGTTTGACCTCTTCTAGCCTAAGTCTCCTTTTTGCTGTTCCTGGACATAAGCGTTCCCCTAGAAATTTCTTTGATTTTTTAAAATTCAGTGTCTGTATAAAACTTGGGGAAGGATTGATGAAAAGTCAGGTCATTTGACAAATGCGTTTCAAAGCAGTCACATTACCCACAAATCTGGAACATCCTTTCAACCTGGGTCAAACAGGACTAAAGCAGAGAACTGGAACACCAGATGGAGAACTTTAGAGTCCGATTTTCAATGGGATCTGTGCAGGCAGGAATGCATTTTGTTGCAGTCTGGGTCACCTGAAAGCTTGGGTGATAATATGCTATTTTTTGCCCAAGCAACGGTATGTCACTTCATTTGAAGCAGTGGTTTTCATAGTATCAGTTCTGGTATGTTCAGCCCCTGTACAGTGAGAGAGTTAAACTCTTGCACAATCCATAGCATTATTTAAGCAATGTTTGATTAAAAAACCCTGAGAAGCCTGTCATATATACTAGTAGATTTCAGCATTTATGATTTTGGGTACAACATTATCATAATAATTGGGTTATTACACTAATGCAGAAAGTCTGTTCCACAAACATAAGTGAGCATTGTATCTTTAAAAGACCTCAGTGCAGGAAAACACTTCACTGCAGCACAGCATTTCAGCCTGTGCTTAAGAGCTGTGCTGAACGTGACAGGCTTGAGGAGAAAAGGGAAGCAAAGAGCCTTCCTTCTTGTTCCCTGGTGCTGCTTTTGTGGGCTCTTCCAATCCCCGCCACACATTTTTTCCAGCAGAGGTTCCTGACTTGTAGCAGCGTCCAAGAGCTGGTGCTGAGATCGCCCCGAAGTGCAGCACTGGGCAGGCTACCTTTCCTGGAGCACGAGCCTTGCACAGGCTGTGCTTTTCCTCATTACTGACCATGAAGACAGTATTCTGGAGCAGATACTTAAGAATCTGAATTTAGGTATCAACAGCACCTGAGTGCCTGAGCCTTTTTTTTTTTTTTTTTTTTAATTAGTGTCAAGGAATAAATCCATTGCTCAAAAATGGGGGTAAGACTGAGTATGTTGATGTGTTGTTATGCCTTTATATATATACATATACACACACATATATAAAAGGTTACAGGATTACTCAGGAGGCTAATACAGTATGTTAAAGGGACTCTCATGTCCTGTTTTCCACAGCTGCAAAAGCTGGTGAAGCAATAGGATTAGAGGTCATACACATTTAGACTCTATCGCATGGAAGAGTTTCACAGCAGAATACAAGGAAAGCACCCAGCCTCAGTTAGCTGATTTCAAGCTATGGTTGTATGCTAGTGTGCAATACTTAATTTTGTTCTTTTCTTCTTAAAATTCCTTCTCTTTCGCTTTGTGTGGAAAGCAGAAGTTGCAGTTACAGAGGCTAAGAAAAAAATGTGGCTAATTAGTAAAATATGATACTAGGAAGAGATTAAAATGCCACTGTTAAAATCAGGAAGAGACAGTTGTGGAGCCAGTAAGAATCTGAACTTTCAAGCTCTAGCTGCCAAAGGGAAGATTGAGAAACGCTGCGCAATATTAGCATTTTGTTGTTAGATCCTGAAGCAACCTCTGTTGCCAGATTAGCCGCTGCTCACTGAAGCAGCTGCTGCTGTTTCTTTAATATCCATGGATCCATCACCTGAGGACAGACACGATGACTCTGGGGACAGACATGACAGCACTGGGACCCCGACACTTCTGGGAGGCACGGAGCCGGTGTGCCGTGGGCACGGATGGGCTGGCTCGAGGGCCGGGCTCTGTGCAAGAGGTAGAGGAGGGTGACAAAGCTGGGCTGAAACGCTAACTTTGAACACCAGAAGAAGGCTGGGGAGGGCAGATGATGGGATCTGTGAAGGGCAGAACATGGGTAAAGACAAAGAGGAATTTTCAGGGTAGTATTTTGTTTTCTTCTGGCAGGCGAAAGACACACAAGGCAGTTATTGATGGCTGAGCAGAGTCCTCAGCACTCAGAGATACAGCTGAAAACATCGTCTGTCCACCAGCAAGACTGTACACTTTAAAATAAAATCACCCTGGAAAACTAGCATTTTCATTTCAATTACAATTGTTCTATGAGACACAGATGTGAATTGTTAAAATGTTTATAACGTGGTTTAACAGTAAAAAAACAAATATTAATGAAATGTGTTTCACTGATGGGATTTGATTGGCATGCTGTATTAATTACAGGCCTTTCACCTCTGAAACGGCTGTTCTAATCCTGCCAGTGCCCAGGGAAAACAATTTAAAATTCGTTTATATATTTTTAAAATGATATAGGCATCTTTAAAAAGAGTCTGAATTACAGTATTGGTTCCAGTATGGTAAGGTATTTTAAAAGGGATCGTCTGCCAGCACGCACATTCTGGGCACCATCCTGCATTCCCAGTACACCTAGAATATCTGCAAGGACTACTGTGCACAAATAACATCTATCAGATCCTTAGTTTACAGTGAAAATTAAAATGATAACCAAATTTCTCTAGCCTTACTCACCCAAGACCTGTAGATTATTCTCTCTTTACCAGCAGGTGGAGACAAGAACTCTGCAGTCCCTACTGCATTAAAAAAAAAAAAGTTAAAAAAAAAAAATCAGTGAAGTGCAATTCATTTCAGTATCACTAAGACCAGGTGTTCAAAAATCCATAATTTAGCTTAAAAAAATATCACAAGGGTGGTTTAAAACCATATGATTCTAAACCAGCCTTTATTTTTATTCCTGGTTGCTGAATTAGAGGGTTTTTTTGTTTTGTTTTTGAACCAGAAGGCTCAAGAACCTTCCCAAACTCAGAAGCAAAGCAGTGATTTGAGATGCACGTGCTAGCCAGGGAGAAGCCCAGCTCTCCTCAGCTGAGCATCCCGCGTGGAGCTGGCACTGCAGAGGAGGAGACAGACAGACAGACAGACACCTCCTGAGGACAGAGCCAGAGCCAGGGTGACCGCTTGCACCCACAGAGCAGGTTCCGAGGACACAAGCCAGGGCGCTCCTGCCCTCGGCAGACACCCTGCACCCAGCGAGGGGTCACCCCTCGCACGCAGGGGACACCGGGTCCTGCTGCACCCCGAAGAGCAGCCACCGCTGCAGAGCGCAGGGGGGGACAGCCGAGGGAGGCTGCACTTTGACCCTCCCCATAAGTGGGAAACATGAAACAGGAGTAAGTCACTTAGAGCACAGGGACCCTAGGTGAAAAGAAGGCACTTCTGGCTCTCTTTAGCCCCTTAGCTGCCCCCCAGCTAACATTAAGGTAGCTTACCTGAAATAAAACAGCAGAATGAACAAGCACCATTAATTGACAAGGGGGGGGGAAGCGGTAAAAAGACAACCTAAAATGCTGCAGCACCTCCCCCCGCAACACCCCAGCCCTCTCCCCAGGGCTGGTTCTTATATGACAGAGGCAGCACAGGTGACACCAAAGGAGCGGGTGGCCCATGATTAGAGCTGCCTGCGGAGAAAGCCAAGGTGGGACCTGAAGTGATTGGCATAACCTGTATGTTGATTCAGTTAAAGGAAAATAACCTAAAATAGCAGATAATAAGGAAGTATATGTTTTTCTGTTACAGACACACTAACATTTAAAACACCGTAACATATTAAGTAACTTAGCCCTTGTGTTAAAACGTAAGTGAGAAGAACAAAAAAGATAACAGGATAATATTTTGAACCATAAAACTTGCTTTAGTCTATTCTATATGGTCTATGGCAGGGCATTTTATGTGATTTGGATGCATCTCCACCAGTACATTAAAGTTTATTGGCCTTGAAATAATGGATGCATCACTGATGATAGGAGACTTGGTGTTATACTGTCAATGCATATTTTATTTGATCTCCGTCTTAAATACACTTCAGACCTTTGAACTTCATACAGAGTAGGACTTTAGCCTTTTCCTGTAATTATTTGGTATCTTGTTAACATTTTATGAGCATGTCTGTTTAAATAAACTTATTTGATGTGCATTTATTTTGGCTGTAGCCTGCCATATAGGATGGATGTGCTTTTCTCTTTGTCTTTTAAAACAAATCAAGATACAGCTGAACAATGGAACTGCAAGAGGAATAAATTTAAATATACAGCTTATTTCATATAACAACAATACAGCCGAAATCAAATAGACCCAACGACATTGTTTATGAACATTCAATATTTATTAGTTATGAGTAGACCACTTAGATAATTACAACTGTAAAGCATGGGTATTTTTGCCAGGTGCATTGACTGAATGTTATATTTCAGTGCTACAGGCATAATTTGTTTGCAGTGTTGGACTGTGAAAAAGCCTGGGGTTTTAGAGAGCTTTTTGAAACTGCCCTTCTGCACTGTTTTTATTCGCCTACTTTTAGAGAAATAGAATATCTTCAGAATTTCTTATCCATTTGTGTGAAAAGACATTATTTATTCTGAATCCCAGTACCAGTCTCAGCTGGGAACGCAGGGACTGGCACGAGCGCAGCAGTCGGCCCCTCCTCCCGGCGCCCTGCGCTGAAGCAGTCCGGCCTCAGCCCCTTCCAGGGAGTCTGCAAAGAAAAAGAGCTTCTGCTTTCTACCCTTCCGACTCGAGAATGTGTGTAATCAAAGGGCCAAATTTATCCACCCAAAGTACATTTTAATGATTCGTTTAACTGCATGGACTGTGCACGCTGCATACCTCCTGGAAACATCTGCTTCATCTCTTTCAGACCTGTCAGTACCTTTGATCATACACTAGTGGTGTAAAAGTGTGTTGTGTGAAAATTATGACAGAATTGCCAACCTTTGTCCTCAAACTTCCCAGCCCGAGAGTGGTGCTGGCCTCGTCATGTGCTCCACAGACTCCGGAAGGGAGGAAGCAGGTAATAGCAGAGGGAGCTTGCAATAATGCTGGGATATTTTCTTCCTCTGTTCTTTACATGCATGTATTCCTGGTGAGGTTTTATATGCTTGATGCTGAAAATAAATAAATACATAAACAACAAAGAATTGTACTAAATAGTATTTTGCCTTTCTTGGTCACCTTGCACCACAGGACACCAAAAAGGGCTTAAAATAGGCAGAGGTAGTTTCACTGGCCACTAGAATGCACCAGCTTCCAAAATAAACAGCAGCCGCACACAGCAACATTCAGCCAGAGCTAAAAATAATTAAAGACATTAAACAAAGAAATATTCTCAGTTTATTGGAATCGCAGGGAGGATTTAACACCATCTCCTTTGTCCTTCACTATTTCAGCTCCAGTAACAACACTCCGCACAAACCGCTGTGGCTTCACCCAAGGGCTCCCCTGCCCTGGCTCCACGGAGCGCCGGGTCGGCCACGCTGGCGGCACGGGCGGGAGCCAAAGGCGAGGCGATGCCGGGCTGCGGGACTGCACAGGGCAGGAGCCAAAGGCGAGGCGATGCTGGGCTGCGGGACTGCACAGGGCAGGAGCCAAAGGTGATGCGATGCTGGGCTGCGGGAGCCAAAGGCGAGGCGATGCTGGGCTGCGGGACTGCACAGGGCAGGAGCCAAAGGTGATGCGATGCTGGGCTGCGGGAGCCAAAGGCGAGGCAATGCTGGGCTGCGGGACTGCACAGGGCAGGAGCCAAAGGCGAGGCAATGCTGGGCTGCGGGAGCCAAAGGCAAGGCGATGCTGCGCTGCAGGACTGCACTGCCGTCATAACGAGGTGCAGCCGAGGGCTGAGCACAGGCCTCTGTGATACCACTAATGAATTTAGTAAATATCCTGCAAAGAAAACAGAGACTTTTGTGAGAACTTAGGGATTTTTTTCCTAGGGCCCAGGCTTTCCTTTTCTACTGGCAAGTAAAGTTTTCTCCTACAAACACAGAGTTGTTTTTGCGCAAGGAAAGTTGTACATATTCTGAGATATGCCTCGGGCAAAACGTTACCGTTTCAACATCTTTCTCGATGACTGAATTACGTCCTCAATGTTGACTGTCCATGTGGATGTGGCCTTTCGTTTTGGTACAGCTGGTGCTGATGCGCAGTTTGCTCAGGCAGTGTGAGAAATGAAGGTTCCTCTGTTTTTCCAGCCTCTGTAACACAGAACACTACTGGCTCCAAGTCTTCACTTTTCCAAAATTCGCTGTTTCCCACTGGGTGTAATACTGTCAGAGTTACACATATCTATTCCCTATACTACTTTCAAAGCATCAGGAACTAAATGAGGGCTTTTTCCTAATCAGGTCAAATCAAGAGCTAAACCTGCGTCCTGGGAGAAACGCACACATCTCCTTTCTTTTCTCTCTTAGCTCCATCTACTGATATTACAGCAGATTGCACGCAGTTGCAGAGCTGTGCCAGACATACCAGACATGCTGTGTCTTCCAGCAGTACTAATTTTAGGGTTATTTCTTCAGCAAGTTAGAAAAAAAGCTGCTATCAAGGGACAGACAAGTGCTTGTGCGTGTTTACCCCAGGGGGGTTTTGCATCACAAGTGTGAAGTGAATTACAGGGTATGATAAACCGGAGGAAAGTTAGCTTCTCACTGTCGAAAAGCATTTTGGAGCCAATTCAATATCCCACCATGAGACCACACATCAGAATTGTGTTTATTTAGGGAGCTAATTGAAATGGAGCCTGTAAGGAGGAGCCCGAGATCAGAGGCGAGATGCAGTTAAGATCTGAGAAAGGGCGGTGTTTGTGGGTAGGAACAGCAAAGAGTGTATTCGAGGCCAAATCTGGTAGCCCTTGCCCAGGCAAAACTCCCACTGAACTGAACGGGCTGAAGTCACTCGGTGGTTTGCCAGAGAAAGGCTTGTTAGCTCAAGCCTCTGGGTAATTTTCCGCGATGTGCATGCAGGTCTGCTTGCAGGAGTGCTGGCGCTCTGTCTTCCTCTGGGTTCTTCTGAGCCAATTCTCCATTTTACTGAGAACCTAATTCTCCAGCCAAGATGTGTCCTCCTCTCCGACAGCAACTGATCAAACGGGTGATACAATTTCACATTTTGTCTAGTGATATTGCTCAATTGTCATGATTCTGTTGATCTGTGCAGCAAGACATTCTATGTTTATTTTTGCTAAGGGAAAAAAAAAGAACCTCATGTGGGAAAAAGTCTGTCCTCATTTAAACTTGAACAAGCATTTTGGGCAAAAATGCTGAAATGCTTATTCAGCAAAAAGATTGAAAGCCAGGCTCTTAAAAATTCATTCAGTTCTCTTAAAACTGTAAGATCAAGACAATAATGCTCGAGTTTGCCTCCTGCACTTGGAGCATGGGAGCCTTTTTTTTTTTTCTTCCCTGTAACCATGAGGACTAGAATCTCACTTTTTAAACTAAGCAATAGGAGTCTCATATAGCTCCATGGCTCCTGGAACTGAGGCTTTAAATGCAATGTTGAATCCCATGACATCTGCGATAAAACCCCAGTATTGTACATGGGGTCATATTGACTCATTTAAGAAAAGGCTGAATAAAAGCGGAGTGGGATCACAAACAGTTGCATTTTTGCCTTTTATTTTCACTTTGGAGATAGCACTTTGAGAGCTTAGATTTTGCAGAACCCAGTTAGAAAAACGTAGTTGTTTTGGGGGCAAACAGCTTCAACGAGACGCAGACACTGTTGACCTTCCCCTGCACTGTGGTCCCCTTCCCTGAGCACTGGGTGTACACTCCAAGGTGAAACTTGCTCTGCTTATGTTAAACTGATAGCATAAATAGCAAAGTCTTTTCCCTTTTGGTTTAAATGAATCCTTGCCACTTAAGTTCATGTTTATTTTTATAATATGGACTCTATGTCGTTTATTGCTCCCAAAGGGACTCCAAATACCATGATGGTTATGAGTGAACCTGGGAATATGACTTCTGAATTACTTGTGATTTATCCTGCTTCTGATGCACATAATAACACAGCTCTTCCAAAGCCTGCTTAAGGCTTTTAATTATTAATTTCTGTACTTTGTGTGGCATCGTGTGACAGTAATTGCTGCTGTGGGTGGGTATTACTGTATCTGTGCTTGCTGGTAACAGGACTGTTATCGGGAGTTTTATATTTCAGGCTAACTGCCGAAAAGCTTTGGAATGGCTTGAACCCACCCCCAGCAATAAAACAAATGTCATTTAAAACTGGACCTTTTGCGGCATCAACACGGCTTCTAACCACAGCAAATTCTGAACCCACTCCGAGGAGTGAGTGCACAGCTCTAAGGGAAAGCCGAGACCGACAGGAGCTGTGAAAATGCACAGCGGGGCCCGAAAGGGCGACCAGGCCTCTTCCCGGCACAGACGCAAGAGGGAGAGCCGGGCAGAGGGCGAGGGTGCACGCCGGCACGCGGCTTGGGCCACGTTGCTCTGGCAGGGAGGCTGCACGGATCTCCTACAGCAGCAGCTCTGGGATTTCAGGCAGTTAACGCTAGTAACACTGGGACGTGGATTCACATCCAGAGATTCCCATTTAATGACTGCTATAGTTCAGCCTTGGCAATAGAAGATGATGATTCTTGATTTCACAGACCTGAAGGCTCTATGCTTTAGCTGCAAGGCCAGAATCGTCTCTAGCCCCTGGCTGTCTGCGAGGATGGTTCTCGCAAACGTCCACCTTTACCCAGCACTGCCGCAGGATGCCCTGGTGCGTACTCGTACCAGTGCTGCCAGGCTCGTTGTGCGAGACCCCAGCCTCAGCGCGGTCCAGCCTGCTCGCCAGAGGCTGGTCCCTGGCTTCGCTGCCTGCAGCTGCCCCTGCAGCGCTTCCCCGTGCCCCGCTCACGGCAAGGCTGGCGGTGACCGTCCTCTCCTTTTGGCTGCTCTGTTTTGGCCAGAGGGTCTGGCAAACAGGTGCTGCTCCAAATCTCCATGCTCACCAGAGACATATATCTTGCTCTGAAAAAATGCAACGCACCTTCCACGCTGCCTCGGCCTTCACTACAGCTCTTACTACAGACAATGCGAGAATTGGATGACGCTAAATGGAACTAAATCTTTATTTCTTGGTGCACTTGCCAGCAGCTCTAATTTCATGTAACTCTGAAAAAGCCAACAGCTCCAAGCACATGATGCACGGTCCCTGCCAGCGCATCCGGCCGCCCTGATGGCAGCTCTGCAGGGACACGCTGCGGCGGCCCGACGAGCCCTGGCGCCGGGCGGGCACCCGTTGCCGCCCCGAGCAGCGCGGGACGCTTCTGCTGCGGAGCCTGCGCTGCTCGGCACGGCAAAGCGGAGCCTGCGGCTCGCGCCGGCCGCGCTGCGACTGCCATGTGCTGAGCTCGTCCCGGAGGGGCTGCGGTCCCCCACCCCGGCGGCCCCCGTGCCAGCGCTGGGCACCGCGCTGGGCGCTGCAGGGCCGGGTCCGTCCGGGGGACCACGGCAGCGACTGGGCAGAGGCCCCCCCTCCCTCCCCCTTTCCTCACGAGTTACTAAATCTGTTTAAACTAGGGGAGAGGGGTGAGGAAGTGAGACCTTTTGGAGAAGCCACATAGATGTTTGTTTTCCTTGGGGGTTTATATCAACATTGGTCTTGACATTTTGCCTCTTATTATGTGTGGCTCTTTAAAGGGTGAAATAATATTTTCTTTTGCTTGAGAAAAGGACAAAGTTCAGACAAAGCGCTCAACCCAAAATGATTTTCTTCTTTCCCAGCAGTTTACACACCGCCGGCGCGGCGGCCCGGTGTAACGCGCCGCTCTGCAAACACGCGGAGCTGGCGGGAGGCCCCGCTGCTGCCGGCCATGCGGGCCAGGCCGGGCCGGGGCCGAGTCCTCGCGCCGCGCCGCCTCCCACCTCCCACCGCCCCGCGACCGGCCGGCGGCGCTCGGGCATGCCGAGGGGGGTTTGGTAGCTCCCACAGCGGCTAAAAGGGTCCCGGAAGTTCGAAAGCGCCGTTTCTCTCCCCGCCAGCCTCCCGCTTGGCCCGGCAGAGGCCTGCTTGCTGCTCAGGCCCCTCGCGCGCTGGAGGCATCGGCGAGGCCCCGGCCGGCCGCGGAGGCGCCAAGGGCAGGCCGGACCTCCCGGCACCGAGCAGCGGCTGACCCCGCGCCGGCCCGGGCGCGAGGCCCATGGCGGCCCCGCGGGTCTGGGACACCCCGCAGGGAAGGGCGAGGGAAGGGGGTCACCACGAGGGTGGCGGGGCGTTTGTGGCGGGGGGACGCAAAGGGCCGAGGCGGAGGCAGCGAGGCCGGGAGCGGCACTGCCGCTGTGCCCGGTGCTGCGGGGAGAGGCTCAGCGACGTTACCAACGCCCAGGGCAACTTCCCTCGCCAGCCCCTGAGCCAACGTCGGGGCGGCAGCGGGACAGGCTGGCTCTGCCCCGGCCTCGCCGGGCGCCATGGCGGGCCGAGGCCTCCTGGCACCGCCATGGGAGCGCGGGGCACCTCCCGGCCGGCACCGAGACGCGGCGCCAGCGCGAGCGGGGCCCAGCGGGTCCAGCACTGCGGCGAGACGTGGCTCACCCTGCCCGGGGCAGCGGGGCATCGGGAGGGACGGCAGCGGGTCGGTGGGGCGGGAGGGACAGCGAGGCGCGGCGAGGTGTCTGGTGAAACCAGGCGGCTGCAGTTGTAGCAAGGGAACCGAAGCAGGAGAAATCCTGTCCGGACCATCGCTCCCATCCGCGCACGCTGCCTCCGCGTGCCCGAAGCCCGGAGCGCTCCCTTTGCAGGCGCTTCCCCAGGTTTCCAGGGGCGTTGCACTTCCTAACGCTGCCCGAAACTCAGTGGTGCTGACGCCTGGGGAAATGAAGTATTTTCTAACTTGAAAAGCTTCAGTTGTTTCTTATTAGTGTGAAATTGTCACTCATCTCTGAATTGGGTTAGGCGAGCTGCTTCTCTTGCCCTTTGCAGACAAATTTTATTTTGTGAAAGTTGATGGAATTTGGGTTTGGTTATGCTCATTAGAAAGCTAAATAAAATATTTTAATTGTTGTACACTAATTGCTATAGATACAGAGCATTGCATTATAAACACATTACATTACCCATCTGCAGAATTATTTTACACCAGTATTTCACCGCAACTTAGCAAATCTCCATAGTGTGAAATCAAGTGAAAACAGACCCAAATAATAATCTGCCAACCTCTGGTAGCAAAATGGGATTTTTCTTTAACTCATGCATTTCTATTTCAGACCTACTTCTTTCATTCACTGCTCTCTTCAGGAGTGTGTTTCACAGAGGGACGGTCTTTAGGCAGCACGAGCCGGTAAAGCCTGCACCGGCGAAAGGTGATCGAGCGGTTTGCAGCGGCGCAGGGCTACCGCGATAAGCGGCAGCTCCGCAGGGCGCTGGGCAGGGCCGGCTGCGCAACGTGCTCGCTGCGACGCAGCCGCGCAGCGACTCCCGCGACAGCCGTGCCAGCGCTGCGGGACGTGCCGCGGCCCTCCGACCGCCAGCAAAGGGGGACGAACATGAGTCATAATTCCCCGATTATTTGGGGGCGAAACGTGACACTAGAGCTAGCGCTCGCCAATCAGCTTAACGAGTTGGCCGAAACTTTATCTTCCCGTGCATGCACGGCTGGAAATGGTCTGGCTGCCCCGTTTCAGGAGAGCCGCGGGGCTCCCGGGGCGCCGGCGTGGACGGCAGCGTGCCCCCGCGGCGAGCACCCCCCACGCAGGAACCGAGCGCCCTCCCGGCAGTCCCGGCGTTGGGGCGAGGCTGATGCCTCGTGGTAAACACGGTGCATGTTGTCAGGACTGCATTTATCCTCTCCTTCCATTCTACCAGCTGTCAAATGTGTGCGATTCTGCTCAGGCTCCGGTGTAGCAGGAGTTTAGCCAATAAATACAACTGATGATGATTTTCACCTCAGTTTCAAGCATCTGCCATTCATAACGACGCCTGATTAAAAATGTAAGAAGATTATTTTTAGTTTTAGAGTGTGGCAGAGCCTTGCTGTAAAACATGGTGTAAGTCATGAATAATTAATTAAAAAAGAATTCGAGGTATATTGAGCGCCATAAAGCAAGCGAGTGAACCCTCCCGCGGCGCCCTGCGCTGTGACGTGTCCTGCGTGCCGAATGCGGGGTGCCGCAGACCTGCCTCCTGTGCAACGGCCAGCTCCTCCTTTTTCACTGCAACTTCTGCACTTTTTTAGTCTCACTGGCACCGATTTGCAAGTTAGCTACAGTCTGGCTTTAGCAGCTGCAAACACCTTGGAAAGCGATGGGGGAAATGCAAGAGCAGCTCTCTGGGTGGCGGCAGGAGCAGACAGGGTTGCTGAAAATTTGTTTTTTCCTCTTTCTGTACAGCCCAGTGGCTCCTGTCATGCCCGTACGTGGCGAGTGGTGTCCCCTCCGGGCCGAGCTGCCCGAGGGGATTCGCAGGGCAGGGACCATGCAGCGTCCCCCTTCTTTCCCCGCTGTCACAGAGGGCGTGTGAAAAAGGAGCGTTCTTAAGAAACTGCGTGGTAGAAAGGACGCCGTTGAACTGAGCCCGGCTTTCATTCTTGGTCACTAACACATCCGTGCCGAGAGCTTGTGGAAATGCTCACAGCGGACTGTCGTGCTATTCACCCCTGACTATTTGCTATAGAAAAATATAAATAATGAGGATTTGTTGTTTTAGGGGTTCCCTTACTTTTACTAACTTTATAAAACAACCTCCAGCCTCTGGGAAGAAATTGAAATTGACAGGGCTGAATTGCCTGATAATAAATTTATCAAGATGTTAATGATCATCAGCTTCTCTGTGTACTACTTGGCAAAATCACTACAGGTCTTCCTATTAGCTGGAACTGCTACCCATTTAGGGCTTGCTTTGAAATTTTATCTTTCCATCTTGTTTTCTGTTTCCTCCTTTTTTTCTTTTTTCAGAGACCTCATCTGTTTGCCAGCATTCTCTGATCAACATCTCTCATGTGTTTCCTATTAAGGGTATGATGTGTCTGGCCATTTTACTTCTCCTGCCCTTTTAAGTGGTGTCAGTCTTTTTGCTTTGCTACTAGTTGCCTTTTATCTCTGCAGTCTCCAGCTCTCAGCGCACATCATTACCTAACTCTTGAACTATCCTTTTCTTACTCGCTGTGACACATCTCGGAGGCCTGTGGCAAGCCCTTGCCAGGATGTGGTGGTAGCAATGCCTGGATGGCCCTCAGGAGAGGTGACTTCCATAAACAACGACGAACTCCCCGCGTTAGTGACCGCGCTGAGGACGTGGGCTTTCTTTGGCGGCATCCGACCCTGCCCCTCTGCTCGCCGGGCGCTGGGCACCAGGGCTGCTCCGCCGCGTCGCGGACAGCCGGGAGCCCAGGACACGTCTGACGGCTGCTGCTGGCACCTCCGGCAAGCCAAGGACCTTGCTTAGAAAGAAAAGAAATCAGACGTTACGCTGTATTGATCAGCGTATTTCCTATGGCTCTGCAAGCTCTCTTTGAGCATGAGAACTTGGTGAATCTCGAATATTTCATGTCCTTTCATGATCATGTTTTTTCTTCCAGGCTCTTCCCTTTCTAGCTATTTTCCTGCACAACGTACTGTAGATGTCCACATTAATATCCGAGTTATCTATATTTCATGCTGCGTTTAATTCAAAAGTGGGTGTCGCTAACGATCCACAGTCAGAGCAGCACCAGAGCCTCGATCTGTGACCACCTGTGGATAGCTTTATCCCACACCGTCACACAGGCTGGCTTCCGAATGTGCACCCAAGCCTCAGGCTGGGGGGCAATGCCGGTGTCACCCCTTGGCGGCGGCGGAAGCTGGCAGACGGCTCGGCATTGCCACCCCGAGCGAACACAGCGGCTTTTCCCGCGCTTTTGCAGCAGACGCTTGCAGGACGTGCAGTGCGCACGGGGCGGCCCAGGCCGCGGGGCCGACAGCCACCGCTGCCTCCCTGCCTCGGTACCCTTTGCAGAAAAGCACGCCCAAAGCACTTGGTTTTCCACCCAGCTGTTCCCTCAAACGCACGCACAGCTGCTCGGAAACGCTGTGCCCTCGTGCTGCGAGCAGCCCTGGCGGCTCCGCGCCGGGCAGTGCACGCGAGCCGGCCCGGGTGCCGGCGGCTGCCGCGTCCTTCGGTGCAGCTCTGCCGGGGAGGGCTGACGGCAGACGAGCGGCCAAACGCGACAGTGAGACGCGCTCCGGCTGACTCAACGAGCCGCCCGCGGTGCGATTCCACGTCCGAGTAAAATTCCTCCGGATGGGAAGAAATCAAATCTTTACTTCCCCTATGTCCAACTTTTCCCATGAAAAATATGAACAAGTGAAAAATATCCCTATGAAAGTTTCCTTAAAGGTGTACAAAATAAAAGAGTCGGGTTACAGCTGATCTGTGTGACCGAATCATAAAGTTATAGTCCATGCTGGGCTGCTTTCAGCAAAGGCGCAAGACAGCACTGTTAGAACCAGCCAGAATTCAGTCACAAAAATTATTTCAATTCAAAAAAAAAAATTCATTAGGGTAATCTCAGCATTAAAATGTTAATTTTTCCCACACTACGTTATGAATTAAAAAAAAAAAGTAAATGCCACAACATCAAAAGTTTTAGAACTTTTTCTAAAGGAAACCATAAAAATCCAATGAGAACCAATGTTTTCCATAAAAATTTAATTTCAATAAAAATGCTGTTAGCAAAGAACACTGTTGGTATTAAGTGTTTCTAGTAGCTCTGTTATAGATGCGATAGCCAGTTACCGAAAAAGGAGAGAAAGCGCTCAGTAAGCAAGTGCTTTTTTGTGCTTGTACTCGTCTCCTCGGAAGGCGGCTCCGAGCCCGGGATCAGGCCCGTGCCTGTGCTTTCAGGCTCACAGGGAGTAAAGCAATAACTGGAGTAAAAGTACAAAGTCATTTTTGCTCCAGCCAGAAAAAAATCTAATCTTTCCTCTTGAAAAAAATGAGGCCTTCTATTTTTGTAAGAATAAGAGAAAGCGAAGCAGAAGGCAGCAGAGTCCCTGCACCGCGCGGTATTTGTCGGGCAAGTCCTCTCGGCCTCGCCAGGCACCTGGGCGCAAAGCCTCTGGCATTTCTCACAAAATGCCGCGGGAAGGGCGGTGCGGTGACACCAGCAACACGGACAAATCACAAGACAGTCCTCGTTTCTCAAGTGCAAAGTGAGTGATAATTGTACAAGAATTCGGCCCTGTACGCTGCAGCAGAGAGGTGCTCCAGCTCAGTTTTCCAGGGGTATGGGAAGGATTTCCTGCAGTGCGGTTCGTTCAGCTCACTTTTCATAAGCTAGTTTTCAACAACATCATCCAAAAGCCATTAGTTTCATTGTAGGTATCATGCAGAGTTATTTAGTAGGTCAGAAGCAAAATTTAAAAGGACAGGTGATTTAAATTACAAGACGGTGGAGGTGGTTAATGAAAAATACTAGCAAACATTGGTAACCTTATTTTGGGCTTGAAGTGGGTGCCGTAACTGATGGGCAAACGGCTTGGAGAAACAGCGAGACCCGTCAGAAGTGGTCGTTCGAAACGTGTCCAGGAAATCGGGAGGCTCCCCGGAGGCCGCAGTGCCGCGCACGCTGCCCGGACACTGTGCACCTTTACAGCTACTTATTTCTATGCACCTTTGGAGCTATTCATTTCCTCTTAGCTATTTGCACCATGGGGACAGTGAATTATATGACGTAAACGTCCTATACGCGTGACACAGGGAGAAACCTCGGAGCACGTGCAGGTCCCGTGACGACCTGGCAGGCGCGAGAGCGGGGACGGCTGCGGAAGAAACACCAGCGTGCCGGGGCTCGGGATAACCCCGCAGGTCCTCGGGGATGAGCTGGGCCACGGCAAGGGGCCGCGCGCCCGCCGCCGGCGCTGCCCAGGACCGGGCGAGCTACCCCAGCCGCAGCTCAGCAGCCTCCCGCCGCCCCGCAGTGCCGCGTGCCTGCACGGAGCAACGAGGCCGTTTGCTTGTTGCAGCGTCCGTGGGATGACCTTGTTCTACCCCTGCTCGTGACGCGTCCGCGTATAAAGCACGCACAAAGGCGAGCCTGGTTTGCACAAGCATCCCCGAGATCGCCGGGTCTCGCCTGATTCTGCCGGCTCAGAGGTCAGGCTGGAAACCTAGTGGGAGTCAAGCGCTCTCCAAGAAGCCTGATATCTCCTCCGTGCTTCATTAGACCCTCATCCTGCGAGACGTGCTCTGGGCAGCGTGACTCACAGTCACTGCAAATTCCAGCTTTTTTTCTTCTTCCTCCACGTTTTCCCCCTGCGTGCATAGTTTGCATGCCAGGGGATGATCTTTTTTGCCTGCGTGCTTTTCTGGTTGTTTGGTTTGCAGACTCCTTGCGGACATGAAAAGATTGAACGACTTGTGCCAATGTGCCAAGAAACCTAGTGAAGCAAGTGCTGCAGGAGCAGGCGATGCTTCGGACTTCAGCCGGTCTGGAAAATTTACATGTGTGCGTGCGCGCTATGGGATAGCGTGTCTAGTGTCTTCCTATTTCTAGCAAGAAACAACTGGAAGAATCTATAGGATCTATAGGATGCCTCTGGCTCACAGAGCGCAGCACCCGTGCCACCTGCAAACAAGGCGTGCTTTAGAAGCAGATACTGCACGCTGTCAAAACAGCGGCCGCATTTCACCTCCGAGAGAGGAACTGGGCCAAACTCTGCTGCTGCCTGGCCGTTTGGGGTCTGACGGCCCTGTTAAATACGTCTGAAATCTGAACATATCATCTAGTTGTGGGATGCTGAATGTAAATCATGATATAAGGTGCTGCAATAAGGTGAGAAGGAAGTTATTACGCCATTGAGGATTGTATGGTTTTGTGTAGTAAACACATTCTTGGAGCCAAACTTATTTGGAGCCAAATTTTTGCTTATTTTATCTACATTAGAAACCTACTGAAAAAAACATGGTATCAAATGTGTTGAGAAAGGCAGAATTTGGCCTGGAATCTGGATTTTGCATCTGAGATTTTTAAAATCAGGGGAACCTAGATACAATAAAACAAAAGCAACCTTTTTAAATGAAGAAACAACACAAAAAAGTCTTTTCCTTTCTGTTTGGTTCCTGATTCAGTCTTATCCCAGGAAAACCAGACAAGGTCAGTATTGTCAGTAATAAACTGTGATGCAGCCTAGTGCCGTATTTGCTTACAATGAAACTTGAAAATAACATTTCCTTCCCAACAATTTAGCTCTGCAGATGCCTTTCTCACCTTAAGATTTAGGAATTCCTAAGAAGGACTTGCAACTACTTTTCTATTCTAATTTAAATGTAGAAGCATATTTCGGATCCGGCAGGATCATCTACTTCAGATCAGCAACTCGGTGCCTCTGCGGATACCGCAAACCTCCAGCGATGCACGCGGAAAACTCGCCATTTTCCTAGAGTTTAACGCTTTTTGCAGCGCCGGGTGTGACCCGGACGCCGACTCCTCTCCGCGAGGGGTCCGCAGGCGGGTGCGAAGGGACGGCCCGCGGCGAGGGGAAGGGACGGCCCGCGGCGAGGGGGGAGCGGGACCGCGGCCGCCCCGCCGGGCGCTTGCAGCCCGGCACCAACGCCGGAGCGCGGCCCTGGCCCCTTCCGAGGGACCGCCGGTCCCCGAGGAGCCCAACCGCCACAAAACCCGCGCCGTTTCTCGGGTTTTTTGCCCTGTATCTGTGCCGCGGCCGCGGGAAGCACCGCGCGGGGCTTCAGCAGGTTCTTATTAACCCGGGTGCGCGAGACTGAAACGGGGGAGATTACACACAGACCCAGACACCGCCCTGAGCAGCATCCCGACATGTCTCGAACTGAGCCTAAACTAACACGGGATCATACATGTGTTTTAAATGTTTTTGGCATTTCTTTTGCGTGCTCGCAATGTTTGTACTACTAAACCACAGCTTCCTTCTTTGGGGAAAATAAGAAAAGTCAGAGAAATATCTAATAAACACAAGCAGAAAAAGTGAGACATATTTCACATCCTGCTGGTATGTAGCTAAAATGCTTAAGCTACCAGGGAAAGCCAAGTTTTGAATATTTTGCCTTCATATTAGCAGGAATTCAAGCATATTAATGAGGAGCCCCCAAGCTTTCCTTGCTTCCTTTTCTTTTTTTTTTAAATTTATCATTTGCATCTAAGTTGGTTTACAGAGGGGAGCACAGTTTACCCCTGCATGTTCCATGAGAACAGGAATAAGATCCAAATCATGCAAATTAGAAAGACATGTGCTGATATAACATTTTTCTTCATGGAAGACGCAGAAAATTTTAGCAAATTAGCCAGTTATTTGAAAAACGCTAGCTACAATTCGGAGATGAAGATGACTGCTGCGGTTTCGTTCCTGCAAGCTGTGTGTATTTAATACCAAACTTATTAAGTCTAGGCAGCTTTTCTTTTCTCTCTTCTCTTTTCTTTTCTCTGGGAACGAGAGGTGCTAAGGGCCAGGTGAAGCCGGGGGCAGCGGGTGCCACCTGACACACGAGCGAGAACAGAGGGTCCTTGTTGCCGGACGACAGTTGCGGCGCTGAATGGCTCCTCTGTTCATCCCGCTCCGCTCCGCTCCGCTCCGCCGCGCGCTCGCTGCCGCAGCTGCTCCGTCATTGGAGCTTGGGGAAACCACCCGTTTGTGCTCGGTGCTGCGGATCTGCGCTGAAAACTGATCTTTTCGCAGCCTTCCTACCTTTGACCAGGGCCCAACCCGACCGCTTCCTGCGGCAGAGCAGGTTCCACCAGCGAAGAGAAATTAGCAAAAAATTAGAAACAATCCTGTTTTGTAAGAAATTGTGATTTTTTGGAAACTATTTCAATGAAAAATGAAGCCAAATAAAGTTTCATATGTTAAAATCTGACACAGGATTTTTTAGTGGGCAGAAGCAAAAAGAAGCAAACTCTCAGCCACTACATTTTCATATACTTTATCATCAGAAAATACTACTGGATAATCTGACTTGAGCTTTTGGTGTTGCGGATTTCTACATTGATCTGGATAAGCAACGCTCAAGACCCAGTGAACCTGTACCTCATCTGGATGCAAAAACTCCCCAGAAGGCAGAGCTTACCCCATCTTTGGTAATCTGCTGTAAAGGCTGGTTAGTGCTTTATTCCTGGTTTAAGCTTGTCTTATTTCAGTGCGTATGGAGCAGCCCGTCTCCCAGCTCTGGGCGCCAAGCAGAACTTGCTGAAACTTTGGAGGCTTGGTTTGCTAGTTTGTTACTAAAACACTGTAGTATTATATTAATTTTATCGCAGGAAAACACTTAGATTTTAATAAAACATTAATCTATTTATAAGTGAAATTAACAACTAATCTTGCTGAAATGCTGCAGTCACTCACGTTTTGCATTTTCAGTCTCACTTTTATAGTTCTCCTGTCCCCTTCCCACACTTGTCAAACAGACAATAGGAGCCTTAAATAAGGGAAAATAGATGCAAGAGTGACTTATTTCTCTCATTTTTAAAGGCAGGCAAAGAACAAAATTGATTTTTTTCTTCACTCTTCACCTCTGGTAAAAAGGAAAGAAATGAGAGAGTGTTTTTCTCTCAGGTCCACTTCCTTTCCCAGGCTTCCCTTCCCCTACTATGAACTCAAGAAGAGGGAAAGAAGTGAAGACACAGTGGAAAAATGAAGTTTTGCGCCCTGCAGGGAGGAGCGGCGCCACGAGGCCTCGTGCGAAGCACCTGGCCGGGCCGGCTGCGGGAGGCGAGGACTGGTACCAGTGCCGGTACCGGTGCCGGCACCTCCTGGGCGGCTCGGCCGGAGCCCTGGCCAGCCCGGGCGCCCGGGCACGCGGATCCTGTGCTGCCGAGATAGCAGGCGATAGGCACCTTTGCTGCACAAGAAAGCAGCTTTTGTGTAAGAAACGCCATTTCTCTTATTCCAGTAGTATTGCAACTGTAAAAATCACGCCTATGAAATTTTATATTAGATGGATTAAGAGGAATTCACTTCAGTAAAACTTCATGAGAGCCAATCTTGCAGTTTTATGGTGTTTAGGTGTGAATTTTCCGTTCTCTCAATGATTTTTTTCTTGTTCACAACCAGATCTTGAGCTTGCACTGAGCTGCTACATGACAGTGAAGAAATATCACCGGCACATTGGGATTTGGCACAGGAGCCAGCCCAAGGGCTGCTCGGGCCAGCAAACGCCTCCGAACATCACCGGTCCTCCGGGGAGGAACAGCCCAGGCCTCAGATCACTGCTTTTCCATGTACCTCGTTCCAGAAGGCCCCCAAACTGGGAAATCCTCCTTGTTTCTGGTCTGCAAAAACCCGTGCAACTTCTGGATTGTGTTCAGAGCCCTCAGACTGGGTTTTGCGCGTGAAGCTAAAACAAACCTCAAATTTCAAAAGAAGGATCAGGTGAAATCAGTGAATTTTGCCTGGTTTCCATCCAAAACCTCAAAGCAACTCAGGTTGTACCAAAGCTCACACAGGTTCACCAGGCAGCTCACCTGGTTTCCAGTTTCACTGCCCGAGTTCTGCACGGCTTTACAGGAATTCCAATTAAACCTGCAGCGAATCCCTTGTAAAAGGCTAGGTATAATACTCCTATATTTTGCCTTTTTTATGCCTATCCCCTGCCAAATCGAAGCATCTATAAGCATTGGAAACACTTCAATTATTTAAGAGTATATGCACAGTGGAGAGTCAATTAAAATTACTGGCGTGCTTTTTTTTGTGTGTTATAAGTGTTTCCATTTGGAAGCAATTCAACCCAAATTCTAGCAAAGCCCTTCAGAGCATATTGAACTGATTTAAAGAGTTTGCATCCAAAAAATTTGAAATTTAAACAATGAAAAAAAGAGGTTAAAAGGCGCATTAATGGTTGTTTATAAATCATGCCCTCAAATGTTAAGAAAACACACTGCCTTCCTTGTTGGCAGGCGGAAAAAAAAGAGCGTACAGTGGAGGCACAGATGTGGCCGGGCGGCTTAGGCGAGGTTTCCCTCGCGCTGCGGTGTCCCCGCGGTGCGGGAGCCGGCGCTGGGCTCGCCCGGTCCTGCTGGCAGGATCCCGCCGCTCGCCGGGGCGGGCGCCGAGCCGCCGGGAACCGCTCAGCCCCGGCCAGGGCGACCGATGGCCTTCTGCGCCGGGAGCGATGCTGCTGGAAAATAACCTGCTTTCCCTATTTTCTCCCAACATCCCACTTTTTAAACTAGCCGGGAGCAAGTTCCACCCAGGCAGAGCCCGAGTCCAGGGGATGATATTAGTGCACCTGAGCAGATTTTTTTTTCTTTGCGTGCACTGAAAAGAAAGGAAAAAAAAAGAGAGAAAAAAAAAAGGATCTGCTTTCATCTGTCTGAAAACAACAATTTCCTATGAAAGATCTCTAGCCCTGAGGGGGCTGCGGGTGTCTCTGCCCCTCCCCGCAATATTCCTTTCCCTGCACAAATGGAAAAAATTGGGGCAGCCCGTAGGCTATTAATACTTCTCTAAAGGTTTCTCTTAAAATAAAACAAAAAGCAAAGGCATAAAACCCCCCTAGCGACTGCTGTAGATTGCGTATGGAAAATCCAGAGACTCTTCCTTTCCCAGAATTGCTCCAAAACGAACATCCCCGAGGGGAACGGGCCTGGTTTCATAACCAGCGCGGGAGCCCGCAGCTCCGGCTGGGCTGGCGGCAGGCGCAGGACGGGGCACCGGGAGCCCCCGGGACGCTCCCGAAACGCCGACGCCGGGAGCACGAGGGACCGCCACGGTGTGCACCGAGTGCTGCCCGGCAGCTGGGCCAGCGACCACCTCCCGAACCGCACACGCGCCCAGAAAGGCAGAAATTCAGTCCCCAAAACTCATCCTCTCGCTACAAGACGCCATCCTTTATTTTACTGGAGCTGTAACTTCATCTGTCCATGAAGGTTCTTTTATAAAGGAAAGGAAAAATCATAATGCAAAGGCTACAGCTGGTCCTATCTCATTACAACGCTCATAAAACCCGAAACAATACAGTCATTATTTGGTTCTATTGGGCAAGAAGATCTCGCTAGCCAAAGCCCCGGTCGGAAGTCCCGCGTGTCCATGCCCTGGGCACAACAAGCGAAACCAGCGACCTCGCGGGACGTCGGGCACCGCCTGCGCGTACGCGACTTGGCTGGGGGGCTGCTGAAAGCGGCACGAGCAGCCGCGGCTGGAAACCCCACGGAGCGCCTGCGAGCACGCGGCACCGCGGCAGCCGGGACCCTCCTGCGTCTCCAGCCGCCCGGCGCCGTCCGCCCGGAGCGGGACCCCGCGGCAGCCCGCGCGCTCGCGAGCTCTCCTCGCCGCCAAGCCTCGGCTGCGGCTCCAGCAGCCCTGTGCCCTTCGCTTGACTTATCTGCAGCTTTGAGACAAACAGGAATTTCCGGGGAAGGCTTTGCCGGAACATCCGGCACTTCCCTGTCCAGCGGCAGCTCGCACGGGAAGCGGCAGCAGACGTGGCTGACCGGGGTGCACGCGTGCATCGCGCCCGGCCGCACGCGGGAGCGGGCAGAGCCGTGCTCCAGCGCGGAGGTCGCCTGGGATGAGCAAACTACGCTAGCTGCAATGAGGCTTAAAACAAGCAAGACAAATTCTCTGTGGTTTCAGTCCTTCCCGTGACTCTCTCCAGTTTCGTGGGCCAGTCTAGCAGTCTGGGGCCAGACACATCCTAACAGCCCTGTTTGCAGTTTGTGCCGTTCCCGGGCTCCGTGAACCCGGGAAACCCTGCAAGGGAGCTGCTTTTGCGGGGGTTTCCAGGGAAACCCCGACGTCTCTGCCCGCCTGGACGCTCCTCTGAGGGAGCCCCGAGCCCTCGGCCATCCAGCGCGACGGCAGCAACGGCTGCACGAGCCGCGCATCCTGCTCCGGCGCCTGGCGAGACCCGCCGAGCCCGGGGCCGTCCGGCTCCGCCGCTGCACCGCGCCTGCGCCCGCTCCCGCGCAGCCCTGGCCCGAAACCCGGCCTGCCCTCCGCTCCCCTCCTCCTCGCTGTTATTTATGACCCTTTAAAGCGCCCGTTGAGCCCTGTCTGTAAAAGGCCTGGGTGCTTTTTGATCACGCCATGAATCTTTTCTTCACAGACTCTCCTGGACCTACGCAGTTTTCCTGGAGAGCCGCACACGCTTCGACTCTTCAAGGAGGAATCCCAGGCGAGGATTACGGAGCTCTAAGGGAGGAAGTGGAGCGCTGGGCAGAGCATTCCTTGAGATTTGCCAGCCTAAGCGCACAGATGTTTCTCAGATGGGTGAATTTGGAAATGAAGATCTACGTGGCATCTGTCAAAGGGCTAGTGTTTCTGATCTGCGACGAACACTGCGCAGGATCCTGTCTGCCCTGCCAGGTAACGCTGCACACGGCAGATCGACCCATCACTGAAGCTAATCCAGGGTAATTTATTAATCTTCTCGGGCGCACTCGTTTGTACCTCATAATTCTCTTGTCCGTAATGAAAAATTATCTCTCATTGCAAATGCCCTTCCAGAGCCAAGGAGAGCCGCAGCAGAGGCACCCAAGTGCTTTTCAGACCACGGACCACCCCTCAACTACATCCTTGCCGCGGTAGCTCTCACAAACGTGCCTCAAACCCCCCGGAGGAAGGTGCTTCCGAACTGCAACTCGTAACTTTCTTGGCAGTTTTCTTCTCCAAGAAGCCAGGCAGAGGGAGAGGACGGGAGAAGGGAGCGTGCGCAGGGGTCCCAGAGCTTCCCCAGCCGGGGCTGCGGCAGGGGAGGGCTCTCCTCTCCCGAACCCCGGTCCTCCGGCAGCATCCCCTCCCATGGACGGCACGAGTTCCCTGCTCCGAGCGGGACGAGCTGGGGCCGGGGGCAGAGAAGATGAAAAGGATGTACGAACACCAGAACACATTTGCTCATCATGAATCCTGAATCATAATTCTTCGCGTTGGAGTATGCAATAAAAACCCAACTGCAAAGTGCTTACAGTTGTTGTAATATTCTGTAAATCATGAAAGAAAAAGAATTAGGCAACAGGTTTCCGAGGAGTTATGAATAATGGATTGTCAGCCCCAGCTCAGAGCCACGCTAAAAATCTTTTTAACTAATGCATTAACTCTTTCACTGCCCTTGCAGATGAAAGCATTAGGGTCACGAGATGTTACAATTTCGACATCCTGCTCCAATTCATCTCGATGTATCTCGATGCCTGTTGGACCCAGCTCCCCTTCCTGTACGGTGAGATTTCACGTTCAAAGCTGCTGAGAGTGTTAATTAGAGCATTGCAGAAAACACGGGGAGCTCACTCGCCTACAAAGAGCCTGCCAAAAGTCGTCAAATGAAGGAGCCATGAAAAAGGGAAAGGAATTACTTGCGCACAATCCTGGTAACGATACCGGTAGCCTGCAACTTGCCATTCTTGTACAGAAGTGAAAAGTCTATAGTTGTCTTTTATGAAAGCATCAAAAGCTTGAATATTTCTGGTAAAAGTTTGTTACTCCACAAAAATTAATATAGAGCAAGTGTAATATGAAGTCACTTTCCAGTACGTGAGATACAGCCGTTGTATTATTTGGACAGATCTAGGAGACGGCCTTTTGCCGCAAACCTCATGCCGGCAGCTGATAGTCCTATAAAACCATCCCATAGACCTAAAGACGGAGGAGCGGGAACCTGGGCTTGGGGCAAAAGCCGGCCTCCCGCTTCCTTCATAAACATTTAAACCCGGGCACAAACCCACCCGGGAGCCCACGGGGCACCGCGCTGCGCCCGTCCCCTCCCCTCCCCTCCCTCCCCAGGATGGAGCCCCGGCGCCGCGGGCGGCAGCGTCCCTCGCACCACCGGCCATCGCGGCGCGGCCACCGCTCCAGCGCACGCACTGAACCACGCCGGTGAAGGCACCAAAATTAAAACAGCGGAACCGCAGCAGTAAATGTCAGTGTTTTGCCCTCATACGCGCTCTGATCCGGGGATCTCAAACGTTTGCAGAGAGGATTTAGCGAGGACGGACCTGGAGCGCCGACTGCCTCCCCTCCGCTGCCGCCGCGGTGATGGGAAAGAGCCCGCGGCCGCGGCTCCTCCTGCACCGCCCCGGCCGGCCGGTCCCAGCCACGAGGCCGCCGCGAGGGCCGGCGTCCGGGAGCGCCCGCTCGCAGGGCATCGCTCCCCCCCCGAGGCGACGGGCCGGGGTCCCTCCCGGGCTGCTGGGATCACTGCTCTTCCACCCGCCGAGACCTTTCGCTGCCGCATTGGGATAAACACGGATGAACATGCTGTGCCACTGGGAGAGCAGAGATGGAGGCGCCCAGTCTCAGGGAAGCGCTGACCCTTTTCCAGGTGGAGCATCTCCTCTGTCTCCCGGCACGGAGATGTCGTCCGACACAGTGACGCGGAGCGACTTGCACCGGGACTCGGACCCCGGCGGGGAGATTCCCCCTTTCCCAGCCGCCGGCCCGTGCCGCCTTCCCGACGCACCCGCTTCCCCAGCCGGGCCAAGAGCCCGAGGAGCGACGCTGCGGCCGGGCACCTCCCGCGCGGGGCGGCCGCCTCCCTCCCGTGACATCCAGCGGCTGCTTCGCGCCGAGGTGCTCGCCAGCGCGGGGGGGGACGCGGGGTCCCGCCGCCCCGACCCCTCCCGGCGCCGCAGCCCCCGGGGGGAAGGTGCCCACGCCGGGGGGACGTCCGGCCACGCGGACGGGGCCCGGGACAGAGCGCGAAAGGCACCGCGCTCGAGTCAGGAGCGGCGCAGAATTATTTTCCCAAATAAGAAGGAAAAGTCACGGTAAATCAAAGACAATGCTAAGCCCACCCAAAATGAAAACGCATGGAAAATGTTTAATTTATTCGTGCTTCGTAAAATTTCCTTCCCCAGCAGCTTTAGAGGCTGCGGTACCCAGGCAGCAGGCAGGGAGATCTACGCGTTCAAGCCCTGCCTCTCTCCTCCCTCGCTCGCTCTGCGGCCGCCGGAGCAGCCCCTCGCGCGCTGCACCGAGCACCGCCCCGCAACCACCCCACGCCACGCTGCGGGCCGGCACGCAGCCCGCGGGGACTTCGGGCTCCCGCGGGTCCCGCGACACCCGGCACCACGACGCCGGCCGCGCGGGCGATGCAGCGGGCAGCACCGCTGTTAGCGTTCCTTGCGCAACGCCGGCGGTGTGCGTGCTGCTTTACGGGTTAATAAAAGGACGGACCTTCCCACCGAGGTTTCTAAGCAAGTCAGCAGAAGTTACTCATGCAATTGATACAAGCGAAAGTAGAGACACATTTTATATACACCGTCCTCTTCCGCTGAAAATTGCGTTCCTGTCTCTGGATATAGGCGCGGACACGTTCTCGGCCGCCGTTCCCCGCAGACATCTCTGCTCGTGAGCGCCGTGGAGGACTCGCCCCTGCAGCCCGGCGAGCCGCCCGCCTCCGCGATCCCCGGCGAGCAAGACTGGAACCAGTCTGGTATTTTCTCAGTGGTCAAGGGAGCTCTCAATATTTGCTCGAATTAGAGGCGGTATTTCAGGCTGCAGGTCGACAGCTAACACAGCGCTCCTAGGAACATCGCACATGCAAACCCTAAACTGATAAAATATTCCAAAATAAACCCTGCAAAATGTCAGCAGCTGGCCGCGTGGCGTCTAACCCATCCACGCAGCTCTGCTGCTAATTTCCGAGTGACACACTGGGCATCCTTATTCACTGCGAGGTTCATTAGCACCCGGGGAATTCCTCACTAAACATATACAGGTTACCTGCGCTGCAGCTACTGGAAGAAATAGGCACTTCTGTCCCCAGTTATATATTTTACAACTATAATGACATCACTGAAAAGCATTTTTGGATCAGATTTAAAACTGCTTGAAAAGTGAAGGCAAAGCTTAGGTGCTGCAGTTGCAAGGCACTGCTGCAAATACCTTCAGCAGAACTGGATATTAAAACTTGCGAGCTTGTTTGGTCAGAGCAAAGTAATAAACCGCGATGTTCAATCACATTGGAATGCAGTGCTGCAGCAGCGTGGCGATGCCGCTCACGTGCCTTTTCCGCTGGCTGCTTTACACAAACACTGCAGGAAGAAATCTGGAGGAGAAGTAAATTCTGATGCAGAGAATACGCAAAAAAAAAAAAAAAATATTGCAAAGAGTAGCAATGACCAAAAACTAATCATCATGACACTTCAGCATATTTGACCGAAGAACAAGAGACCTGTTGCTGAGAGGCAAAGGGCAGCTGGGCTAAATTAGCTGAGCAAGTTTGAGTCTGGATAGTGTCATTAGGAGAAAAGCAGAACTATGCCATAAACTCTAATGAATGCATTAATGGATGGCTTGTGCCTCTCAAAAGGGGAAAAAACGGTTTAAATAAAGTTATTAACACAGCCCACCTGTGTTTGGCTCTTGGACTATGTTGTTTAAATAGCCCATTAACTCTTGAAGTAACTAATCTTGAAAGTGAATATAGCCTTTCTGAAGTAGACATTTAACTACATTCATATAATTCAATTAGATTGAGCATTCTTAGTCCGAGGCCAGTATTCTATGCTTTCATCTCTAATAATGGTGCACAGACAAACTTGGTTAATATGGTGTTAAAAAAAGAATTTGCATTCGGAAACCAAAAATAAATTGCTGGACCAAACCCTAAAATATAGTGTGTAATTTATGTGATATCAGTTAGTATTATTATAAGATGACAATTCTGCATTATTTAATACTAAAATCAGTATTACAAGAGTGAGCTGAATTTGCCCTAACTAACGAGGGAAAATTACTCATTTTTTTTAGCTGATGTTGAGGCAAAGTTTCTTTTCTGGGTAACAAGCACATTTCAGTTAATGGACAGTGACCAGGACCGCTTTTGCTTTTTTGTTTTGTTTTGGAGGGAAGGGGGTGAGGGAGAAGAAAAACAAATGAAATGGCCTGAATGAGTTCATCCAGTTAATAAATAGTTAAAGCAAATTCATTAGGAAACAGGAATTTTATAGATTTAGTTAAAGGTTTCTTCCTATTTATGTCACTGAGAAATGATAAAATTCCTTTTATCACTCTACAACTTGTTAATGTTTTACCCCAGGACCACTTCATCTGTAATAAACATCTTAACAAAATATGCATCCCTAGGGAGGAACCGTTAATTTCCTTAAGGCCTCACACATGTAATAGGTTTTTATTGCATGCAGGTGCTTTGTGAAATTGCATTGACTTGTAATAAACGTCCAGTAAAGAGCAGGTAGCACCTAAAAGGGGGAAGTGTTTGTGCACCTGTCTGAGGGGAGACTTAACACACCCTAATCCTCCGCGGGCTTCTCCTCGGCTGCACATGAGCCATCGCCGTGCCTCACCTTCGAGGGCGTCCGCTGCCTCTAATCACAGCAAGGTAAACGCTTGGATTTTTACACTTGCGTTAACCAGCTTAACAAACAAGTGCTAGGTGAATTTTATATATATTTAAATATATTTATTATTGTACTGGCTAAAATTACAGGGTAAATGGCAATCAAACAAACACATTCTAAAACAGGGAAAATAATGTCCGGCAATCTTTCCTTTTCTTTAGTAAGACGCTACCGGTGTAAGACTTCATGGCAGTAATATCTATTATTAGTTTGTTTAGAATTAAATGTAATTGAAGTTTAACATAATTCTTACTAGTTAATAACATACTATAGGTGTTTCAAAGCTGATAGCTTTACTTTAAGTGTTCTCATTTTTAAGTATATTATTTTTAAAAATTGCTTGAACAGAGATGTCTCTATAGCTTTCCATGGAACTTTATTTAAGAGCGGTATTTTGTGCGTCACAGTAATTAAAGGTAATGAAAACTCCGCATTTCAGGAGAATCCCAATCTAAGCAGCAGGATTATGTACATACATTAAACCTCTTTCCCTGTTGTTTGAACAATTGCTTTGCTGATTCTCCTTATTGTGCTGGAACAGTTACAGTGGCAGCAAGCACAGGATCACATCCCCCGCCTATGGGAATGTGGACAGTATCCCTAAGGGAAAATATCTGCAGAAAACTAGGGAGTTAACGTTCTGTGTTGCCATCCGAGGCAATGCTACGTATTTCGTGTCTTTGAGATGAATTTCAAAGTTTAGCTACAAAGTCCAGAATTACGAAAGTTCTTCAGCAAACACTCTGCATATTCCCCCCACCCTTCATAGTCAAAAGCATCACCTGAAATATTTATGAGTGACTGCATGACTGAAGCATTAAAACCCAGCAAAAGTCTGTAAGTATGAGAAATATTTTAGCTATGTGTTTAATTTTTAACATAGATATACTTTTCCTTGGCACCTCCCTGACCTGGGCACATAATATGAAAACTCAGTTGTGATGCTACTGAAGTCAAGAATAACAACAAACATATATACTAAAATGACTCTTCTTGGGGGGAAAAGGTAAATAATTCATTACTGAATAATTAAGAAAATTATTGCTAACAAAGAGAGTGAAAAAGACAAATTTAGAGTACTATCTGAATAAATAATTGAAAAAACTTTTTATGTGAACAAAAAAAGAAGACAAATGATTAGAGGAGATTTTGAATTCCAAAGAAAATGTCTCTTGAATTTGAAAAGGAAAGGAGGAAAAAGAAACGATTAGTAACCTGAGCAAAGATGGCAAAGAATTAAATAGCAGGCAGAGATCAGGAAAGCATTTAAACGCATAAGTCACTTGTACTCGCTCCTGTTAAGTCGATAGGAGCGGTGCACGTAGCGATGTACTCTGCCACACCAGGGCCTTGAGATCTGACCTCTGCGAAACGCCACATGCCCGAGGAAGGCTGATAAATTACATGCAAGGCACCTACAAAAACTCATTAGAAAATACCGCGCCGGGGCCAGCCAGCTCCGCCACGCTGCGACCCAAAGCCAACCGGGAGGGCCAACAGGAGAGGGCTTTTCTGGCTTTTCAGCCAAAAGCACACGTGTTGGGGAGCAGGTCGAGATCATCGCTCTTGGGACCAGAGCAGGAGGTCCACGGCGGCCTGGGGTGGCAGGGGGACCCTGGCTGGTCCCTGTGGTGGCTCCGAAGAGCTGATGGAGACAGGAGCAGAGTGCCAGGAGGAAGGGGGCACACTGAACCGTGAATAGACCATTAGGACTTCAGAATAAAATAACAAGAAAACCTTGCACTTGTCAGTAGGCAGCATTTGAGCGGGGTTTTTCCCCCAAATGGCTACACTGCTATGCACTGCTGCTGCAGCCGTTCCCAGGGACGGCTCCAGGCTGAGCCGCGCCGGGTGCCGCGCTGCCGCCCAGCCGAGCGCAGCCGCATCCCCGGGCAGGGCACGCGCGGCCCCTCGGCGCCTGTCCCGGGCCGCGGTTCTGGGGTGGCAGAGCCCGTCCATCCACGCGGGATCGCCGCTGCGGCACGGATGTGCGGCTAGGGACATCAGGGCAGGCGCCAGCGCTGCCGACTGCTTGGGCAAACCTGGCCAACGCTCCCGTTCCTATGGGTGGGAAGGAGGAGCTGCCACCATGGCCAATTTTGCATCATTTCTGATGGAAAAGACTCAGTTACTGTTGGCCGCCACAGCCAAGACCACCTCATCCAAGGCAGCTGACAGGGTTTTTTCGGGATTTCTTACAAAAACGTTCGCGCTGGCACCGTTGTGCCTGCTATCGAGATAAAAGCGTTGTTCGGCCCGAGCCCGTTTCGCCTCGGAGCGGCAGAGGGCGGCTGGAGAAAGCCGCGGTCCGTCGGGTGTCCGCGGCGGGGCCGGACCACGGGCGGAAAGCCGGCCGGCAGCTCCGCGCGGGGACGGGGCGAGAGGAGAAACTCGCATTTCCTGTCGGTTCTCAGGGAGCTGCTTTTTAAAGGGGTCAAGTAGTAGGAATGATCATCTTCAAAGAGAGAGGATTTATAGATTCTGCCAGCTCTCAGGATTTGCCAGTCAAAGAGCGTTTTAAATAGACAGGCTCGTTTCATTCACTTATTACCTTAAGCACTTGCATCTCACGTGGCCGTCCTGCTATCTGCGATTTCTAAATTCTGCTCGTTGCTTTTTCAAATATTCCCTCAAAAAAACTGACAGAGCGTCTTTTATTTTTCAAATTAAAAAAACAACAACAACAACCACCAACCCTCTTAGTACTGAGGAAAAACCGGAGACAGGAGTCATAGAGGCAAATGTAATTAGGAAACATATGAGAAGATTCAAAAAAGTTCAAAAGAATATGAGAAAGGAAATGTATAAAAAGTAAATAGAACACATTGTTTAAAAATGTTTCATATTAGACTTCCCCTATAAACATTTTACTTTTTATTTTATAGATTTCATGCTATTCTAATCAACTTTATTTTTGTAACTTCACAACTGAAACTGCAAACCTTACAGCCTGTTTTCACATTCCTGGTGTGTCCTGTCAGTCTTTTATATCTCTCTAGATGGGGGGAAAATAAAGTCAATGAAGTGAGCCAAAAAATTCTAATTTCAAAACTTTTATAGAAATTTCTCCTGAAGAAACGCAGGCACCACATCACGGAAAGATCATAAAGGTTTGGTGAAAACAGTTCCAACTCCCAGACAAATCAAAGACTAAATAGTTTACTATTGCTTATGAAGAGTATGTAAACTTGTAAAGGATATTAATGAAGGTGTAAACTCTTACCGAGGAAAAACAAGTCTTTGCTGTAGAGGACTGGGGTATTAAAATAAAGCAAACACAACACCTCATCTACCATATTTTACACTGTGCCAGAATGTCAGAATTAGAGAAACCAGGTAATCTAAAAAACAATTTAGAGATGCAAGGCTTGTGCTGGCCTGCAGTCATCTGGATGAAGGTCCCATCTCATCTTTACAATCAAAGAGTTAACTCTGATGTCCCAGCACACAAATAAGTAAATGTGGGATAATTAGGAAACAAATTCTGCAAACATCTTGAAAGGGGCTGGAGACCTTTGATCTTTATAGAAAAGAAAACATTACAATACAGTCTAGCTTTTGGGGTCTGCACACATTTTATACCAAGGCAGAGGATGGTATCTTTCTTAAAAATCAAGTAACACCTAATTCCATCATACCCTAATTATCTTAACTGATTTCATATGTCTAAAGGTATTTCACCAAAAGATTAGAGTAGAAAGAGGGACTGACAAAATAATTAAATATGCAATTTGCCAAGCTTGGGCAATATGGCTTTGAAATCACCTTTTCAGGAAGTTTTACAGCTTGTTCATTGACATATATATTGCAGCCTTCAGATTCTTATTTAAGCTCTTTTGATTACTTTAATGGATTAATACCCGAGTACCATCAATGTAAAGTCTAATACTCAAGCCTGTTTCTAATTTGCCAAAAGTTGCACTAGTTTCCTTTTGGTGTTATGATAGAAAACCCCACCCTATATCCTGATACATATATATATATATATATGTGGGGGGGGGGGGGGCTTTAAAATCACAAAATTCCCTTTTCCGAAACAGTCCTGTGAATACAGAAATATGCCTATACCTAGTGTCCTTTTTGGCTGCATGAAGTGCTTTCATGTTTTCCAAGATCTGGTGACCTAACCAGCATACATGGTGGCGTGTTTTAACCAGAATAGTGCAGAATTGCCACTTTAATCCTTCCAGACTTATGCTGGGCAGCAAACTCGTAACGAATTCAGGTGTGGAGCCTTCACCCCTGCGCCTTGCAAAGGGCGCGCAACCCCGACGTACCCCGACGGCGGGGCGGGGCGGTGCGGTGCGGTGCGGTGCAGGCACGCGCGGCGAGAAAAGGGAGGCTCGAAGGCGGAGAAGCGGGTCTGTGCCTCCTTTCAAAGGCAACGCTGTTTGAACCCGGCTTAGGAGCGATTCGGACTGAGAAGGGCCCAAGAACCAAGTAGGTTTTAATGGTTTGTACTGGGGGAGTCTCCGAACCGCGTCCGTATTTACCGACGTTGCCTAGAGCCTGGTCCTGCAGATGCCCGCAGCCTCCGCCGTCCCCCGCGAGCGCAGGCAGCACCGCGGAGCCCAACACACGCGTCTGAGCCGCTGCCGCGCTGGCGGCGATCCCGGCTGCCCGGCGCTGCTGGCAGCGGTGCCACCGGCGGGGGTGGCCACCCCGACGGCCCGGCCCCGCTCCCCGCCTGCCCCCGGAGCCGCGGCCGCAGGTTTCCTCCCCAGCGCGACTCCCCGGACGCAGCACACGCAGYGTGCAGGCGGGGAGACGGCCCCGGCGAGTCCCTGGGTCTCTCTCCCGGCCAAATGCAGGGAGAACCTCTATATGCACAGCTATACATACATCTATACATACATCTATACGCACAGCTTGTGCTGTGAGCGGCAGTAGCAATAGTCCTGCTTCTCCCTCTTGCTTTGCATCTTGCATGACGCAAARTTTGCAAAAAGATTGTAGCGGCTCAGCGCGAAGGCTGTCGAASCAGCACTCTGGCCGAGAGCGAGGGCCTGGAGGAGAGCGCGAGGGCAGGCGACTCCCCTGAACTTCCCTCCAACGGTCCACGGCCAAGAAACTTCCCACGATGCAGGTGGTTCGTGTCCRCCAGCCCCTAATGAGCTTCTGCCCTTTGAACGAGCCCAGTTTTCTCTTGGGTTCACGTAACTCTCACAATAACCCGCGGCAACGGGTTTCACAGCAGTCACACGCCACGTGAAGAACCACCTTTGCTGCTTGTTCTGCACAACACGACATAGGTGCGGAGACGTTGCACARCGTACGTAGGGAACACGCACACACAACTTACCTGGCTCCTTGTTACTTAAAGAGCCAGATGAGGCTTTTTTGCCCAGATGAAACACAGAAGGAACGCTACTGATGTTGAAAGGGTTTTACAAAACAAAATAAAAGTACACGTCCAGAGGAGTTAAATGATTTGGCCACAGACACCCRGGAGTCTCTCGCCACTCAAGTGCGTGAACCAGACATAAACTGCAGTATAGAAGGAAAAAGGCAGCCAACTTCTCGAACACATTAAGCAGTAAAGCTCGCTTTACCATAACTAATTCATCTACAGAGGTTTTTGCTCTGCCCTACCTGGAAACCAGCAGCCATTCAGCATTTCTTAGAAAATAGCCTTTTCCTCCGCACGCTCACTCGATAAGCCTTCCTGGGCTATTCCGTTACCAGCCATGCAAATGGGAAGCGCTTTCATATCCAAGGACCATCCCAGCAAACCCTGGCTTCTGCTGCTGCAGACTGCAACACGYGCCCATCCCCGTTCAGGTTTTATGAAACCAAAAGGAAAGGCAAGGTTTAAATATTTAAATAGAAAGGAGCTTCAAATTTAAAAACGCACAAGACCCTAGATGCTCGAAAGGGGAAAGGTCTTCAGCCATTTCCCTAGGAGCCAACACACATTATTAATGAAGAACAGGTTTTTTGAGACTTAACAAAACAGCCTAACCCAAACCAGCGTAGACTTTACCTCTTCCTGAAGAACCACAGCCTACTTACAAGTTTCCTTTCAAAGGTGAAAAAATACAGTTGGGACTCACGGTTTGGAGGAGCAGGAGACGCGGCTAGCGGCACCTCCAGTGCAGGCRTTCTGCAAACGGCTGCTAATTGGCTCCACACCTGAAAGAGATTCTGGGAAAAGCATTTCCCAGCCTTCCTCGCAGAGGAAAGCTTTTGTTAGGTCCCTCCTTTCAYTTTTCAGTCAACGAGCCTGGCTTTGCAAGCTGGCGCATGCTTAACGTTCCCTACCTGTGACCACGCTGGCTTCAGCGGGGCTTTTAGGTGCGTTGTGTGTTAGCATCCTTCATCCTCCTTCACAAACAGATCCAGCTCTGAGCTGATTGGGTTGTTTTCCCACTGACTTTGTTCTTGTTTATTGTTTTTATTTTATGCATTATCATCTGAAGCCGTGAAAAATGCCCCAGGGTAAAGAAAAGGCACTTGCCGACCACAAACATATATGCAATATTCGTGTTTCCAAGCTGCTGAGGGCTCTCACCCGCGCTGCCCACGAGGCCCTGGTCTCTCCTGCGAGGTCCCGGCAGAGCTGGGACGGCCGGAGGTGGGAGCGGTGCCGGCGCCCGCGGCTCTCCCGGTGCCGCCAGCCCGGCGGTGCCCGGCCGCGACGCTGGCAGCGAGCGGCTCGCGCGGATCTCTGCCCCCTCCCGCGGGAGGGAAGGTGCAGGGGGCTGGGAAAAGAGAAAAACAGTGATATTCATTTGGTGCTGAGGCAGAGTTCGGGGTCCGTTTGTTCATTAGTCTCCAGCAAGTTTCACTGAATGACACAGGTTAGGATGAAAAACACAGGTAACGTCAGAAATGTTCCCGGGAAGCCGCAGTTCAGTAAACGGCTCTAAAAATACCTAACTGAACTGCAACACGGAGACAGAAAACTGACCCGATCCTTTCGGCCTTCAAAATCACGTACGTACACTATATTGCAGGGTCASTTTATCCCAGCAGGCCCCTTCCTCGCTGGTGCACAGCAGAAGGGAGCGCACCGACGTATTTTCAGCAGTCGCTGCTTATCGCATGGTATAAATAGGTTCATGCTAAAACACGCCAAGCCGTGGACGCGGCGCTCGGTGACCCGCGGCAGGAGGAGGTGTTGATGGGCGTCGGACGTCGGGTCTCCCGCGGGCACCAGGCTGCCCGAGCTCTTTCCCGTGCTAAGGGCAAAGCAGGGCTGCTCAGCGCAGCAGATCGGGCTTTTTCGCTTTCGTACTTGCATCAGTAAGCAGACAGAAAGGATTAAAATCAGCCTTTTCTCTATTCTCTTTTTCTGACCATTTCTGCTTAAGCATTTACCTAACTGAGTTTTGGATACAATCAAACTCCATGAGACAAGGGTTTTTCTCAGCTCACCCTAGTCAGGTCTTGGACCTGCCGCGTTCGATATTAGCGGTAATGCACCTTTAAGGCATGTTATGCTCTTCTGTTGAACTACAGAAATAATAAATGATTTTCCTAACTCTTAGCTGTTACCAATTTACTCTAATCTCATTAGCACTGTTGTCTAAATCCTAAACATCCCTGCAGCTGAAAAAAMCCAAGGAAGCTTGCAGATATTATGGAATTAAAAAAAAAAAATCAACAAAGCAAGTTCCCCATTTTCCATTGCTTTTAGCTGAATGGTTTCTGGTGCATCCCCAGATACAGAAATAGGTTCAGGACTGAGCGCAGACAAGAGGCACAGGGAGACTTTGGATTCAGGCTCCTTTCTTGCTCACCCATCCACCCTGTGGCTCCTGTGGCCTTGGGAAACACCTGAGATTTAAGGTTTGCCAAACTGAGAATAAAAACATATTTATAAGAAAATCAGTTTAATTTTCAAACAGCAAAACATAGGGATTCACAAGCCAGGAGAAKTCTTGGGGCAGAGCTGCTGGAGGTGATGCGTGAAGTATTCACTAAAGAATTACAGCAACTGCACGGAACTGGCTTATTAAGAGGACTGCTTAGCAAGCAAAAATGGCAGCAAAGAGCACCAAAGCAGAGCTGTTGTGCTTCCWTATGGGTACCCTAAGATAACACCCTCTAGTGTGCCTGGGCAGTCGGAGCCTTCTAAGAATAAACTGATTAAAGAACATTTTGCAACCTATAAACCTGGTGCAGTTTAAAAGAAGTCTTTTAACCTTGGAGGTCTTATTTTCCTTAATAAGAAGTTGGGAAACCCCTTGCTTTCCACAGTTTGATCAGCTCATTAACGGACTGACAATATCTCAGGAGCTGCTGATACTCAATGCTTTAATAATAACATCTGCTAACTTCCTCAGGGCCCTTTTCAGAAGAAATTAGGTGCAGGTTTGCATGCCAGAGAAAGCAGGGATGTCATGAATCTGCATCCAGCTGGGAAAAGCAGACAGGCTGCGCGATCGCTGCTGCCACGGTCGCGGTCACCTCCTATGCGAACCCTGGCACGAAGAGGCAGGTTTTGCTCCAATCTTGCTCTTTTTACCGGGAGCACAAAGCCGGATCGCCGCGCTCGGCCGCGCGGCAGCCCCACCACGTGCTCTGCGCCAGCGATGGGGGTGCCACAGAGGGAGCTGGCAGCTGCTCCGGGATTTTTTTAATCTAGTTTCCTATGAAAACAAGGTTCCTGTGATCCCTGTATGCTTGTCTGTCTGCCTGTCCTGCCCAATAACTTTGAACTCTTTTTTACTGATTTAAACCAGATTTCACGGAGAGGTAGAAGTCTCAAGGATAATTAAGTTCCTAAAAAATTTATATAAATAGGCATTTGGGCAGAAAAAGGAATTCAGAGTTAGAGCAGTCAAAAAGTCCTGTGATTCCTTCCAGTGGCTTCTGCTGTTGCCTGCAACGGCTCGCTGCCAGGAGCCTCCCTGGGAAAAAGTTTAGGTGTGCGTGGAAAGAGCAAAAAATCTTTGTGTAATTCGTACAAAAGCCAGTCACAGGAAACTACCTCCATTACCTCCAGCGCTCACGAAACAGATTGACTCTCCGTATCCCTTAAGCCTGTACTTTTCRGTTTTGGCCAGAGCGTGGCCTGACTCGCAGGCACGGCGGGTCCTTCCCCGGCAGCAGAGCTCCGCCGCGGCTCCGGGGATATTTTGCGGCAGGGCGGGTGGGCGAGTGGGTCTCCGTCCGTTCSGGGTGGAGGGAAATTGCACGTGGGGGCTTTGCGCAGGTGAGAAAAGTGCTTTTCCAGGAGTGATCCAGCCCATCCGGGATGGCCAGCTCGCTGCCGCGAGGTCCCGACGCGGCGCTTCTCGCCGTGGGATCTTGCCACGCCTGGGCCACCACCGGGTCCCAGCGAAGGGCGTCCCAGGCAGCCAGGAGCGGGGCAGTCCCGGTGCATTAATGTCCCCTCGCCTGCCCGCTCGCTCCCGTCCTCTGCTCTCTGCCTAACGCGTCCTGACCCAGCCCTCGGGTGCTCCTGCAGCACACGCGGCAGGAATAGCAGCGATGGGCTTCTTGCTGGTTTTTTGRAGAATGACAATTTTCAGGCGCTCCTGCTGGCAGCACTACCCTGGCAGGGAAATGACCTAAAATGACCTTACGGCACTTCAGCTTCTTTGGCTCCCTGTTTTCTTGACACATCAGTGACTTTGCAGGCAGCATCCCGCTGCCTCGCAGCAAACCCGAACGACGAGAAATCCCGGATCTTCGGCACGGCYGCGGGAACTGCCCTCTCGCGTGCTCACCGGCGGGAGCCGACGCCGCTGGAGGCAGGACGCGGACCCGCGCGCCSGTTCTGTCCCCGTCCCCAGGAGCTCGGGGAGCCTGGGCCGTTCCCAACGAGCATTAGCAAAGATGTAATGACAGCGACCACGCAGCCTTCCCAGGCCTGGGCTGTCTTCACCCTTAGAAAGTTCTCCTAACACCCAGGAGGAATTTTCCTTGGCAACATCTGAACCCAGCACCTCCAGCGTTCCCGCTCCAAGGCAAGCAGGCCGCCCCGGGAACGTGGTCTTTAATATGGGACGTTGGAAAAGGACAGCTCATTCCCACGCCAGGACCGCTCGAGCTCCGCGTACACCCACGGCCTCCTGCACTTGCCRTGCAAACCGCTTTCCAGAACGACTTCGGTTTTCTCCATTGGCGATGGGGCCATAACGGACATGGGTTACAATAACGGGGTCATACAGGACAAATATGTCAGCGATTTGGCACATAAAGAAGCCGAGGTGAGTGCAGGAAACAGAAGCCCCCCGGAGAGGCGGCGCCGGCTCTCCCGGGACAGCCCTGACCTCCACGTTTCCATCCCAGGCAGCTTCCAGGAGCCCCGAGCTGCGCCGGTCCCTCGTGCGCCGCTGTAACTGCGGCACGGAGATATTTATGAAGTGTTAGTTTCCAAAGAACACCGAACACCAGCTCTGGATTTCTAGAAATTCAGACGTTCAGTATGAAGCACTAACATTCTTCTGTCTTTTTTTTTTTTTTTCCTCTAGCAGTGTCCTCAATTTTAAGAAACAGATGTAAATTATATTTTATTCCAGCATCACCTTCTGCCTTTGAAGAACCGGGCTGCGCTGGTGAGCGTGTCCAACAGCACACGTCCACCGACACGAARGCACCTGCTGCCCTGGCGGGCGGCTGCTTGCAGCGTCTGCGAAGACGGCGTTTGTGCACAGATTTCCGGAAAATATCAGCTCCGAAGGAAACTAGCAAAACGCCGCCATCGCCCGACGGTTATTCCACAACGACACCGTAAGGGCCGCCGCTGCGTGTGCGCACGTGGCGACCTAACTCCTCTCGGAGGAAACCTGGGYGCTACCGGGGACGCGCGGGTCTCCGGCGAGAGCCCTGGCGGAGGGCGGGAAGCCCCGGCAGCCTCCCGCGGTCCCAGCGCCGCCGACGGCGCCCGCTGCAGCCGCAGAGGCTCCTTCGGGGAGACCCGCGGCCCAGGGCGGCCCTGCCGCTCCGGCAGCCCGAGTGCCCCGGGACCCCGAGCGCACCGCAGAGGGCTGCCGGCACTAACAGTCCTCCTCGGTATCGCCCTGGTGTCGGAAAGAAGAGACCCGCTCCGCGCAGAAAACACACAGGAGAAACGTCCTCAGCCCAAGGAGTTTATATGCAACGAATTTTGGTGAAGATGAGAACGATACAGCTGGAACAAAACTTAGTTAAAGCCATACAACTATAAACGGTAGGTAAAACGGGGGTAGACTCACCTGGTCAAGGTGAGCATGAAAACCCTTCCAAGAGAAGGGCACAGCCTCCTTTCACCGCTTTCAGTCTTTGCTGCACCAAAGAACCCAAAGCTGCAGGAAGCAGCAGAGAAAGCAGACCCGAACCTGGCAGCTCCTCGACAGCAGCAGAGCAGGGGGTGAGCACAGGGAGAGCACGGCGATTTCGGGGGAAATTCTCTCTCTTTCCCTCCTCCATTTTCGAAATGCCTGGAGAAACAATTGGTTTGCTAATTTTTTCAGTGAAAACAGTGAATTTCTGATTAGGAATTAACAGGTTTTGAATATCTGTTAAATAAAAAAAGGCAGAAAAGAACGTACCAGTGCTCTGTTTCGGCAGGGCCACGAGGCGGGGAGCAGGTCTCCGTCGCCGTCTCCGCAGGTGCGAGGGACGAGGGCCGTCTCCGAGGAGCCGAGCGGACGCTGCAGGAGACGGGGAGGGAGCGACAGGTCTCCAGGCACCGACAGCAGGTCTGACTTGGGGCAAAAGCCTTCCTCAAAAGGCCTTTTCAAGTTTGTGAAAGGCGATTCTAGCTCTAACTGCAAAACAAAACAAAACAAAACAAAACAAATTTTATTTTCATACCCATTTTACTTTCAACGCGTGACGGCAGTTACTTCAGGGCAGAGGTAACACTGGCTTTCGCAGCCACACTTTGTAAGCACGTCAGCTTACGATCACTAAATGCACCATCACTGTAACCCCCCGCGCTTCACGTTGCACTCACCAAACTCAGCCGCGCTCGCTTGACGTTAACGCTCRCTTTCTTGAGACCGTGCCTGGGTGCTAATAGACACAAATACCCCCAGTTTCAACGGCCACAAAGCTGAACGGCCATAAATCATTTTTTGGGACCTCGGCAAATCCCGCCTGATATACGACTGCTCGGAGCCAAACGAGGGAGAATTAACAAGCAGGTGGCTGACATAAGCCGCGCGCGGAGCCAGCTTCTCCGCGGAGCGGGGCTCCGGCAGGCGCTCGCCCGGGGCCGGGCCGGTCTCCAGAGCCGCCCGCTCTCCCGCCGCCCCGGGCACCGTCCTGCCCCTACCCGGAGCCGGTCCGGACGTCTTGGCCGGCGCCCCGCGGCCGCGCAGCCTCCCGGCCCTCCGCGGGCGCCTCCTCGGAAACGCGCGACGCGGCTCGGCTCCGCAGGGCGAGCTGGCGGGGATGCAAAACAAAACGGGGCAGAGCAGCTGGATGAATACTCAGTTTAATCGGAGATCCAACACTCGCCAGTCAAACAACAAAGTGGTCCCGCTTGGAGCGTTCTCACTTTTTAGTTTAATCGAGCAAAACTCTAGAGGTCGAATTTCAGCTTCGGTAGAAGTACGTCATCAGACTTCCAAGATTTCAGGTGGAAAAAAGAAAAACCAAACTAGRACCTGCTTCCTCTGGAGAACTGCACTACGATTTGATCGGGACTTTTCTCCTTGACACGTCACCCATTTTATTAACTTCTGCTTTGCTTTAGAAAGAGGCATCTACCGTTTTGCTTCCCTGAAGAAGCTCAAAATGTTATAATTCAAGTGTCAGGACAGATTAGGTTAAATGCACTGTGCGATTCCCAAAGGAAAACAAACTTCCAAACATACTCTATTTGCCTTGTTACATGTCATGGATTGCATTAGAGCTGAACATGTAATTCTGTCGCCTAATGTGTTAAAGTTGGCATGAATTTTATTCTCTGTGCAAGGTGAGAAATTACTTAGCTAACAAAAACTTTCGTTTCCCCCTCTTTGCGTTCTTTCTTTATGAGATTCTGAATGTGACATTTTCACAAAAAATCCCTGCACTTATTTGTGAAAAATGTATATTAAAACCAAAACACATCAAATGGAAAGAAATCACAGATGGTTTTATTCACAACCAGTAGAATTAATGGCCTTCTCTACTCTTTATAAATATTGGAAGCAGATGAGTTCATTACTATTTCACTCTAATAAAGAAAACCTGCTTTATTTTGACAAGACATCTACTTATCTAGTGTTTCTACTGAATAATAAATCTATTTTCTTTGAAAAATTAAGGAAAGCTTATCAATAAACAAAAACTTGCCTGGAAAATTTGTCAATCAAAAAAAAAAAACAACCCCAAATCTTCATTTCTGATAATGTAGAAATGGAATTCAAGGGATTTTGAAAATGTCACTTATTTCCAGAATAGAAAGTTTTGAAATGTTTACTTTGTGGTCGTCTTAAATTTTTACATCTTTCAACAAAGCAAGCAGAAAAGTGAAAACATCTGAAAAGGCTTTTGAAAAGAAAAGAGTCAGCACAGGCTGGATAAAGCTGTGGGCTCCTTTATCTTCGAGAAATCTGCACACATGGAGCAGCGTTTGGGGTTTTTTAGCTGTGCACTGCAGCACTTCCCAGTTCTGAATCCAAGCGGTGTCGAGTTTGCCAGACCTTCAAAGTGCTGCTGGCAGCCTCTCCTGCAAGGGAATAAAACATCCTACCCTAGGGAGGCAAAAGCTGAGTCATTTTTAACCCCAAACAACACTCACTGATGTGGTCATCTTGTTAGTCATGGAAATCCTGTGTTATTTCTATTTATGCTTCTTTCAACACTTATTAACCAAGGAGTGAGAAGGTTTTATTTTAAATGGCGAAAGATGTTTATCCTCTCCAGGGCCATGACAATCAGTTACGTGGCTGATCAATCATTTCAGGGAAGGGGAAAGAGGCTGAGAAACTCCCGGGGCGAGTTAATTTTTAAAGCTGTAGGAGGGAGTAGGGGAAAGAAAAACAACAACAAAAAAGCCACAGAAAGACAAACCCAGCACAGCTCCAACAGTCCGCAGCCCTTTGGCCGGCTTTCCCTCCGACTCCCGGGCCTGTTGCTTCCCCRTTTTTACGAAACGAGGACTATCTCGGGGCTAAAAAGCGAGAGGAGACAATTCTGGAGACAAACGGCAGCTCCGTGGCTGGAGCACCAGCCCGGGCAGGAGGGAGCAGACTCATCTACGAGTGGCTTCAGCGCGTTTCCTTGGAAAGCGAATTCTCTGAACGATGGACAGGATGAACCAGCTGAAGCCTCGCCTGGAAGCGCCCGTGCGGGATGTCCCCGAGGACGGATGCGTGGATGGATGGACGGACGGACGGACGCGCGGAGGCGGGAGCAGCRGCAGCAGCGTTGCAGCACCGCGCGGCCGCTCCGCGCTCCCACCGCGGCCCGTGAGCGAAGCCGGCCCAGGCAAAGCCGCTGCACGTGGAGCGCCGCGCGGGGCTCCTTGGGAAGCAGCAGGGAGACCCGGGGACGGGGTACTTCGGCTTCTTTTTTTTTTAACATTTCAACATATACATCAGGATTCTGAGCAGCTGAATTAGGAAATGCAACGAACGGAGCAGAAATACCAGGATTTGGGTGAACCCTAGAGCATTTCGGCAACAGAGCAATCCCAGAGGCGTGAAAGCCGGGAGAGTCCCCTCTCGCCTCGGTACCGAGGTTCCTCTGCGGGAAGCTCTCGTCCTCTTCGGCGCGCTCCGACCCCCAGGCTCGCGCCGTGCCCGGCCCGCGACATCCCTCGGGTGCCGCTGGATGTCTTCACGCAGCGGCGCCCAGCGGGCGAGGAGCGAAGGGGGCCGCGCGGCCAGGCCCGCGTCCCACGAGCACGGCAGCTCCCCTGCGACCCGCGCTCCCACCTCCAGAGCCTCCCCTAAAGCACGGCCGCACGCCGGAGCCCATCGGAAAACTCGCCATTTCCGCAGAACCCGTTATCGCCCGGCAGAAGCGAGGCCAGGGCACCTCCGAGCAGGGACCCGCGGCAGGATCCGGCCGCCGCGGCCTCCCGGGGCCTCGCAGTCGCACGCTGCAGGTYGTGCGGCTGGTAACTGGGGTCCCTGAAGCTGTTAATCCCCAGAGGCTACACAGGTTGTTTCACTGGATCTATGGTCATTTGCCRTCCTGAACACGACTATTACTAAACCCATTTCGAACACATCCCATATGACAGGCAAAGTGTAGATGTCACGTGGGGTCCCTGACCCTCCAGAAAATGCTTAAATTGAGCTATTTTGACTTCTGGCTTTTGAYCTTGCATTCTCTTTAACAGAAACATTTTGGATAGATTTTCCACGGCTTCTTATATATAATTTTTAACATTAAAAAACAAAAACAAAAGCAAATTACCTGCGTGGGGATCGTGTTGCCACCTCTGGAGTTCCGACGCTGGATGCAGGACACRACTGCGGCTGCTTTGGTCGATGAGGGGAGTGGCCCAAACCACAGGCCCCCGCCGCTGCTGCCGGCTCCCGTCGGACTGCGCAGCTCCCGCTCCCACCGCGAGCGACCCTCCGCTCCCGTTTCACCAGCTCTCCGGAGCCTGCGACGGTGCCTTTGAGCTCAGGCCACGGCGTTCGCACCGTCTTTCGCCTTCCTGGGAGCTTCAGAGCGCAGGAAACTGTCTCCGGTCCCCGTTCGCACGTCCCATCAAAACCGCTCGTAGAGCCCCAGCCAGCCGCGAGCAGAAGCGCAGGGAAATCTGTCCAGCTGYGACAGAGAAAAAAGCACCTTTTACAATGAGTCCTTTGCATTAAAGCCTGCAATACCTGTTCTTTGCTGAGGCTCTCCCATCCGAGTGATCAGTTRGTATCTTCTTCCTCCTCATCAAAAGTAAATACTAGATGGGAAAGTAAGAAGCTCATCTCTGCAGGACACCACTAGCAACATCCATCTGGTGACGAACCCCATTTTTTTATCCATTAACGAATATTCGGTGTGGTACAAAGCCAAACGCCTTGCCGAAGTCCCAGACTATTGTAAGAACATCATTACCTGTATCAAACAAACATGTAATTTAATCAAAAAACAAAAGCAATGCCAGGTGCCACAGCTAAAACACCTATACAGCACTTCAGTCCGGAACAGGCACCGAGACACGCTTCATTCCTCCCGATGCCTTCGGAATATCCGGCTTTGGGATCTGAAGAACGGAGTGCAGCAACGGTACAGACAAAAAGGAAAAAGGGTGTGGGATGGTCCCAAGTCCTGGGGACCCCCTTCACCCTCCCGAGAGAGAGAACTGTGGCAATTTGCATTTCTTAAACTCCAAATTTAAAACACACACAAACCACAGAGAATAAACTGATTAAAACAAACTTTATTTAACAAATTATATTAAGAATACAGACTAAGTTATCACACAATGAAACTTCCCTTTGTAAAATACAGGAGGGTCATCTAAAATAAATATAAAAGGTAATAACATTCATAAGATTAATGCACAGTAAATTCACTTTCAATAACCCAACAAAATGCATAGCATCTTAAAAAAACACTTTGCAACGGCATAAAAAGTTTCTCTCTTCCACTGATATGATGACATTTAAAACTGCTGTCGTTAGTAAAAATTTCACGATAAATGACCGGAACACCCCGACGGCCTGGTTCCCTGCGCTGGGTGAATTGCAGCACCTCACCGAGCACGCGGCGAGCAGCGGGTCGGGCCACCCCGCGCGGCTCGGAGCGACCGAACCGGTGCCGCCGGCGGTGCCGGGCCGCCYGGCGATGCTCGAAGGCTGAGGTAAGGTTACGTGCGGTGATGCACGCGTCCCGGAGGACGAGCGGGGACCGCCCGGGCACGGCCGCAGTGCGGTTTTTATTCTTTGCTTTTTAAAAATTCCGGCAAGCGGCGTGCCGCGGGCACCGTCCCGTGCAGCTGCGTGCGCCGCTCGGGCTGGGAAAGAGGGGAGGAGGAATCACAGCCAGCCCSCTCCAGCGCGTTATCGGGGCCCCGGGATGCTTGGGATGCTGCGGGATGTGCCACGGGATGGCTGGCAGCTGGGCAGGGATGGGGAGCCACCGGCCCCGGAGGCTGCGCCCAGCTCAGGGCTCTGCACAGGCYTCCTGGTCCTCGGGCTGAGTTTTGTGRATTTGGGGACTGTTGGGGCGGGGGYGCAACCCAACGACCCCCACGTTGCAGCTCACCGACCATCTCACCGCAGCGGGGGCCACGCGCAGCCTCCCCTCCGCAGCGCCGAGCRCGAGCTCAGCGACAGCCAAAGCAAAAAGCGTCTCACAAAGCTTATTCCTACACAACTACGTCTATGGGATGCTCCCGCAGGGAAGACATCTGCTAAGTAACTCCACACTTGAATTTTATCACAAAGTTCACACTCTACATTATTTTCTGGACTAATTTCTTGCCTTTCCRCTATTGACACCTCAGACATTGCAGCCTGGCCTGGACGGCCCGGGCGTCATCCCAGTGTGCGACCTGCTCTCTGCTGCGAGAAATCCAGGAGACAGCACGTCCCGACCAGTTCACATCAGGGGGTCTGTTTTACAGCAAACAGTCCCCTCACTGCTGCTTTTCTCTCTCAGTTGCAGAGATAAAGAATCTGGTAGATAATCTGGCAAACTAATTTCTCCACCAACCACAAGATTAAGCTACACAGTGTCTAGTTTTATTCTAGGATCAGAAGCAAGGTAGCCAAGCACATCTGTTAAAGCTCTGCAAAACCACTTCTACTGCTTTCCATTGACTCATCCCCTCCCCTGACGCTCCAGAAGGCTCCTTCGCCGCCAGACAACAACATCAGGTTCCCTGAACGCTTATTGCCTGGCCCCATGCTAACACGCTCGCCTTTGGGCAGGGAGGGAGGGAGATGTAGAGGGACACTTGCACTGGCCCCAGCACACACCGTGGGGAGGACTAGCTGCGCGGATGCAAGGACCAGCCTTGCAACGATTTGCTCCGATTACAAAAATTACGGAATAGCAAACAAAGCCTGCCTGCTGAAATGCTGACCGAATGCCCACAGCTCTCAGGAATTCAGAAGTGCAATGAAAAAGCTCCCTATAATCAGTGGACTGAAAAGAAGACGTACACAGTCGCTATGCCTGTAACACAGACGTGCTGCATGTCTTGCTGTGCTTCCAAGCGCTGGCTCTGAGCCCTCCCATCTTCAGAAATACCCGCAGAGGTCCAAGCTGTGGGCTTTGCCGGTCTGAGGGAGCACAACCGGCTTCCAGCAGCTCTAGCTCTTAGCTGAAAACGCCTCTGTTGTGCTTATACCAAGTGATCTGCAGTTGTACTACTCATGCTTGCAGCAAGGGCATCTTTGCAGTGCCACAGTGCAGAAGCACACTGCGAAGATCAAATTTGTCTTCCAAGTTTCTCTGCAGATGTAGCCCTGAAGCAGCTTTGCTAAGCCACTGAAAGGGAGGGAAGACTGAGAACCAACTATGCAAATATATCCCAAAGATTTCTTAGGAGTTTGTCCCCATTCCACGTCCTGTCAGCATTTTGAGTCATCCAGTGTTTCTTGCAAATCACTGAAGGGAGAGCTGAATTTATGATCTGTAAGGCTGAGAAAACATCACTGTTGCTATATGTATTAAAGCATCAATTTTATCTAGTGATGTTCTTTAAGCTAAATCTCACAGAACGGAAACAAAAGCTATATACCCACTTTTCCAACATTTTAGTTGCAGGTTTTTATAGCTCAGCCTACTGAACCTGGTGCTGCTACTTCTGACAAGTTCCTCACGAYGTTGAGGGCCCCGTGCTCTGCACTCTGAGTTCAGACCAGCACTGGGTACGCAGACCCTGGCCTTGCTTGGACATACCCGGGAACACACCCAGGAAGCGCGGCACCGAACGCGGAGCTGGGCAGCTGTCAGCAACTGCCCCACCCCGAGCACTCYGATGGCCGTGCAGTGAAGTAGTCAGTCCTGCCCTCCAGCACGAGGAGATGCTGCTCAGGGAGGCAGCTCCGTGCAGCAATCTCAGCATCTCCTCGCAGCAGCAACGGCAGCCTGGACGCTGCAGACCATGTGCTGGCTGCCTCCGCGCCAGGCCGGCCGCTCTCACTTCTCCAGCAGCGGGGAAGGTCAGCTCTCTGCAACTCCATCACCCAGAAACTACGAGGAACGCAGTGTTGCAGACAGCTTCTGCCTACCTGTAGTGCCCGCTGAACCACAGGAGAAGCTATGAACGGATGCCACAGAAAACTACAGAACAAATTACAAGCAGAAAAAAAGAAAGACAAAAGATGGATGAGATGGGCATACTACTACGGCACAGAGTGGATTTGAACTTCAAGTGAACCTGAGCCGAATGACCAGGCTGCCATGGTATGTTCATTTGTCGATGTCGGCATCATCAATCTAGCCTTTGTGAAGCTTGGCAGTGAGGTCTGGCTTTGCTTTCCTGCAGGATAAATAAGAACTAAAAATGGTGCTGCAACCTTCAAGTAAATGAGCACTTCCAGGAGGTCACCCAAGCCTCCAGAGCTGATGCAAACAATCCTTTTGCCCAAATATGACACACTTGCAACCAAATCTGCCTATGCTTTCAAATCGCATGGCCTTGCTTTACAGAGGCAGTTTTAGAAAACGGTTACCTGACTGGGAGAAGTTGAAGCAGAGAACTGGAATCAGTCTATCCTGAATATTACGATATTTTGTGTTCGTTATCCCAGCAATATGGTACGGTGCCTTAAAACAGAAATGAATCTTTGGACAAGAAATACTTTACATATGTACAAATAAAAAATACAAGCTGACAGTACAAAATCTACTGTTAGTCACCATTCTGTCCTACTAGAAAATGCAAGATCAATCAAAAGCAGTGCAAAGCAGGTCAGGGCATACATACGACCCAGACTGAGAGCTGCAATACTGTTATTTGTTACTATGGCAATTGCATTTCAATAGGGTTAGGTAATCAGTATTTTACAATATAAAAAGTTGCACATTTTAACACTTACTTAAAAATTGCCATTTTGCTGCCATGATGTATCTTTGTTCTACAGCAGAGGCTTGAAAAAGCAGCACAGAAATCAGATGGACATTTCTAAATAACTTATTACAGCAACAGACTTCACCAAGACATGCATTTGACTCAGGAGCGAGCTAAGGTCACCAGTCGTAAGGAGGCTGAGGTCAGGGTTTAATGCACCACACTCCCGACTGGTGGAAATAAACCACTCTCRTCCTGCACCACGTCAGAGTTCAGCGCTTCCCTCCGTGAGTGCAAAGGGAACAGGCACATCTCTTCTGTTTTAGCAGCTAGGGGGGCAAATATTAGAAAACTGCCCAAAGTAACAAGTGGGAGGTGACAGCATCCACTTGGTCAGCAGTGCCATGGCTTCRCGCGCAGGTGCGGCAGGGAGTCGGGGGGTGTCACAGGGTCGGGCCGGCTTGCTGTCGGCATCCAACCCAGACGGACATACAGAGCGCTTGTCACTGCTCCCAGACAGACAGACCGACACCTTGTGCAAAACAGAGTGCTCCTCCTCGGAGACTAAAGCACAGCTTGTGATCTCTGTGATCTCCTCCACCTCGCCAGTGATTTGGGAGAGGGCCCAAAGCAGATCCAGGGAGTGATCCCGGCTCCATGAGCCTACAGCAAAAACAGATGGTTGCAGCCTCCGGTTCATCCTGGCCGTGCAGGAGTCGTCGTGTGGCCTGGCCTTGCTGGAGGCCAGCAGCGGGCTCAGCACAGCTCAGCGCTCGGTTTGCCAACCAAAGAGCCGCAAAGGCCTCGGTGCGTCCGGAGCTCTGCCGCTCCGACCCCGCGGCGAGGAAGAGGAGCGGAGCAGCCAGCTCCGCGTCGGCTCAGACGGGACGCCTGGGGTGTGTTCGTAACTGGCCGTATCTTTCACTCTCTCTCACTCRCACCAGCAGCAGGGAGCACTGCTGGGCGTTTCTTGATCGTCTGCAAGCTCACAGCTTGCTGTTCGCAGCATTTTGTTACAGCTTCGTGTTTTTGTGGCTATTCTGCAGCAGGGGTTATGGGAAAGGGGACCAAGGAGGAAGCTGCCAGTCGGGCTCTAACGAAGTACTCACGTGGAGAGACGGCCCCAGCAGCGTAGGAGGATGAGGGCGGTTGACAAGGGGTTACAGAGTCCGAGGGGTGAAACGGCACGTACGGAGCGGGGTGGTGCAGCGCAGGGGGGCGGCAGCCATCAGACGAGCCGCGAGACGGGCCCCGGGCCGCGCGTCCCGCTCAGTAGCACGCGCGCACACGCCGCTGCGCCGCCGGGCTCACGACTGCGGGAGCTGCTGGCACCTGGTGGGGCTGGGCGGCAGCCGGGCAGCCGCGCTCTGCTCCGTCCGGAAGCTGTAGTCGTACTGGGGAGCAAGACAAAGAGGACAAACACGTGAGAGCGGCCGCGGAGCAGCCCGGACCCGGCACGCGGCAGTGCGCTCGGGCGAGTGCTGCCGYGCTCCCGGGCGTCGAGCGCTGCACCCACGGACGGCTGCACCAACACCCCTCCGTTCCCCGCCAGCGTCCCCAGGCCTGCCCCGGCTCCCTCCCGCTGCGTGYCSCCGTGCCGATGGGCTTGTGCCGCCRCRTGAGGAGCGGGATGCTCCGAGCCCCAGCTCGCGGCTCCCGGCCGGAGCAGCGGCACGGCTAACGCGCCCGCCCCCAAAGCAAGCAGCTGCGCGACCCAGGTGCCAGGCTCCTTTCATCTGCCTCCCGCGACCAGTCTGGTTCTGAGGAACGCTGTCCTCCGAAGGGATAAACGGGAAGCAGTTCTTATCCAGGGCACACACAGTCCCACTAGCGTTTTCAAACAGTGGCTCCAAGTCAGGCTGCCAGGGCGACGTTCATGGGACACACGCAACAAACTGAAAAACGAGATAAATAGTAGGCCTGGAAGGACCTYGAGATGGGATCTCATCCACCCCTTGCCCATAGGCAGGATCACAGCAGCACGGATCACACCAACACTGCCTAACCCTTTCCTAAAGGCCTCCAGCGGCAGACCAGTAACGATCTCACATCGGATTAGTTCCTCCTCCCTAAATTCTAGCGTTAAGATAAACATGACCATGCTCATCCTCTGCCTGGACAGAAAGATTGGCCTGTTCACCTCTTTCTTAAACAAGCCTGCACCATTTTAATTAAAATTGCTTTGCCAAAGTGGGTGCAGATCCCTACACACACATTTTTCGGCCCCAACGTGGCTTAGTTCAGTTTAGTTTTGGCCTGTCCTTGAGACATTTAAGCTAACCCAGAATAAGCCTGGTTTAAAAAATAACAAGAGCATCCATGCACACAGTGCGAAAAGCGAGTGGGGGACAGACCCAGCCGTGCGGCAGGACACCGTGCCCCTCCTGGGCAGGAACGGCTGCAGCGGGAGGGATATGCAGTGGTGCAGTTCGCCCCTCCAAGGAGGTCTGCAGCCCTCGCACGATGCTGCACCCTTCCCGTTGCAGGAATCCCTCTTTGCAGGGCCAGCGCGCTGCTGGGAGCAGTCTGCAGCGGTCAGCGTGGTCGTGCCGGACGTCCCTGCCGGTGGCCGGACGCCCCTGCAGCTGCTCCGGCGCCGCGCCGCGCCGCGAGCGCAGTAGCACTGCCATCTCGTGGCACGCCGCCGGCTGCACTTGAGCGCTCGGGGAGGCCGGCGATGGGCTTTGCACTGCCAGGGTGTCCCGTCCCTCCCCGGCACCTTCCAGGAGAGGCTCTCGGGGAACAGTAATTCCAAGGCGGAGCAACGCACTGGGAGCCACCGGCTCCCGCGGGAGGGCACCTCGCTGAGGCCGCGCAGACGGCAGCAGCGCTTTGCTCTTGCCCCTAGCACTGGGCTCAAGTACCCCCGCCCTAACAGCTGCAGGTGCAGACGCTTCTCCCCCAGATCCTCTCCCTTCCAGCCACCCATGCATGGGTGCAGGCATGACCTAAGGCCCTTAGAGCAGGATGTGTCCTGTCCTTCTGCTGTCGGTCTCCACCCCGCCCTGCCTGTCCACGCTCCTCCTGAGAACCACAGCAGGGTGTTTCTGACCCCTGACCGGGTGCGTAATCCCGGGCTCCTGCCTRTAGCCTGCCTCTGCATGAACTATCCACTCACTGCGAGTGTTCAGTGTGCATCTAGCGCAAAGCTGGTTTTTACCTAAATCTGAAAATGTCTCTCGGTTCCCTATTTGTGGCCTCTGAGACTGTCACCACCAGACCTTCTCCCCACTCCTTCCTGTCAGGCCCATTGCAACTCCCCTGAAGCCAGGCACAGGCCTCCAGGCAGCAAGGCTCAGGGAATCCAAAGCCTTTGCTCACGTCTAACTCGACCACCTGCGTGGGGAGGGACCCGCGGTGTCGGGGAGCTCGCAGCGCGCAGGCTGCTGCTCGCCCACCCACGCTGCAACCTTCCCGCGGAGCTGCGCGAAGGCAAGGTGCTTCCTGCCGAGGGGAGAGCTGGGTCTGCTCTTCCGTCCTGCTCCCAGCGGCTGGCCTGGGCTTGGCCTTTTCCGTTATGTCTTAGGTGGGACTAACACCGAAGCCTCCTCCCCGCCCCACGGGCAGCGGGTGCCCAGCAGCGTGCAAGCAGGGCCGTGGAGGCAACCTCTGCAGTTACTACCACGGTGTCGTGCTGCCAGGACCAAGGCGGACCTGCTCTCCCGAAACCGCTGAGCCCAGAGCACCCGGGACAACACCGCCCGCAGAAAGAGCTCCGAGGAGGCTCCCTGTGGGATCCCCCGGAGAGACCTCAGCCCAGAGACGCCCACAGCCCAGGGCAGCAGACATCACGCTTTGCGGTCACGTCGCCACTCTCACCTGCCTGCACCACGGCGGGGGCAAAGCCGAGGAGGTGCTGCCTCCCCGCGCTGCGGGGCCGGGCCAGCGCCGACCCCAGGCCCTGCCAGGACGAGCGCGCCCGCCCCAGGCAGCGGCTGCAGAGGGGAAACTGAGGCACCGAGGCAGCGGTGCCTCACGCAAGGGCGGCGGAGCAGGGAGCAGGGAGCAGGGCCGGGCGCTGGTCCCCCAGGGCAGGGTGGCTGGCCCTGATGGAGCTCAGGTGTGGAAACGGGCTCTTCGGTCAGTGCAATAAAGAATTGCAGCACTAGAGGGTGCTCAGTGACCGCAGCTTGTCAGATGCTAAAGCATCTTTGAAGTTAACATTTACTTTCCTGCACTCTCTCTGTTTTTTATTTAATACACGAAATATCAGGACTAAGAATTTTTTGCTGCCTAGATAACTGAGGACTGGGTATCAATGAAAGACATACAGAACTTCTATTTTGTTAACTCTACTAAAAAAACGTATAAGTGCACACTTCACGTGTTCTAGTGCAAACCGTGCAAAGAGGCTATGTCAAGAAGTCATCTTTTTCAAGACTGCCTTTTAATTGGCAAACGTGTCTTCATTAATTTTACCTCAATGTCATGATGTCACAGCTAGCAGTACCAGCCCCAAGCTAAATAAGCAATAAGCCTCATTTTTCAACACACAAACACATAAAGATGTCAGCTCAAACTGTTTACTAATTAACACTTAAAAAGACACAAATTAGATATGCGTGGCTAAGAGCAATTATAATCAAGACGAATTTCTCTAGTCATTTGGGAACTGAAAAAAATGCCTAATTGCTGGAACCAATGTTTTAAAAACTGAAATCATGCCAGTTAGCAAATATGTTCATTTAAAGAACATTTCATGTGACTACACTCTGGAGAATTGACTACAAACATGAGAACAAGGAAAAATATTTCTGTATAAAATTAAAATTTTAAGCTCTTTTAGATTTACAACTTCTTCATTAAATATATTTGCAAAGAGCAGCCTATGAAAACTTGTAGCAATTAAGTGGTTAAATGAACTGCCTTCCTTGTCAATTTAAAAAGAATGATTAATATTAGATTCTCACTTTACTAATTAGAATCTCTGCAGACTTTTAGCTAAACGCCAAGTTAAAATGAAGACTCGGTGCGTTCCGCCGAAGTCCCACGCTGGAGAAGCGCAGCAGGCCTGCAGATGGGTCCGACAGCGACCCGCGCTGCCAACGGGACTCGCGCTCCAGCTGCAGCGCGGCGCTCCAGCTGCGAGCTGCCCCTGCCCTTCTCAGCACGGCGTGCGCCGCTCTCCYACTACGTGAGATTTTCACTTGCTGAGACGTTACCGCAGCACAGAGGACCGGCAAGCACAAAATCCCCTGCAGCCCTGGAGGACAGASAGCAGAGCTGCTGCAGAGCGTCTACTCCCGTCTCTGCCGCATGTCCAGCTAAGCGACCTTGGGCAAACGATGCCCTCAGCTTTAACCCTTCTCTGCCCTATGCAGTGTCTGTGCCTGCTACAACGAGATGCTGACTTCAGATGCAGCCTGAATGTGCAGTACAGGATTTGCATCTATTTTTACGGATTTTCCTGAAAGGGTGGAGTCCCTTAATTTGGCTCACTTCACAGCTTGGAGGATGGGAACATACATCTGCAAATGTGGTGACAGAGAATAATAACTCTTGGAATTCTTTGGGAATATTTTTTGCAAGGCATCTAGCTCCAGGGAAAATGTTCTTGCTGCTTTGGAAATCCAGAAGATTTGCTGTAATGGTGCTATTGCTTGCAAGGGAAATAAAGCCATACAGAAATTCACAATATTTATATGCATAGCTATCTATGTGCAGACAAGATGCTTCATCAAGGAATATGGGCTGCATAATTATACTTTTCATTACTCCTGAAACACACACAGCCTGTAATGGAACAGGAGGGTGTGGGGAGAACTGGCAGGTATCAACAACTGCTTTCATGGCCACATAAATAAATCTGACACCTGTGTTTCAGCATTCAGCAGGCCTGAGAGGCACAATGAAAGGGCTCTACCACCCAGTGCTGCCCAGACCTCTCTCCAGCTCCCGCTGACACGGCGAGGGCTGCAGCACGGCGTATGGAAATCTAACACAACCTGACACTTCCACTCCAGCAGAACAAACCCTGCTGCCCCCATGGACAACTCCCAGCAACACGCAGGGAAAAGGAGGTGGGCACGCTTAGGAGTCACCACCTCTGAGCAACCCGTGCTCACGGAGCTGAGGGTCTGAAGCTCTTCCGACACACCAGGGCTCCTCACCGCCCTCGGGGCGATCCCAGACAGACGTACTGGCACGCGGGCCCAAGCCGGGCTGCTTCTGTCAGGGATCTCCTGAATCAGGCAGCATCTGCAGAGCTACTGTCACTGCTCCAGTTGGGCTGCTGGATGCCCGGAAATCTCTGGCAACTGACCAACTTCTTTTTCTGCTCTGACAAAATTTCCAGGCAGGAAAAGAGGATAGATTAGGAGAAATCAGGATATTCTGCAGCCTTCGGATATGTTGTTTTCCACCAAGGGTCTATGCCAGGTCCTCTGAGCTGATGGTTCCCTGGCTACGGTCCAACAACCGGCCCAAAGTACACTCTGCCCCAGCTTTGCCACTCATGTATGGTCCTGTAATCTGCCACGATGCCTGCCTGCCGTTCCCCAAGGGGGAGAAACGAGTGACACGGACACACGTCACACACACTGAGGTTTGCCCTGCCTGGTCACAGACTTCTACGGGAAAGCAGGAACATGGAGCTGCTGAAGGCAGCCCTGCCTAACCTACCCAGCTGCATCAGGAGTACATCCAGCACTCGCCCCGAAACTAAGTTATCCCTGAAGACTTCCTAGCTTACAAATAAAAGTCCTTTTCATCATGGAAATAAACAGAGGAATTCCTACCTTCCCATAAAACAAGTGTGAAATGGATAAGTTTTGCTTTTAAAGCCAGCTGTGATCTGCACGTAACATTTGTGTTCCATTTGGCGACCTGCAACAACTGGAACCGAAAAGCGCAGAGGCCGCTTTTCTGTGTTAGCCATGACAGGCTTGGAAGTTTCACTATGCTGTATTCTTACTCTTTGCCTTTAATACAGCTGTCTTCATAACACATGTTTGTAACCAAAGACGCCCAAAGAAACACACACTACTAATAAGAGGTCAATTTTCTTCACAGTCTTAGACATTCGAAGGAAGCTGTTCCTGAGCAGGTGGCTACTGACCATCTTGCAGCCCAAGTCCTGCACATGCCAAAATGTTCCTCTGGGAACCTATGAGCTACCTGTTGTCGTAGACCATACTCAGTTTGGCTCTAGTCTCCTGTCTCTTCCCTGAAGGACTCATGTTTACTAAAAATTCAGACCGTTTTYCCTGGTAACGAGTTACACTCACCAACAAACCGAAAGATTATGATGTAGTTTACCTGACACTACTTAATCACGTTCAATTGTTTCCCAGGCTATGAGGCAACCTAACACAAACAGTGCCCTGCTGATAACAAACACGTTTTGTTAATAAATGAGAAAAAAAGTTTAAATAAAASAGACATATGGAATTAAATGGAGGGCAGGTGACTTCATCATTAGATCCAATGTTTAAAGCCTCTTTATCTGGCACAAATCACAGAGGACATCTGTAATTCCAAGTTTACTGTTTGACTTAACTTAATGTTGACTTTATCCATCATCAGTGACTTGGGAAAGACAAGCGAGACCTTTTCCATAAGGGAGGGAATCCTGCAGCTAAATGAACACAGATCTCGTGATGGTTTTGCTTAGAGCATGGCTGGGTACTTACCTCCTTTTCGATTTCTGCTAGGGTTTTGATTGTGATGCCCAAGAGATCAACTGGCTGCATCTGGTGAAAAAAAGAAACATAGAAATGTCAAATTTAGCGTTTTTTTGTTTTGTTTTTGTTTTGTTTTAAGTGAGCAAATATTCTATCACCAGAGATTTAGAGGCACCATCTGTAAACACAAGCATAATCCTGTTTCTCAGTCCACCACAAGAGTGTAAGAAGCAGAAGGCGGTCGACAGATAACAGCTCTAATGCCTGTCTCCCTGACTGGGGACAGCTGACACTCATCATAGTGTCACCTTAAACAGGTAAATCCTTAGCCATCTCCCTGCAGCAGGACGGCTGACACCGAGACATACTTTGCAGCACCCCATGGATTTCATAGCAGGCAAGCGCGAGAGGCCCTGGCTGGGGAAAGCCCTGACCAAACTGACCATACGGTGGCAATGGTGTCTAAAGAATCCGAAGGGAGGATTAGCATGACCTAATCTCTCTGCATTTGTCCTAGCAGCAGGGGACTTCAGCTTTCTGGGAACACAAGTCAGCCTGTAAACAACCCTTTTCAGAAAGCAATGGCTGTGAAAAACTGCATCCGCTGTATATGCAGGTTCCGTAAGTAAAAAGGAATGTGCAAAGCAGGAGCAAGATGTGAAAAATCAGATTCATCAGACAGGTCTGTGTTTGCTGTAACAGCCTCTTGTAAATTGGTTTTTAAAGAGATATTGTTTTAGGGATTGGATGGATTAGGGGGCTGGTAATGGGATGTTGAGCCTTTGAGCTCTGGATCACCATCTTAAAYTAGTGCTGGGCTGCCGATGCTCAGAAGTCATTCTGAACCGGCATCAGGGTTTCCGCTCCCGGGGGAGCGGAGCGTGCCCTTGCCCCAGGACACCGGCGGGATGCTGTGCCGGCAGCCGAGCCRAACCGGGTGCGACGGGCACCTTCCTCGCCGGCTTCCCCGTGCCGCCTGGCGCCCCGCAGCACAGGGAGTGCCTCTAACGGGGCACCCCGAGCAGCAAAGCACAACTCTCCGCCAGGACTAAATTCACGCAGAAATAGGCTGCACATGGAAAAAAGCCTGTTTTGCTGCTGCACTTGAGACACTTTGGCTCATATAACCTCTCGAGCCAGAGGGCAACAGGAATACTAAAATCATTTTTCTACCCATGTTTGTGTTTTCTGGAACCCAGCAGAGGTCCAGCTGTTGTATCATTAGGACATAACAACCTCTCTAAACTTTCTAGCCTGGAATTGGTAAACAGGACAGCACAGCCGCTCTCCATAGAGACTGGATTTCTGCCAGCGTAGCCATGGCAACCCCACTAAGTTGGGTCGGCTAAAGTTACTTGCACTCCACGTGCAAAATCACTAGCATTTTTCAAGATTAAGCAGCTCCCTGGAAGACTGGGGTGATGCCAACTGTACTCRGTCAGCGCAGAGCCAACGCCGGGGCCCAGGTTTTCGGGGACGTGCCCGCCAGCGCACGCAGCTACCGAGGGCGTCCTGGTCACCAGCTCTAACAGGGGAACGGCCGGACGGCTGGCACCGCGCTCGGCTACGCCACGGCGGGCGGGGGGAACCGAGCCCCGCCGCCCCGCCGCGCGTGCGGGCTGCCGCCATCCCTTAGTGCCAGTGACCGCCCGGCCACCACCACGGCCTTCACATTCCGGGTGCAAAACGGAAGCCGTCAGGCTGGCAATACTGTGCTATCTCTACGACAGGCTAAATTTAGGACAACCACTTATCTGATAAGTTTATCTACAGTAGGGGATTACAAACGTATCCAGCACCCAGAGAGCCGCTTGGCCGTTCCTATTTTGGTGGTGGTAGAAGTTTCACCTCCCGGGAGAATCAGAGCCATCCACACCCAACCGGAAAGCTGGCTAAGGGCAACCTTGGGCATCTCAGGCACAGGTACCAATTACACCCACGAGAGATGGATTTYGGCCCCTGGAGAACAACGAAGGTAACTCACCCCTTCAGGAGCACAGGCAAACTTCTCCGAAATCATAAAAGGCACTCCGTCCATCGCTGCAAGGGACAAAAGGAGCAAAGACGTCACGTTCCCAGCCGGTTTCTGCGTGCAGCCGCACACGCTCGCGGYAACGCGCCACGTACACGCCGCGCGGGCAGGTGACCGACGCCTCTTGGAAGCCATTTCCAGCCTTTTCTCCCTTAAACCTCCCAGCGGTCTCTGTCCAAGACACAGCTGGGTTAGCCCCCACCACGTCGGGAGCTCGATGAACACCCCCCACCCAATCCATGTATATTTTTATGGTCTCAGTTTTGAGAATCTGTTTCCAATTTGGTCCAGCCTCCAAACAGGACAGAATTTGAAGCTGAAAATAAATACAAACACTTTGAAAGTACAGGCATCTATTTGCCATTACTGTACAGGGCAACTGGAGCTAACTTGGTTTCCTAGGAAGAGAATAAGGAAAATACTTGGTTCAGAGAGCTTTTACCTCCTCAAATACAAAGCAGTAAGTGCTACTACCTTGGAAGATTAAAAAATAGCCACAGCACTAGTGATAATGTACTCTCTCAAACCTGGAGACAAACACCTTCCAGTGCCTGTCCACCGCCAGCGAACACTAAACAGCAAACAACGGAGCGCACACAAAATGCTAACCACATCTGGCGGACAGAAAGCAGTGAAGTATGAAGACGGACGCAAGGACGTGACTGTACATGGCACAGCCTCATGTCACAGTGCCAGGCGCCCTGTTTGCAACACAACCTTAATGATATCGAGGGGATTTTTTGCATTTATATTACCTTGTGTACTCTTCCTACACAGCATAGCAATATTTGGTGCTCTTTGTCTTGCTATTACTATCTAGGAAACGCCACAGAGCGCCTGCCGTAAGACATGTCAGTACAGGTGAGCCGCTTTATTTTTAAAAGATGTATCTCAGCAATTTCCKCACCAGACTGAAAAGGGCACTTCCAAGGTAGTGCGCTGTCCTGAATGCATCCGTTTTACTTCAGTTATACCTTTAACGTTTTAACTCTTTAACTTTCAGCTCTGAAAAAATAAAAACTTCAACCTAGAGCAAGTTTAGCCCCTGAAATGCCCTCAAGTAACCTCCAAATAGGCTTTTCTCTCACCCAGCATCTGCCCCCACCCTGCATTTCTTTGCTTGCTGCTTTGCAACTTCCATTAGCACCAGCAAGTACCGTGAGTGACTTAATAAAGGTTATTTAAGAATACATTTTACATTAGCTTTGTATATTTTTGACTTAAAAAAAAAAATTGCACCGGAGTCCTTTCATTATCAAAGGTGCTATGTGGCAGCCACAAAGTCACACGAAACAAAAGGAAACAGATGAAAAGCAGCATCACAAAACCCAGGAAGTTTTGAACCTGAAAGGCCATCTGCATTTGTTATCCCGACAGAAACCGGCTTTGATCAGTCGCACACCGGCTTTCGTAAAGCAATTTAGGGAATAAGCCCCCAGGAGCCTGCGTGCGGCCCCCAGCCCGGGGGGACGGCGGCMGGGCCCGGGTCCCCCAGCTCTCCGCTCCTCCCAGAGCACAGAAGTGCAGAGCAAAGCAGCAGATGAAAGCAGGGCGTGCCAAAGGCTCAGCAGCGCAATTAGCACTCTCCTAAACAAACGAGCTTCAACAGAGCTGTAATTAAGCAGGCCTGTAATTAAGTATATGCCCTTTATCATAACGATCATGCTTAAAAATGGCATGATGCATGGAAGTGTGTTATTAATGCTGCAATCCCAAAGCGAGCGGAGTGTGCATAGGAACTGGTGTGTCAGGCCTGTCACCAGGCTGCTTGTAAAATGCATTAAAGGGAAAAACCAGAAAACAACAAGCTCATTCAACAGTTCTTTTCATAGCCGGGCACTAGGAGTCAAAAGGATTTAAATACCCACCAATTCAGAAAACTTTACACAAACAGAGCGCGAAGCTGTCATTGCCTGCTCCGTCCACCAGCCTCGCACGGTGCCGGGGAGGGATGTTTGCTGCCAGCCGCAGCACCCGTGTCTGTGGCAAGGCCCAGCTACTTGGAGGCTGCTGTGCCAGCCTGCATGAGAACTGTGTCGGCACAAAACTGTCTGAAGACGGGCTGCTCCGCCAGAGCGGTGGGAATCCGTCCGAAAAACGTGAGGAGCCACAGCGCATACCCTTACCTTTAGTTCAAAGCTGAACTACGTCCCAAGCCAAAGCAAATACTCCAAAGGACGTCCCAAAAGATTCACGCACCTCACCCTCAAAGACACGAACGTGGTCACTCCAACATCTGACACAGGAGGAGATTCAAAATCACTATTACCTGAAACTTTTTTTTTTTTAAAAAAGTCCAAACCCATGTTTACAACTTCGAGGGTGAAGCACCAAACTTCCTCATGAGACTGTACTTCCAGATGGTTACCAAGAAGATTAATAAACACAGTAACAACTAGTTCCTCCATAACATTGAACCATTTTCAATTACCGTTTATATCTTGTGGACAAGTCTTTGCTACGCTAAGCCTTTACGCAAGTTCAGCGCGTGCTTGGCGTGCACGCTATGCAGCGCAGCGGTCTGAACAAAAAACACCTGCAGCAATGCGCTCTGCTGGCATCGTCCTGGGTACATATATATGTACTGCATTTACATATACACACATATATATGTATACCTTGTGTATACACACACACGTCATCTCCGTATTTCTCCGGCGAAACAAGGTTGTGCTGCGTGAGCAGTAACGCTGTAATGCCGGGCGGCACAGAGGGCAAGGCGATGCTTGGTGCGCACACGGGTCGCACCACAAAGCACTCCCTCACTGCACACCCGAATCGCCTTCGGCTGGCACAAGAGGGAAATACTTACCTCCAGGGACCAGCCTCCAGAGCGGAGCGTCGGCAGGAGGAAGAAGCGCCRTCGCAGCACCCGCGATCTGCTCAGTGGTGTCCAGCACCGCCGCGCCGACGTGGGTGCCCTCGCGCCCAGAGCACACCCTGAGATGGCGTGCGATTTACAGCAGCCAGTTAATTTCATAATAAAGTTAAATGAAACCAGAACTGTAGGAGGCTTTTAATTCTACGTCCCTTGTTCTGATGCTGTGCTGTAAATAATCATCCTCATCAGCCTCCGACTCCTTCCCCCTCCCCATTGCTTTTCAGAAACTCCTGGCAATCGCCGGTGCTGTGCGGAGATTCTGCCCAGCATTAACGTTCCCACGGGCATTTCAAAACTCACCAGCGATTCCTGGGCCTGGAGCTCCAGCGCTTGCTTTTATTTGGCCCAAAGTTGTTCAACGTTCACTAACGCCAACCTGTGCTACTTTCAACACCAGCGGATAGTAACATAAGGGATAAAAGGAAGTGGTGCTGATGAACAGTAAAGTAAAACTCTCTTTCCAAAGGTAAAATGTACTGATTCAGAACAAAAAAGGTGGGAAAGGTCCCATTTTTATAGCGTTACTACAAGCAGCATTCTCATATACTCACGTAAGTAAGATCATGTGATAACATACATGTTTTAACATCTTTAAAAGGTTGTAATTTTAAAATAATCTTAAAGACCTACAGAACACACCTTGCACATTTCACTTAAAAGCCTCTTAAATAAGCTGGCAAAGCTTTTCTTGCACTTTGCTGCTTCTACATGGTTTGAGGAATTTGGGCTTCGGTGGCACACACAAGCCTTTCATGAACCTGCATCTCCCGCAAAGTGCCACCTCGACGTGCCCTGCTCCCACAACCACGCACTCACGTAGGTTAAAGCAAAGGCAGAGGAAGCAGAGCCTGTGAAGATACTCCTTATTTCAAAGGGTATGAAAATTTCTCGTTGAAATATTAGCTTTTGCCCTTGCCGCATTTTGTGCTTGGAGAGCTGYGCGCTCTGCCAGGGCACACTCAGGTCCCCGCGCCTCCTCGGCTAACCACTGTCAATACCTGCCTGGAAGGATGTCAAGTAACAGCTTCCACACGTCAGTCACCGGGCAGCCTTCTGCTCGTTTTAACTCGTGAGCAGCAGAAGAGAAGATCTAACAAATTGTAAGTGTCAGCCAAACGCTAAGAATGCATTAATGCCCAGGACTCCTGGATGCAACCGCTGCAGCGCTCAGCGTCGCGCACACAAAACAGACCTAACACCCAGCCTCCGTTTGTACCTGCACACGCTCTTTTCTTCACTCAAAACCCCAAAGGAAGAAAACACCAAGACCGTGGAGGCGGTTTTGCAGAGAGGCTGCCCAGCTCACCGCACTGACCACTCCAAGCGACAGACGGCGATGCCCCCATGGGACACACGCTGCCAGCAGCCAGCTCCGAGCTGCCATCCGGCGGGATCAGATCCATGGCAGAGCACCGCCACCTGAAAGAGACTCCTTGCCTGTTACCAAAATCATGCTGAACACAGTAAAAATCTCGCCAGTCGGGCACGACATGGCACRTGTGGTCCCGCACCGCCTCCTGCCCCGCTGTGGTCCGGGTCCCACCCGGGCAGGCGCGAGAGCGCGGCAACGCGGCCACGCGTGTCATGGGAAAGCAGCAAAGTCCCGCGGACTCTCCAGGCGAAAAAGGCTCCTTAATGGCAAAGGTCAGCAGAAGGGCCTGAAAGAAACAACATCTTTCTCGGGTCCCTTCGTGAAGCAGTTGCAGACCTTAAACAATTCTGTTTCACAGCYATGTGCGTTACTCTGATGGGGGGAAAACTCCCCCTAAACCTCGCAGGGCTCCAGCTCCCAGGGCTTCGAGAGCACCGTTACTGTGACACGGGATGTGAACGCAGAGAACGTGCGATACAGGAAAGCAAAGACAGCAGTTTCCTCCCCTCTGTGTAATTACATCTCCAGCATCTGCAACAGATTAGGGAGGTGCCTGCACTGTTCTCTCTCAAAAGGGAAAAAAATAAAAAGGGATTTCAGAAAGAAAAATATTTTCAATGGCTGTTTATTGTCTCTGAGGTGCAGCTCCTCCCTGAGGGTCACATCCAATTAGTTCATTCACTGGAATTAGATAAAAGAGTTAAAAGGAGCCAAAAGCCAGAACTCCACTCCTCCAAAATCCAAGCGCAAAGGAGTGAGTTCCCTCCTAAGCAGGCGACTGAAAGGAGACCAGATCAACACTTCTTAGTGGATGCACCAGTCTTTACTGGGTTGCCACTTCTTCATTATAAATTACTAATATTTACTATTAACCTTTAAAGGACATGCCACAAAACTATATAAATACAACTTGTTAGCTCACTTAGATATTCTCTCTTTAATATGAAGAAAGTACTGTCATCCTCCTCTAAGCATACGATAGATGCTGCCTTCTGCACTGTAGGYTCCAACTGAATCTCAGTTGTCAAATTAGTAATTCATCTTTCTAGAATAACTGTATTTTTAGCAAAGCTACCAGATTTAAATAATCAGACCTGCCAATGCTACCCTAATTTAAACATGCTGACGAACTTTCATAGGCAGCATCAGCTAACATAATGAGTTTCTGGATGACAAAGAACTTAAGACTATAGTTCTCTACACTACCCRGTATAATAAGCACTTGTTCTTTTCTACAATGTGCACATAAAAGAGGAATCTAAATAATAATTGCTGTAATTATCTTGAAAAATATGTGGTGATTAATGGTGATTATGAAAATCTGTATAATTGTTCATTGAAATCTCCAATGATCAGATGCTTTCTTGAAACAGCCATTAATGAAGAACTTAAGAACACAAAAAGCATCAAAACTCAAGCCAAGCTTCTGACCGTTTGAAGCGTGGCGAGGATATGATTTCAAATACACTAGGCTCAGTTTTAACCCCTCCTGTGAACTCTCCGCAAGAGGCTTTAAGATGTCCATGATGTGATGCATATGTCATTGTGGTTCAAAGCACGAAGTTCAACCTGTTATTTATGCAAATAATTAATTACTCTTGTACCCAACTAGCAGTTTGTCATGACACATTAATGACTTGATAGACTTCTGTGAACTAGTGAACACAGGACAGCAGAGCGCTTTTATCGTCATTTAATTTAAAAACGATCCTGTGTGAAATTATCTAGTCGTGAGTGATGGAAGCATAAAGAACAGACTCAGCAAAGCTTCTTTTGGATCATTGCTTTATTAATGGTAACGTCAGGGAAATGAAAAATGCTAACATTGTCATATTTAGCTCCTGGGTATAGATGAATAGCTGCCTCAGTGCTTGGCGGGTTCAGTTTGCACACTGCAGTGAGCGCTAATTCTTCACACCACTATTGTGGGGATACACAGCCATGGAAGAGTTTATATACCTCAACTCCCAAGGAAATAACAGCTGTTTCTGCATTTAAATTCTCACCATAAGCTTTTATAGCTTTGAATTTCTTTATTGCTATTTTTGCATGGCCTTTTACACTTGAATTTTCAATTGCTGATATTAAAAACATTTAAATAAAGAAGTGCCTTGCAAAACATTCCTCTGTATTACTTTGAAAATTAAGCATTGCTAAACCGAAAGAAAAAAATGGATATGCTATTGCCACCTTTAAAATTTGAATGATCTTAGATTTTAGAAATAGCTTTCTGTAATATTGGAAAAGTCTTCAGATTTTTCCCAGACCTGAAATGCTAGCAGAGTGTTTATGTTTCACCAAGATGAGCATCTCATAAAACAGCCTAAAACAATATCATAAAAACAGCAAAGCTCACCTGTTTAGAGAAAACTTAATTTTCATCTAAATGACACCAGAGGAAATAATGCCTCCACTGTTTTCATCAGGAACTTGGAAATATGTAAGAATAAGGGCGGGCTGGGCACAGACTACTGGCACTGCAGTGCTCAGATCTGGCAGCTATCCAAACAAGCCAACAGAAGCCATTGTTAAATTAAATGAATATACTGAGAATCAGACRCTGTACTCTGCGGACACCAAGGACAAACACCGAGAGTTTGCTTTCCCACCCGAGGTACTACCAGGGTAACATGAAAGCCCAGCCTCGCGAGGGCAGGACACCTTGCACCCCGGGCAACCCCGCTCAGCAGAGACCCTTCCAGCAAYGCAGCCGCAGCCCATGTGCGATCCTGCCCTCCACGGCAAGGAGACAAGAGACAACYCCTGCAGCCAAACGTGATGCCATATGTGGGATCAGGGCGTGATTCAGCCATGGAGCCTCTCTTGTCACAACTGATTACGCTGGAGATATTTCTCCACCTGGGAACACCCACTCTGCACAGCCGTGACTATTAACTTCGGGTAACAAGTAGGCCAGCTCCTTTCCAAGGTACAGGATAGGAACTTCTCACTTTCAGAGCACTTGCAGACTACCGAGACCTACGTATACCTGGCAAACCTAGCAGGAGGGGACCAGAGCCTGCCCACCACCTGGAGAAGCACCCGCGGAGGGAGCGGACCCAGTGGGACCCAGGCAGGGCTGGGAAGCCCAGCTACTGCAGGAGCACGCCTGCCCGTGGAGGCACGTCCACCCAGCCTGTCCAGCCTGCATCCACCCAGTATGTCCAACCCACATCCGCCCAGCCCGGCTGCTCCTGCAAATGATGATGCCGGGAAAGCAAGCAGCCACTTGCGTTGCCACCTGGATCGGTGAAACCAGCTGCACAAACGCCAAGGGGGAGCTGGAGAAACAAGACATGTGCCACTCTGCTCTCAGCGCTTATGCGCTACAAGCACTTCGGACCTACGCGTTGCATATGGAGGAGCCCCTCAGAAACAGGCTCTGAGGCAGAGAGCACGAGAGCAATCCCACCCTGCGCTTCATCCTACCCCTCCTGCCTGCTGCAACTGCTTAAGCACTTGCCATACGTTCAGGGTGCGTTTCATCTTCTACAAAGCGCAGAGAGCTTTGGTTCTGATTAGTGCCTCTCTGCTTCCCACCGAGAATCCGCAGAGCAAGCTTAGCGCGCCTTGAGTCTTTATACCAGCTCGTGGGAGATTCTGCAGAACACCTATATAAAAAATGGGAGGAACGTTATGTGATCTCAGTACAGAGGAAAGTTATTCAGAAATACGGAAAAAATGTTTTACAACAGTCTGCAACGCATCAAGAGGAAGATGCAAGCTTTTCAAAATAAACCACACTCTTCCTGATGTACAGCTAAGCCTCCTACTCCTGTATTTCTGTACATAGTAATTTAAATAGCAGCCCGAATAGTAAACATGTGTGTGTTCTTTCCGAGCTACTGTGCGCCGAGTCCCAGATGGAGCACCACCGCTCTGCATTTCCCAATCACTAATGATAGCAAAACCCCAAGGGGAAAACAAAAGCGAACCCTCCCCGCGCGCGCTTGCCAAATCCTCCGCGATCGGGAACGCCTGCAATTGTCAGAGGCTGCGCTCGCCAGCTAAGGCCCCCCCGCCGAAGGCACACGCTTACTGTTTTAATAAAGAGAAGTACCAGATATTAAGCAAATGACCGCTGTTTCTCCTGGCTCCTCTCCAGCTTCTTCTGCAGCCCACCAAAACCAGCCCTACTATAAATAATTTCTCAGCCTTGGAGTAGGGGAAAACACGGTTCTCCCTAACCCCATCGACTGCCGTGACGTGACAAATCAGCGGCAGCCTGACGGCGTCTCCAAGACATACTGCCGTTGACTCTGCGGCTCGGGTTTGCCATCTGTGCTGCCGCGCAGGCCGCTCCGAGCGCGCCCCTGCCCCTCGGCCGGCCCCACGCGCCACCATGCCGGGCCCCGTGTGCCGCCATGCCGGGCCCTGCGGTGGCCTCCAGGCCTCCATGCGGAAGAGGAGCTCCCGAGGCGCGCCGGGCGCCCGTCCGGCCGAGGGGGCCACCGCCGGTGGCAGCAGCAGGCCACGCGCGGAGCGGGTGGCTCCGAGGGCCTCGCACCCGAGAGCTGCCTAGGGAGGAAGGACAAACAGCRGACGCCACCTGCCCGGGAAGCGTTCCCAATTCCAGCGCCTCGACGCTGCGGACTCGGACAGGACAAAACCCCAGCGACCACGTGGCGCTCACACCAGCGACCGGGAGGAGCAGCGGCCTCCCCGACGCCGGGGAGAAACCTTAACAACAAAAGAAGTTTGCAGCTTCTCTGTTTATCTTGAAATGACATTGATTAAAAAAGCAGACAGGGATTAAATTTTCGTTTTTGCTAATTTGATTGTCAGCCTTGATTTTCTCTATTTCCTGCGTAGCTCATGACACAACACAATTAACTCTTTACTGCTAGATCAAGCCATGAAAAGACTTGAGAAAATACTCCTGGTTTTGATTATTTTCTTTTTTTAAATAAAGTTAAGGTTAAGTACTGTATGGTAACAGCTAAATAGTACCTTGGTGCTGCGGCTGTACCGGCATCAGAGAACATGGAGAGACTTCAAACGGGCTCTTCAAATTGCAAGTGTTTAGGAGCTCTTGATTTTATTATTTTTTAATAAAACGTCTCCTTTGAAGTCTCCGCACTATACTAAACTTCAAAGATCACACCTAAGCATGTGCTACTTCCAAGCAACAACCCTTAATTAATTAGCCCAGACCAGATACAAACCAGGGTCTGGGTGCCGGACTGTCAAAGGCTTCGAGCAGGTCTCAAAGGCCAGCGAGCCTCTCCCACCGCAGCGCGAAGCTGGGGGCTCTGTCGGTTGTTACCCAGGCTCTTTGCACTGAAGAGAAACACAGACATTTCTCAATTACTTTCAGCTCTAAATGTAATGATAGACAGACTCCTTGCAACTCATTAAACACGTAACGTCTGTCTGCCGCAGCGACACATGGAGACACAGGTATGCAGCACCCGGTCTTAAGCAAACAGTCGCAGAGAGCGTATCAGGAAGCGCCCACAATAGCAGCAGTGTTCCCGGCCGGCAGCTGTAAATTTCCCCCGCTTGATGAGAGAAACATCCTGTTCGGTAATGGCTGCTTCCTTCCAGCACTTGTATTTTTGCACTTCGGTCATTTTCAGCGCTGCAGGTTAGGACCTGGGTATATTAAAGAAACGCACTGCATTGTGTTGCAATAGCCGGCCCTGGAAGCTTTGCTTTTCCTTTGCCGAGACACCTACAGAGGTGTGTTTCTTGTAAGACTGCGGTGGGGGTGTCGCTGCCATTACCATGAAGAAGATCTGGGTTGCCTTCAAATGCAAAACCCCTCTCCAGCCCGGAGAATGCAAAACCTCTCTGCAGCCCGGGGCTGGTCCCACCTGGGGTCTCGGAGGCTCTCGGGTGCAGGGGTGGCTGCTTGCCCCCCGGCCCCGGCCCCACGGCCAGCTGCGCACCAAGCAACCAGCATCAGASCACTGGGCTCCCTCTGGCAGCTACAGGTGCGCACCATCCTCCTGTAGCACCATTTTCTTCCAAAGGATTTTGTTCTTTTTTAACATACATAGAGCGTTTGGCTTCCAATAAAGGCAGGGGAAAGCTGACAGATCCGCTGCCCTGCAAGCATCATGCTTTCCCTATCAAGGGCATCCATAAATATGAACAGAAAGCAGAAACAAATTACAAGCAAGGCTACAAAGGCACCGGGGCTCCCATCTCCTCTCCGGGGAGCTCACTGATGCCATCACCACAGAGTGCTTGCTTCTAAAAATACGTTTTCATACAAGTGATGTAATACTCATCAACCAAAAAAGCCTTGACAAGGATCCAAGGCCACAGTCTTCAACGCAGGAGACAAGACGCCAGTACGGYAAGGGCGAGGTCGGTGCTGCCCGAGGAAACGCTCAGCCGCCGGAAGGCTGTAATCCATCTGGGGCTGGGGCGYGGGGGAGCCGGGGAGCTGCTCCCTCTCCTCCCGACGGCAGCCCCGGCCCCGGCCCCGGCCTCGCGCGCGCCCAGCGCCAGGTGCCTTGCTGCAGGAGGGGAGACATCCCAAGTGCTGCTGAACAGCAATCCAGGATTTGAATTTCCTAATGTAATTCAATTTTTAAGTGTTCAGAGTCATTAGTGGAGCCACATATTTCTATCAGGTAAATTTCATTTGCATATGCAAATTATATCTAAATACACCGCACCATTAATATGATCACTAATTACATAATAATAGTCACCAATCTCCACACAGATCAAACTTACAGTTTTGTAGCTATTAAGGAAATTGTGCTTTGTAATTAAGATAATCCTCATTTCCAGATGCTAATTAACTATATAATAATTAGCTTCTTTTGCTAATGCAAATTAAGTATTTTCATCCTTATTGGTAAAGGAGTTGCTTATCACTTAAAAAAGAGACAACCTAGAAATAATCCCTCCTCCCCTTTAAAGGTGAAAAGGTAACTCCATTTTTATCAGTCTCATTTGCGAATGCAAATTAGCTTTGATTAATCAAGTCACAGATAAATGCACCCATCTCATGGCATGGATGGTCGCCTATAGCTTCTCTCCTACCCTCACAGGAAAAAGAACATTCACGGCCCACAGGAATATCCCAAACGGGTGCAGCAATCCCTCTCCCAGTAAGGGCTTTATCGATTCCCAGCAGCACTTCGGTCCAACACCTTCCACCACTCAGCACCCCACGGCGCGTCTGAAAGTCACCCTGCTCCCGGACCATGCGGCCGAGCTCCCGGCTACRGACAAGGAGGCTCCGGGATGATACTTTAAGGAAAGCGTGACAGGGCAGTGGCTTATTTTATTGAGTTTTCTACGCTCAAAACAGCAGTGAATATAAACTGGCACACTTGCATGGTGACTAATGAGCTCTACCTGCACAGAACAGACGGCTGACAGCCAGCAAGGCCTACTTGGCAGCATTCAACTTAGGCTGCAACGCATTCATCATCTACTAAACCAATCCACCAGTTCCACACCACCATTTGTCATTAATTATGCTAATCAGCAAACCATTACTCTCTGATGACACCACAGCACTTATTAGCTAGTTATGGCTTTTCAAAAGCAGAGCTTATTGTGTATGCAAGTGCTGCGCATACATTAGCCTACAGGGAAGAAATGTCCAATTATGAAAAGAAGAAATTTGCTATTATCTCCTTCTAACAAACCAATTTAGTAATTACAAAAGTCTCTGAACTCAGAAGGATTTTTTAAGAAGAGCTGAGTGATGAAACCAGAGAATTTTGTTTGCAATAACTTTCCGAGTTGGAACTAAAGTGACAATAGGGGAATGAACAGTTTTTATTATATATAACTGTAATTCTTGCATCTTAACTTCAAATGATCTAAAGTAGAATTTATCAAAAACCATGATCTTGTTTGGCTCTTTCCTTAAAATATCTAATTTATTTTAGTAAAYATACAATCAAATATGTGTAACATTTTACAGATTTTTACAGCAGGTCTCGTGTATTCCCATAATGTGATGCGAATGCACCGTTCTTTATCATACATATGGTTATACGAGCAACAGTAATCTCYCTTAACCCTTTGCATGCCCAGGAGACACAACATATGACACAAAGGTCCGACTGACCTTGTCAAGGCCATGTAACGTACGCTGGAGGAAAGCACGAGGAGAACACCGAGACTGCAGTGGGGACACAGCAAGACGTTGATGGAGCTAAGCAAATTCAGGAGGGTGTCTGAGGACTCAATTGAAAAACAGCCTTGTTGGAGCATCCAATTCATTTACAATCCCTAAGTTGTTTTGCTCACTGTGAGAGTAATACTACTAGTTTTAGAAGCTTAATATGTGTTAAGAGCTCATTAATATCATCAGAGTAAATGGGCCTATTAAAACATCTTTAAGCAATATCTGAACATAAATCTCCCTAAACTATATTTAATGACTGTACTTAAGATACATTATATGCAAGTCTTAATGAGACATTAGATAGCGTTTTGAAGATTAAAATTAGAGAATCCATATAAAGTCTGTCCACTTAATGTAGCCTTAAGCTACACTGATGAAAAGCATTACTACCAAATTATTACTTCATTAGAACAAATATTTTTTAATCATTTCTGATTTATGCCATTAGTCCTCTCCATATATATTATATATACATTCATAAGAGTATACACAAAACAATTTTCTAGTTCCACAGGAGAGAAGAGAAATTTTGAGCTTTCTAATGGCTGAGTTAATTACTTGTCTTTTTTCTATTGAGTTAAAAATAAGCACTCTTTATAAAAGTCCATTTACTGTATCCCCACTTTTCTAATTTAATTGGAGATTTTAATTCCATTAACTACAAGGTCATTTTTTAAACATTTGCTGTTTTGCTTTTCGAAGATTAATAAGATGTATTAGAGTCAGCCCTTGACTGTACCTTCAGCCTCTCCATAAACGTCTAAAATGCGGCAGTAAAGACTTCAGGACAAGTTTGGCCTGGGTGATGGAGCATACTACCTTTCCACCACGCAGCCCCACGCTGCCGGAGGTCTTTGCTGCCCCAACCGCAAGCAGACGCCCTCCGGCTGGGGGCTACCAAGGATGCTGACGATGAAGCGGTTTGGTAAAGGCACGGCAAAATCCCCAGAACTGGTCAAATGAGGGGACATACGAGCACAATCACATCAAA
>PTFA01000008.1:612279-659743 GCA_003342895.1 Casuarius casuarius
CAAAGACTGGAAATTGCAGTAGGGCAAAAGAACAGGCTGACTTTGAAACCTCTTTACTGGGCTAAGATTAATGCAGAATAAAGCTAGTGTCACAACTTGTCTGGTTTTTTTGGATCTTCCTGATTAAAATTCAGTGTCACAAAACATAAATTTAGTTCTGCTTCTATTCTTAAGAAGTGCAATGAATGTAAGCGTAGGAATCTGGATCGACAGTAAAATGCAGCACAGGGCCTCCCCCTTCAGAGGGTGGAGCGTACTAAAATACTTGAACATAGGAGGGTATTGCAAAACCACCAGAAACTATGCTGAAAGATGAAGATAAAAGCAATTCTTGTGCAGTGATCCAAAAAATAGCATCTTTCTTTTTTTCAGAATTACCTGTTTTAATAAAGCAGACACACTGTGCCAAGTGAACCATTTAATTATCTGCAAAAATGATGAAGCAAAACAATAGTTTGCAAAAATAAATGACTAACCTCTGATTAAAACGTCTGTCCTCATTACATACAGATAAAAGATACAGTATCTTTTAAAAGAAAATGTACATTGAAGAGAAGTAAGTGGCAGTTGTGGTATAGATAACCTGACATTTTGCAACAAGAAAGAAGCCGACATATGGGCACTGAAATGTAATGAAATCTTTAATTTTTCCTCCATTTGTTAATCTAGAAAGACCCCTGAAAGAGATTACTTCTTTTATTCTTTTMTTTTTTTAAAACGTGGCAAATGCAACAAGGTATTGAGTCAATAGCAGCAACGGACAAATGAAGCTGCCAGAGAGCGAAGCAGTTAGACCGGCTCTCTTTAGACTCCGCACGGTGATCACTGCCGTGGGATCCGAGCCAGACTCCATGGCTACACGTTGGCAAATTCTTACAAGACATGTTTCAGAGCAAAAGAATATCAAACTCAAAGCCATGTTGAAGAAATCAACTGAGGCTCCAGAAAGAAAGGGGGAACGTGGAAGCAAACTGCTACCGTAAGAGCAACGTGTGAAATAAATGCTTCAAAAATAAAGCTATGCAGACAAATTGTGATTCTCCTTTGCCAAGATCTTTACTGTCCAACACAGGAAAGCAACTTGGTTTCTTTTTCAGGAATCCACTGGCTTTGATGTCTTTCCAGATCATTAGCATCAGTTTCCATTCTCTTTGCTGCCTCCAGAAATCTGGATTATAAACCAGTGCTGGAATGAACACCATTTACCAAATCTGACTTTACTTTCTACAGGAGCAAAGGAACACACTTTTCTCCTTACATCCCAATTCTAGATCATGCCTTAGCAGAAACTCTGACGATTCAGCGTCAACAGCGGGCTACGGCTCGCGCTCCCCGTGATGCCTAAGCAGCGCTCCCCGGTAGAGAGGGTCACAGCACCAGCTCCCACCACTTTTTCCCTAATGTCAAATTGTCCTGCTGAGATTCTCCTCCTACTTCAAAGCCACCTAACACGGTACAAATTTGCCTCAGTGAACTCGATCGGACCTATTTTATGCAAGTTTTTCAGTCTACGGGTTGCTGCCCAACCGTCTCACTTCACGAAGGCTACCGCATTGATCACTGGCCTACRCTGCGTTGCTACCTATGGCCCATCGCGTAACAACAGAGCAATCATCCTGCCACCCGAGCAGACCATGTGCAGGTCCAGAAGAACCTGCTCTTTCCAGAGAGAAACCAYGTGCCGTCGCGTTTTCTGGTGGATACTCCCCAAACTGAGGGTGTTTTCACAGCGTAATGAATGAAAGCGGTGTGGGTGGGACAGGGGGGCTCTGCCTTCGTTTGAATGAAAATGCATTGATTCCTTTCACAGAGTTTGCTCTGACCTTTCCATAAGGTATCTTTGAGGTAAATAGAGTAACAAAAGGTACGTGATGCCAAAATAAACAAAGCCAAATGTTAAGAAAACGTCACATAGAAGAGCTGCCCACAAGCACGTCCTCTGGTCGGCTGGATGTGAGCACACATGGGCCAGCAGCACTGCCGAAGCCGGCAACCGCCAGCGCTGCTCGTCCTTCCGCGCTCAGTCCAGTTTCTCYGGGAAGAACACTTCACTCGAGTAACTACGTTAACATTGCAGTAGAAAGTCACAAAACAGCACTTTTAAGATAAGAAATATGCCCAAGGGCATTGTTGCATTAAATAACTGCTTCCAAAACGCATTGCTCCTACGGAAAGGAAGGGCAAGTATCGCAGCGCTGCTCAAAATCACGAGCGTTGCTTTATCAGTAGATTGCTAGGTCTTTATGCTGCACAACAAGTGAGGCATACAGACAATTGTTCACTGTCTAAACAGAGGATCCCAGGCCTGAAAAAGCCTTTTTCCTTTCATTTTCTTATAGACATTCACACTAAACGTTTGCAAAGTAACAAGTTTCTTTCAGGGCTGTGACATCTAAGCTCCAACCTAGAGGACACAACTTTTTTCTTTGAAGGAGTACGAAAACCTTCATCTTCAGCTCAATACAAGCAAAACTTAAGAATTCTAGCATTTTGAGCAAACAGCAGCCACAGTTTAAGGATGGAGACAAACATGCAAGAAAAAAGGAGTCTGAGAAAAACGAGCACACGTACTTGAATGACATACAGCTAAGTGCACTGAACAGTGTGCCATGTTACAGCCAGACTGCACAAAATGCTTCAAGCAAAAGCTCTGGCAGCAACTGCGTGGCAACAAGCCCTGCTGCTCATTCCCGGCAGCCGAGAGCTCTTGCAGAGGCAGCTACAAGCACAGCTCTACAAAGACAGCGCCGAATGTTGGCTCTGCAAACACCTTCTGAAGGATCTGTAACTGAGCTGAGAACTCCTCAAATAATATGAGAATCTTAAGCATATTTTAAAAACCAATTCAGTTAACTTTTATACAGTACAAATAATGTGCTTCTGGATCCTGTTTTATTACTATGGATTAACACCACTTGAGGTACCAGACATATGGGTGGCATATCAATATGCCAAGCTAACATCAACTTTATTCCTTTTAAAGTACTCACACAACTGTTTTAATTGTTTTGGGCTGACAGCTGGCAAGGACTATTTGAAAATACTGTAAACAACCATATATCAAAGTATGCTCTGCTTTTTTCTGTTGCTTTCTCCACACAATTTTCATATTTAAGTGCTCTAGAAAATGAAACTCAGTCATATCCGAGGGTAATTGTGATCATCTTGTTATAGCCAGGTTTCTGCTAAGACAAAAATCCTTAGAGATAGGATTATACTACTCAAGTCAGATTTCTGGCTAAGAGATACTGTCAGCTGTAGCTGCAAATGCATCCACTTACAAAAATTTGTATAAAGAGGTTCTAATGACTCTGAACTGATGGTGCCTGTGCAGAAATATCTGATACACTTCACAAGGCGATTTCTGTCTTGACACTCAGAGCATTCAGACTAGAATGTAAAATATTGACTTTTATACTCAAAATATAGACGTTTGTGTGCTATGAGAGTACTTACAAACATGTCTTTCTGCAACACAACTCAGAAGTTGCTTCAGTAAAATTTCATGGCAAAAAAGACAACCCTACCTAGTAACGCGCAGCGTCACACACCGAAGCCAGTGACAGCTTTGCCCACCCTGACATGAGCAGAGAAAACCCCACTATGGGGCAGCACATAGCTTGGACCAGCTTCGATTTTCTGGAAATCACAGGTGACACTGTAAAATGCCCTTTTGCAACCTCGGTCACTGGTTTCCCTTGCAACATCCTGCCATGTACTCTGGAAGGTATGTTAGACTTTTTTCCAACCCTAATCCTTCTCCTGAGACCACAAGTTGGTTGAGTATGTCTCCAGCTGGCAGGTTAAAGTGATTCTGAAAGCAAAATAAAACGTTAGAGCTGGTGCGGTTGCGAGGAAGAGATGCAAGCTCCGAAGGCAGAGTGCCGTCTCCCCGTGGAGGGGGTCTTGCACGGCTGACTGTGTAACCTGTCCTGCTGCTGGCCTCATCCTCAGACAGGCAGACAGCTTCTGCCGGTAATCAGTATTTGGAGGAGGCTTTCTGTGGAGGATCTTGTAATTCAAAAGGTTTACGTTTCAGTGGCACTTACACAGCAGAAAACTTATTGGAGGCAAGATCCCCAAGGGGCATCAACATACTGGTCTGAAACACACTGTTTATTAACTTCAGAGAGAGCTACAGTGGTATTAAAGCACATCCAATTAGTAAAGCCTGCAGGAATATTTGCACTCCTAAATCTCTTGGTTTCTGAAAGGGTTAAAGCTTATTATTAGCATATAATTTACAGGTCCTTTCTCCCAGGAAAGAAATAATGCACAGTAAATGCCACATTCATTTTAATAATACATGTTACAGTCTGTGCCCAACATCTGCACAAAGGTAAAGCAGACAGATTTTTTTGACATGTCCCACTCTGCCATCCAAACACAGGCTTTTTGTTTCTTAAGTGACGGAAGGTTTAATCAAGAAAGCAGGCAATTCATCAATCGGAACAAGGCTGCTCACACCGCCCTGACAGCACACACATGGTTTTATACAGAAGAAACCTGGCCACCTGTCAGCAGCACCTTTTACATCAGGATATACAAATACACTGAGTGATCAATCCTGCAGCTCTTCCCATTCATTTCCTCATTTTCTTATTATATTTTTCTTTATGCTAGATGTTGCCCTCATTCTCTGCAGGGATAGATGGGAGACAAGGCAAGCTATGGCTGTTTATACACTATCATAAAAATTTATATACCCTTAAAGTGACTTATTTCCCTTCTATTTGAGTACCATTATTATAAATAATTTTTCACTTCATTCAGGAATTTTCCCTGTATGTTATTATCTGTGGCTGCCTGAGAGGGCTCCCTCTCTCTCACTGTCCTTGTAGCTCTGATAAGCCAAAGCAATATGCAGCCACAAGATGCTGAAGTCTGAAATGAAGGCAGTATGTAGTCACAACAACATCTTAATTAAGCTGAAGGCCATGAAGGAAGACTATGCTGTGAAATGCTGAGCTGCTTGTCGACAGGTCTGTCTAGAGCAAGGCATTCTTTTTCCAACAGTTGCCCATTTGAACGCATATTAAATCTGTCAACTCCTCAGTGCCGTGCTCCCAGCAGCACCCAGAGACCTTTAGCAGACCAACCTGTAAGTAATGCCGTGTTTTGGTCTTGCAGGCATGACATGGGGTGGAAAGAGGAACCCTGCTGAATGCAAAAGAGCACTCTAGCAGCATAAATGCAAGTGCAGACCTCAGTACTGCAGTACAGCAGCATATGGAAGTCTCCCTTCACGGGACTGCGAGGTCAGGGCCATATTTTCCTATATGCAATCTGACAAAGATTGATTAATTAGTTTATTGTGCAATCAGGAGTCTCCCTAACTTTCTGATCACCCAACATTTAATTGCCAAGACTGGAAATGACAAAATCCTGGTTAAAAGTTGTAATTACTATTTTCAGGACCATTTTTTCCTTGACTCCAGCTTTGCAGTAATAATTACACTACATGCACAAAAGAGTACAAGACAGATCCAGCGAGGATATGGCAATTTCTATCAAAATATATATTCAGATATAGCATAGGCTCCACAGCCAAAATTCATTTCACCTACCATAAACAGGCTAAACATCAGTTGAAAGTGTCCTTTTCATTGGCTACTGAGGAAATTTCAGGTGCCTATAGATAGATGTCAAGAACCTGGACCATGCTGCACTCTTAATTTTACCCTCTGTTATATCCCTCCCTTCCTGAATATCCCATCCTGTTCTCACCATCAAGATGCAGATTTAGGGGATACTGAAATTGGAAAATAAGAGACTGTTCATAATTGCTTTTGTTTCCCTGTGACAGTATCGGGAAACCTTCCATTTTGCTGAGAGCCAAGAGAGGGAGCCAGCAGGCTTGTCCAGAGATGGCCCCGACCGCCTGCACCCGGGCTCTGCATCCGCAGGCCAGAGCCTCCTGCTTGGCGTCCCGGGAGAGCAGAGCCCCGCACCGCCTGGAGCCGCGGGGCGCTCGGGCCCCCTCGCTGCCGCTAAGCACGGAAGCACGCGCAAGCCGCGTGTGCATCCGCCTGCATCGCAGCCGGAGCTGCTTCTGGCAGAGCGAGCCGCTGCCGGCAGCCCTGCGTGCGCTCACAGGGCCCCGCGGGCAGCCTTGCAGCCCCCGGCGCGCTCCGTGCTGCTCACACGCAGAGGCCGTCCCGGCTCTCACCCGACGGACTGTCAGTGCCCGGTGGCTGCGGCAGCGTTTTGGCGACCCAGAACAGGAACGGATGCATGCCACAGCCCTGCAAGCACCCGCCCGTGCCGGGGAAGCGGCAGCAGAGCCGCGGTGCGTACCCGGCTCGATAGCTTCTCCCTCGCTGCTACGCAGGGGCAAGCGCCAGTTCGGCCTCCCCAGCTCGGAGGGCTGCAGAGGCTCCCGCAGAGCCCCGCATCGCTCCTTGCTCCCAGGCACAGTCCCCACAGCACGCCGCAGGCACCATCCCACCCAGCAAATCCAGACCCCAGCAGAGCAGCAAGACGACGAACGTTAATACATTCCCTGCTACCATGGCACTGCCGCAAGACACTGGCGTCGTAGCATGGATAAAACAGACTGAGTGCAAACTACATCGACATAACAGGCAACTTTGGAACGGTTTCCATGGCCAGTCTCAGGGTTAACCTACCTCAGTAAAGTTAAAACACGCAAAGGGAATTGTCGCAGCACCTAATCATAGCTGCTCAAAAGGCAGCCGTGGTCAGGAGCTACACAGGAAGATCCCTGCCAAGGCACAGGATGTTTCGTATGATAAGACCCTTTCTTCAGAAATGCTTCACGGCTGCAATAGCCATTACAGACCATGTATGTACAACAACTTGTGTAACAATGTGTCTGGAGGAGGATTTGCAGTTGGGAAAAAGAAGTTATATTCTCTGATTGAAATGTGCTTGTGCAAATGTGGAAGACTAATGCTATGCCCAGTTTTACAAGCCTGTTTTGTGCTTTGCCTATAATCACCTGGTAGAATATTCAGAACCTTTGCAAAATAGGTCATCCTTCCAGGCTCGTTATGCTGCAAGCAGAAGCAGTCCACAGGAATTCCTAGAGCAGGGTCATTCTCAGTAACATTCATGTAGAGTTGCTGCCTCTCTATTTCTGCGTTTGATGTTTTTAGCACGAGGGAAACTGCAGCTTTCCCATCCGCCATGCAGGACTGTCTCATGTGAACACAAGAACATGCTTTCCCTTACATTTCTAAATCTATTAGGGCAGGAGAGTAACAAGAAAAACGAGCACTGACAAGAATTATGCCATTGTTATATTCCATCTATTTAGGAACCTGAAGCTGCAGTTCCAGTCAGAGATTACCTTTTAAATAACCCTTTGATTATGGTACATGAATTAGTGCCATGTTCCCATGTTAGAAGTGTCACTCACTATTAATAGAAAGAACCTGTGAATGGCACATTTTTGCCACCTTCTCTTCCCTGATTATGCACAAGCACTACCTATTGTACAGCCTACTGAATCCACCGCTGCTTTTTCTGGGTTTCCAAACTGTCCTGAAAATCTACTTCAATCACATGAAGGGACTGTACTTTTGTTAGATTTTGACACAGTCTGGTTTAAAGCCAGCATTTTTCTTCTCTTGCAAAAATGGCATAACAAAGAGAAAACTGTAGCTAAATGTTTTTCTACTATGGCTATCATAGAAATTTGTTCATGGGTAATATTACTCAAAAAGAAAAAAAAATCTAAGGAAAAATCTGTTGAACTTCAGCAGTACTTTGAACCACAGCTGAAGTCAGGGAATATGAAAGATACCCATAAGAAGACATGCAGGCAAAACGCACTGTTGTGCCACACCACCATGCATAACACTATTCTTCAGTTTGTAGAACCAAAAGTCCTTTTGTCGTGCTTTGTAAACAGCTTCCAGACTACGCAGCTCTTGGCACTGGCAGGAGTGACAGACTTCACGGGGTACAGCTCTGTTGAACACCCCTGCCCCTCACTCCCAGATATACTCTCATCCCGGGACCTGAGAACCAGGTTGCACTCTTTTAGTTCATTCCTCTTTCTTCAAGAAATAAGACCTTAAAGGCAAAACTCCTCCAGAAGAGCAGAGCTGTCAGGGACAGACCAACAGGGATGCCAGTACCAAAATGAACCGAGTGTGTGGTCCTGGAGCACAGTAACAGAGCACATGTATCTGCACCGGTTAATGAAGGGACTCGATCCTGACCACACTATTTAAACACACATATACACTGCAGACTAGAACTAGTTAAAAATAAAAAACAGCAAAAATATATTAGCAGTTTTTTTCCACATTGACATCTGGAAACTATAACTAGTTCTAGCACTTGCATACTAGCCTGGAATGGCAGACAGGGAGAAAGAAAGCCACAGCTAGCAAGAAAGCATGCATACGCAAGTGTGTGCTCCTTAAAAATAAAGCAGAACGCCCCAATCCCCATATCCTAATATCTAATTTCAAACTTGCCCTAATATTGGGCAAACAAACCTAAGCAGTGACAATGTTCAGAATACAGAATGGGAAAGAGTAAAGATATCATCCATTTTTAACACGTATGTTGAGTGCAGCAGAGAGGAGGAGGACGTGTATGAAGCCCATCCTTGTCAGGCAGGTAAAAACTTACTCTGAGATGTGCAGAGATGATGTGTCTTATGACTTACCTGTGCAGATCATGGAAGAGATGAAGAGCAAAATTTGTGTGTTACTTTTCACCACATCTCTTACCTAGAAACCCCGTGGGCAGCAGCATCACTCACTGAGGGCTGTGCTCTCCCCGCTCATCAGTAACATTCACTGTCAGTAACACTTGTGCCTGCACATTTGCTTTTCCCGCACCCCACGTGCTCTTGACACTTAAACAGCACTGACAGAAAACCTGGAGGTATGTTTCATGGATACCACACGTCTGGCTTTTTATGCAAACAGGGCTGTTTTACTTGGTTAGACTTTTGATTACACAGAATAGTTGAGAAACTACCGCGTGCGCCAGCTTACCTGATATGGCATACAAATTTGAGTGCTGGTGTTCCAGGTCCAGGCGACTGCTGTGACTTTTGCCTCGGAAGCTGGCGGGAAGTGTTAGAGATATATGCCTAAAGAGGAGAGATGGGGAAATGGAGATGACATTATTACAGAGCAGAAGACGCTGCTGCTATCGGCTTGTTCTCACCTGACAATTCCAGTCAGGTCAGGCAGCAAACATCAATTTTAACATTGCTTGTAAAAGTCAGTGGGCCTCAAATAACAGGAAGGAGACAGAAGTGGTGATTCTGTCATTACAGCCAAGGGTGGCTCAGCTGCTTTAACCCACGCTTAGTCCAGCTGTGAGCGAGACACAAGTCTAGGTCCTGGCATAAGCCCCCCCCACCCCACTGAACACCAGCAAACTCAGCCAACAATCAAAACATTACACAGAGGCAACCATTCCTCCTCTGCGAGGGGATCCAGAGCAGAACACAGCAGCTCCTTCACGAACTGGCACCTGGAAAAGCCTACGCTGTGGCTTACAAGAGCGATCTTCCCTGTATAAACCTAACTCTCAACACGACGCATCAGGAGCATGCCCGAACACCCTGCAGGACTCAAATGAATGTCCCCCAAGGCAGGAAGTGCTAACAGCACGTGAGTCTGGGTTTGTCTATACCAAGAACTCCCGAGTACCTTCATAAATAAAATCTCTGAAGCCCTCTTGATGACTGACTGCTCCAAACCATCACTGGGCATGCTGCATTCTTCCCTGCTCCCGGGGCAGAAGATGGTGCACACACCAAGCCAACCTTCAGCTGGCAAGGAAGGGAAATGAAGAAAGGGAAGGCAGATTTCACTCGTCACCTCTTTCTAGCTGCACGAGTAAGGTGAAGCTCTGCCTCACCGCAATGCTCTACGCAGCATTTCCTGCAGCACAGAAATATTTTTCAATCTTATGTTAAACTTTCCTCTATTTAGTGGCTATAAATAGGAAAACCAGGGAGCTCTTGTCAGGCCTTAGGGCCAGAAAGGTGGTCACACAAGAAGCTGCTGGAGTGCCCCTGCCACAGCGGTTTGGTCCTGGGAGGATGGACCCTGCAGCCATCTGACAAGGGGTAACACTAAGGGTCAGCTCTCAGGGTGAGGGCTCCCCACCGCTCTCCAAAATCCTCCACGCCAGCAGGACTCAGCCCAGGAAAGCTGCCCGGAGACACCCCAGAAGTCACACACGTGCTCAGATTTGGGAGAACGTCAGAAAGTCTGCTCACAAATTTTTATGCTACCCAACCTACTAATACAGGAGAAAGCAGACTTTTGCCTCTGAAGTCATGCTGTGATCACCAAATCAGTCAGTACAGCTGCAAAACTCAGCCAAAGAGCTCCACTGAAGCATGTCACGACAAAATGCTTTTTACTAGGAGCTGTTATTGATAGCCCACAGATTTTTACGCTTTGATGAGAGATTCAGGCTTTTCCCTTTTAATTCATATGTGTATTTTTCTAATGCTAATCCCAGGTCTGTGTGAATTTTTATAAAATGTTATCACTAATCTTCTGGACCCCAATGCCATATGTAATGAAGATGCTCCCTCTTCACAGCAAAGGCTTAGTCTAGCATGAAAGCAAAGGCAGCAGCTACCCACTTCACAAGGTGAAAGCCACCTGAATACGGGAAGATGCTCTGCATTGCCCTTTTGCCAGAAAAACAAGGCAGTCTGTTTCCTGTCGCAAATGCCATATTTGCGACAAAGCCCTGTGTATTCTCCAGTAGAGTATCAAATCCATTTTCTTAGCTAGCAGATTTTATTTATCAAGCAAGTCAGCTGGAAATTATCTGCCTTTAAAAACTGGACACATTCTGTGAAGACCTATATATTTTTAGACCTTGATGCAGTTGATGGTGACGAGCAAGAATAATATAGGAAAAAGAAAACATCAGTTTGAATTTGTTTGTGCTTCCCAGAGCTATTTCTAACAAAAAAAAGATGGTGTCGAAATATTTTCAAATTTGGCTAATAACAGTCTTCTGTTTAAAACACGATCCATATGAGACTCACTTTGCCAGCACAGGCAAGTTTGTCATGAACACACTTTAAAACTGAAGACCACTGCCTGTAGGCATTACACACTTTTCATGTGTTTTTTAATAAAAGTATCCAAAAATACATTCTGAGGCATCAGAACAGCTAACAGCTAACAGAGAAAGACTTTTGAATTTCTCCTGCTTGTACTGCGGGCTGTTTTTTTCATCCCTACACAAAACAGCAGGAGATGCGTTGGAAGTAAACAAAGCAGATCTATTTAAAAGGCCCATTTCTGAGCAGAATATTTTAAAAGGTTATACCAACTTCTGCTGTAAGAGAGTCTGAATCTCTTCCATATGGACAATTCTTTTCAGAACCACCACCACACACAGACCACCTTGCACTGCCGAGGCAGGTCATGCACTTCTCATCAACCAGCAGGACTGGGAAAGACAGTTCCACAAGTTGTTCATAACACGCATTGTGTAAGCAAAATTAAGGAGCTGTCAGGTCTACAAACACACACAATAGCCTTCAAATAAAACTCTGAATTCCTGGCTTGCAAAGGCTTTCTGAGCTAAGTCCCCAGTCACTACCAAGTATGCCTGGCAGTTCACACAAGCACCAGGTTTCACAAGCGCCATATGCTAAAGTGGTGTATACATTCCCTGCGTGTAATTAAAATGAATTGCTCGCACGCTAATGGACTCTGACCGTATACACATAAATATGGCAGCAGAAGATCACATATCCAGACCTTGCTTCCTAACTCGGCACAATATCCCATTTGCTCTCCGTTTCAAATGCATCAGCATTAAAATACATACTTAAATGTCCCCTTAAAGCTAGAGAGAATTACAAACACTACAGATGGGTGTGTTCTTTCAAACTTGCTTTTAGTGGGCGTTCGGTCCTGCAATTGCTCTTCTGGAGTCTGTGAGCCAAAACTGCCAGTTTAACTGCTAGTCAGATCAGGCTTCCAACACTGGGGGTCTTGAATGCTGTCTACTAGGAGGGTGTTTGTTCATGACAGAAAACATCTTCCTTTCTGTTCCTCCACTTCCATTGTTACTTTCCATCCCCCGAGGTAGGACAAATAGGTATTTTATCACTTCTACCAAGCCACAGTATGAAGAGCTAGGTCTCTCCAAGGAGAGCATTTAGCTGCAAGAGCACAAGACAGAGGGTAATGATTGCTAGAATGAGATCAGTTTCCACCCCCTCCCCTTTTTTTTTAAAGCATGACATTGTAGGGAAAAACAGGAAACAGTAATTTATTTTAAATTAATGCAAACTTTGGCCAGGATCAATATAACTTATACCTACTAAGTTGATTGCATAATGCATTTTCCTTATGGGTTGTGAAAGCCAAATCATTTTGCATCGCAGAAGACAAAAAGAGAGAGAGAGAGAGAGAGGCTGCCATTGAAAAGCAAGAAAATCCCAATTACAAAGTCCCCAAGTTCCTAAACACATATCGTGAAAGTATGTGCAGCTCTGCGGCATATGGCAAATCAATTACTAGTTTAAATTTTAAAACAAAAACATGGTAAATGTGTTGCAGAAATAATCAAGAACAACGGTTTGGTTTAGATTACAGCGGCCACTAGAGTTTTGAATACAATTAATCATCATTCCAGGCAATGGGAAGCCATATTGACACTTATTCCTAATTTGAATATTTAATTAGGGTGAAGTTCTTCATCAAATTATCACAGAACTGGGAGGAAAGCCTGAAAGATTTAAACGATTACTACTTTAACCCTTGATCAACTGCTCACCTGCAAGCACAAACATCTTTTCCCAATTCTGCAAAGCAAGAACACGCTCAGCAAAACAAGCAACAAAAAAGACAGTATTTGTAAGATATTAGAAATATCTTGGGAAAGCTACATGGACATGCGGCGTCCTGCAGCGTTTGCTCAGATGCCGGACTGGCACAGGCTCCTGACTACCTGTGCTCCTCAACCTCTTCCAGAGCAAGTCTTTCAGGCCAGATCTCTATCTTAGCATCAAATGTGGTTTCTAGACTTAGTCTTTTTTTTAAACAGAAGAACCCGTTTGGGATGACGACCCTTCCACGCACGGGGTGGGTATCACTTGGCTTTGACCGGAGACCCCAGTTTTGGCCAATTCCTGGCAGGCAGGGACAGCCGAAGCTGCTGGTTCGGGTGGGATTTCTGCTTCAGGGACGAATCGGGGTTTGGCCCCGCTGCGAGGGGAGTGGGGCCGCGGCAGATGGGGCCACGGGCGGCTGCTCTGCGGTGCAGCCCCTCCGGCAGCTCCCCGCCCCGCAGGCCTCTCGCGCCACGGGACAAAACCCGYGTTGTGGCACACCGAAATGACGACCCAGCACCGCCTCGCTCCCCTGCTTCCCGCCTCCGGGCGCGGTCCCTGCAGGAGCAGGCGGGACGGGCTCTCCGGAGCTGCTGCTTCCCCGGGCTCCACGCGAACCCGGCACCCGGCAGACCGGGCTGCCCCGCGCGGACGCCACCCTGGACATCCTCCCTCTCCGCCGCTCGACAACTTTGAAACCTCCCTTTATGTGCTATATTAATCCATATAAGAAGTTCTCTTTTAATGAGGAGTGATATAGTTATGAACTCTCTAGAGCCATAATTAGAGCAAACTAATTGAAGTTGTGTTTTGACACACTTTCCAAATTCACGGGTACTGCATGACATATTCACAACACTACTGCTGCACAGCCATGGCGACAGCAAAATCATTAGGCTAATAACGCTTATTTGCATTCTTATCATGCCAGCAGCATGCCGTTAAATACTGTTTCAACCAGTGCTCATTTACTATGAAAGTTTCCACTGAAAGATATTAACAGTCATTATTAGTACTTTAGTGGAATCTCTAATGTTAAGGAATGGCAACTCGCATTAACTAGCCTAACGCCAATTATTTTCCTTTCGAATTGTCACAAAGAGCGGGGTTTTTTCTCCCCCCACTGAATTAAAGCGACAAGTAGATTTGGTGCTTTATGTCCTTTAGAGAGTAAGGAAGAAGGCCCGCTCCGACGAGACTASATGTCAGGATTTCAGAACCACTCTCTCAAATGCTGAAATAGAAAACACACTGTTTCAACACAGGTTACGAGATACAGGACATTCAGAAAAATATTTTTCTCCAGCATACTATAATTTCCAGACAACTGAAGATGAAACAACCACAACAGCACAATTCAGGACAGGTTAGATTTAATTACTCTCTTATTTTTAGTTATTCTTTTATTCATTAAATTTCTGAAACAGATCTACATACAACAGAGCAGAAGTAGCAGATGATGAGAGAGATCCTCCACAGCCTAGTAAAGGAGGTTTGAGGTCTGCATACATCATGGCCACTCTTTGAATGCTTGTTTGAGGAAAAACTCATATAAAACAGGTCCAGGAATGCCCGACAGTTCCAAATAAGTTATTAATAAACTGTCTGCATGAAGGTGATGGACCGCTTTTGAAGTTAGGGAGCAAGCACTTATAAAAAGTAACAAAGGATCACAAGGGGGAAATGCCAGATATCAAAGGATGCTTCATAATTCACATAAAAATATCAACAATGCATAGCAAAAGAACAATAGTAAGTTTTTAGTTTCTGACTAGATTTAGAAAATCAGAGAAATCAGTCAAAACATATAAAAAATGCCCCACTTATCAAATTATTAGAAACCGTACTGCATACTGCAGAACTAGAATTATACTGTTCTTTGATGTACCGCAGTCATGATTGCAATTTATTTTAAATGAACTTAAGAACAGTGCTGAAAAAGCTGTATAGTCCCATAGGAATACCTTGAAATAAAAAGAATCGTATCTTCCATAATCAGTGAATTATACAAAGATCAAGCCTCATGAAAAACTGAGGATAGAGCAATTACATAAATACTAAGTTGTAGAAAGCTAAAAACACACCGACAAGAAGTAAATGTCTGGCTGCAGTTTTCAAGAAATGTAATCCAGCTTGAAAGCTTTGCCTATGGACAGAGGAAAACACACATTTCTAAGAAATGAGCTGCTAGTGCTTCACTGATAGAAATCAGAGGACCTTTCAACAATTGCTCATTTTTCCAGAATATATTTTCCAAATTGTAGTTTACAGAAAATGCCATAGCGGATACCTACAGCTTCAGCAGTGTCCAGAATCGCATCTACAATATTTATTCACAGTCCTGAACCGTTACTGCGCTCAGGCATTGTGATGCCAGAACACCTACCTCATACCCAAAAGAACTGCAGTGAAAAACAAAACTGTTAGGCAAGATTTACCTTGGGTAACGGACTTCATTCCAGACAATCTATTCTAATCGTGTAAACCAAATATTTAAATACTTTCTAAAACCTTACTGACCCTTTGCCTAAAACAAGCAACATATGGGCTTTGCAAGCATTTCATCTCATTCCAAACTACTAAAATATCCTGTTTCCCCAAAATCAATGGGAGCTGGTGGTGCCAGATTCAGATTTTATAAAAGCCCAAACGCGTGAGAGAATGAAAAAGGGAGTGAGTGATTCTTTCCACTTTGAGATTTACCCACTTAATTTTCTCAGCTGTGAAAAGGGAAAAAGGCCTGCCCACAGCATGCGTACTCCATGCGTTATATATAGCATGGCTCTGTGCATCCCCTTCTGAAATGACCACGCCTCGAGGACGAGGGAAAATGATGTTATGCTATGCTGTCAAAACTAAAGCAATCACCAACCGAATGGAACAAAACCCAATCATGCCAACAGCGGAGCGTGATCTATTGCAGACCAACAGCCCCAAATGTAAGGCTTAATGCAGAATGAAGCTCCTGCAGCTTCCCTTCTAAGGATTAATTTAGATCAGAGAGTTCAAGTAACCAGGACAGAACAGCTGCCAAACAATGGAAAAAAATCCCAACAAGTTTAATTTACACCGCTTGAAAGTCTGAGCTGTAGCCCATTAAATTGTTATAGGCTGAGGACTGCATCAAAGAACTAAGACCTCATACCGTAAGCATGAAGTGCTTATGAAGTGGTTGTCTGAGATGAACAGCACAGTGTCTCCGGAGGCTGCAGCGGGAGGAGAGTGGAGCTTTCCACATCCTTCACTAGCTACTCTCCAGAGTCAGGAGTTTTCAGATAATGAAGCAGTAGGGAAAAATTGCCAAACAGCAGAAATACTCCAGAAAGATAAATTACACACCGCGTAAGTTTCCTTGGTTAGGATTTTAAATTCTGTCAAATTAATCAGAACAACAAAGCCCGGGCTCACGAGTCTGACTGAGAAGCATCTCCCTGCACCGAACGCCTTTGTCTGCAGCGTGCCGTCGGTCTGCCGGGGAGCGGCCGCGGCGGGACCGATCGACGCCAAGGCAGAGCGTCCCGCAGAGTTAGTGGGTGCTGCGGGAACAGCCTCCGGCCCGGGGGAACAGCGACGTCTCCCCCACCAAACCTGTTAAGCAAATATTCCACATAAAGACTCATTTGGGAAGAGCATGTTGTCAGCACTTTGCCGGTAATAAATAATGACAGTCCAAACACTTCACTAAAAGCAATAAACTCGAGAAGTGTTTTGGAAAATGGTGAAAGTGATTGATTTAAAGAAGGAAATATCTGAACACAACCACMTGCACTTCAGGGTGAAAGCACAGATTACAAATCAACAGTGGCAGAGATCATATTAAATAGCAGACAACACGGAAGTTTTAGGGAAAAAATGCTCAATTCCCCCACAGGGCTTATTTAACAACCGAGCGTACAGCTTCTTTGAATGAGTACCTGCAGTTTGTATTTAACGACCCTACGCTATACCCTAAAGAAAACATGCCTCCAGGAATATTACTATACCAGGAACAGGGTTCTATAAAGAAAAACGATTCTAAGGATATTGAAGCCTCTTCACTCAGAGCACTCCCCAAAATTTTTCAATGCCTCCACAAAATCAGCTAAATCAATCAAACTTCTAACCACAGTTAACATCTTTCTTTCTCAGTTGCTGCAAGGGATCCTTGTGCCTGGAAACCACTCTTATTGTTTAAACATTTTTTCCTAATCATCATTTTCTACCACTAAAACATACTGGACGGTGACCAATTTTTGCACGTCTTCATCCAGCTGAGCTGGCTGCAAGCCATACGGTCACTGTAGTTTCATAACAAATTCCTTATGGGAAACAGACTTGGGATAAACGTATGCCAACACCCCTTACCCACTCAGACAAACCATCATGTTCAGACATACACAGTCTATGTACATTACATGCATTTCATCCTTAAATTGTGCTTTTACTGTACAAACTGGAACAGGCCCATGGAAAACGCTTCCGCCAAGCTTCAATTCATTGCTTCAGTCTCAGTGTTTTTTTAATATCCACAGCCACTGTGACGTGAACCCAGCCATTATGCCATCCTTGACTTCCTTTAGAGTAAGTCACTTAAAAACTAGGAATATTTTGCTGTATTTCATGATAAGAGCGATTTGAGTATTCAAGTCAAAGAATGTATTTTATTAGGTGTGAATCAGAAAGTAGTCATACCTCAGAGCTTTTCTTGATGAAACATATTAGAAAATGCAGCTTCATCAAGAGAGAAGCTTTCTGTAAGAAGGCATCAGTCTGACAGAGCTTTCACCGGCAAAGTTTCTCGTGATCTCAGCGTGGTTTCCAGTCAGAGCAGAAACATCCACTCCAAAGCACTCCTCCTTTGGCAGCCTTTGGTTCAGGTCGGGGACTTTAGGGTACACACTCCCCCCCCAGCCTGCTGAAGCATCCTGGCCACGAGGCTACCAGCAGTGTCCGTCTGACCCACGACAGCTTTCTGAAGTCTTGGCTTTGCTCCTCACCAGAGCAAAAAAAGTCAAAATCTTGGACCCTTTTGCTCTACAGACTTCAACTCTATCAACTCCATTTAGAATCTCTTAAAGAAGAATTCAAGATATTGCTACTTCTAAATAATATTGCTGCTACTTAAAAAAAAAAAAAAAAAAAAAGGAAAGGCAAAAGGCTTCCCATTTCTCTTCGATTCACCCGCTGCACAGAGCAGGACTGGCTCATCACCAGACTGAGTTCAGGTCTCCAACACACACGTTTGCTGGTGCTGCTTTATTAGCTGCCACCTATTGCACATCGTCAGCCTCCAGCAGCAAGGCACACGCTGATCGCTTTCCAAGCTCACACGACAAAGTTCAAACACCATTAATAAAAGAAATCAATTCAAATTCAGACTTCTCTGCCTAGAAAGGAAATCCTTACATTCCTTAACATTAAACTCCATCGGGAGCAGAGGAACAAAATCATTTCCCTTTTCTAAGGAGGAGTAACTTAACTATTTAAAAGGTAATTGGGAGCATGGGAGGAAAATTTACACATCCCGCTCTTATTTCAGAGGTTTAAGCCAGACAATTGTTACCTTCTTATCACAACCAGAACAGCACTTTCCCAGTGCAACGCTGCTGCCAGAGGGGTACCCGCCAGAGCAGAGCGCGTGGTGCTCCCAGCGCGGAGGGCACCGAGGGGCAGGGCTGCCGGCCACGCTGCGAGCCCGCAGCGGCAAGGGCTGCGAGCCGCGAGCCTGCCCGCGTCCGCGCTGCTCCACCGCGGTCCGCTCGAGGCTGCCACGCCGGGGACCGCGGTCGCTGCCAGCCCGGCGTGCTAAGCCGGGAGGAAGCGGTGCCCGTTCTCAGCCCGGTTCGCTTTGCTGGCTTCGGGCTGTCCCGCTCGCCGTGGGAGCGCCAGGCCCATCTGCGGCGGCCAGCAGCGCCCTGCGCCCGCCGGGAGACGGCCGCCCGCTTCCCACCCCGCCGTCCCACGCCACGGCACGGAGCTCGCCGTTAGCCACGCGCTCTGCAAACCGATGATCCCTCCTGCTAGTTTCCAAAACTGCTCACACCTAACTGCACTGGCTGCCCCCAGGGTAAGAAACGGTGAATAAACTGTTCATCGTTCATGACTTCCATCCCTACCGCACCAGCCCCTTGCCCTCTCCCTCCGCAGTGGCACCGCTCGGGTCTCCCTAGTCTCTCGGCCAGGACAGAGCACACATCGCAGCGCCTCCGCCACCCTTCTCGTTCACCAGACCCCGCTTGAGGTGCGGCGGTCAGAGGCGAGGGAGCTGCACAGCGACACTTTTTGTTCACTGCTCCTTAACCACCTCCAAGGCCCCGTCTGCTTCTCTGCTTGGTGCGAGTACGGGGCTGCCGCATTCAGCGCGGCGACGACTGACTCCGGGTCTGCTCCCAGGACGGTACCAGCAGCCTCCCGCAGCGCACGTGCAGCGCCGGTTCTGCACCCCACCTCCTGGCGCTGTCCTGTCCTCTCCCCTCACCTGCCTCTCCGGTTTTCAATTAAAAAAAGAGAGAGATGTGTAACAGACACCCCGGGAAGGCAGGCTGAAGCAGCCCGATCTCCACGGCGGGAGGAATTCCACCCTTCCGAACCAAAATGCTGCGAGCCCGGCCACAGTAACACATGATATGAGCACGAGCTGATCGCAGCAAGATCTTCCTTCTCCCTAGTAAGCCATTAACCTTTCAGATGACAGCCCTGCAAACTAAATGACTGAACGATTCCCAGGGTCAGCGCGAATCTACATTTTCAAAACCTGACATCAACAAGTAAAAGTTGTGACTGAATCCTGGTCTCTCCGAGAGGAAGATTAAACGCCTGTGACACATCATCTGCAATCAGAGTGCTCCATTTCCCAAAGTATCTGTCACAGATTGATAACATCCACGCAAAAAGTTAAGTGCAATTATGTCTGTCACTGTAAAACACACTTCAGCAGCACTGACTGACATCTTGCTTGCTGCTGACAAATTGTGAGAAGACTGTTTGAATGACGGCGGTGGAGACTCCTGCGGCACCTCGGGAGGGGATGCGAGATGCACTCCCCAAGCAAAGGCGGCACACGGGCGCGCAAAGCACCGCCACCGCAACAGGAGCCGCCGCGCGGGTTGCTGCGAGGGAAAACGGCTCAAGATGGACCTGCTGGTGTTCACGGGAAGCCAAGGACCTGCTCCCCAAAAGGCTGAGACTAGACGTGCGGAGGGAAACATCTCACAGAAACTCTGCTCTAGCCTATTCCCAGGCAGAACTCGAGTCAGGGAGGGGCTGAGCTCTAAAACACTGCGCAGATGCTCATGACAAGCACATTTCTCCAAACCCCAACACGTGCGCTGACAATCACTGATCCATAGCCTGGATGAAGCAAAGGTATTCGAAAGGCCAGATGAATTGCCCGTTTTTAGCATCTGCTTTTGCGGCGGACAACCTACTTGCTCCCCAAAGTGAGGCTATCGCCATGTAGCATTACCACCAGTTTGTACTGGAGGGGCAAGCCTTGAACACAAAGTCAAGGAACTGAGGAAAGTTGCGTTAGAGTCTCACTGGAGACTCAAGTCGACAAAAGCAGTTCTTTAGCAGCAGCCTTCTAGGATGAGAAACTGCAAGTGCATTTCTCCAGGCTGCCATTAGTGCCAAGAAGCTGTCGCAGAGTTTGGAGAGGAAAGACACTAAAGCAGCGTGGAGCCTTGCACAACGGCACAGCTGCGTTCCACAGCACAGCAGGTCATCCTCACTGGTGTATGTGAGGGCTGCAGTTAGAGACCATCGCGCCAGATGCCTGCAGCAGGAAACACCAAGGAGAAGAAATAGCTAAAAGATAACATATGCAGTCCAGCAAGAATACCAAACAAAGCTTCCCCTTTACGCGGTTCTGACTGCAAGTCGTAACCCCGCGACACACACAGAGAAGCAGCACTGCTGATGTGCAGCAAACGGTGGTGGTCAGACCTCTGACACACGACAAAACTCCGATGTGCCACCATCTACTGCCATCAGGAACTTACATCACGGATCAGAGGAGGAAATGTTTGGTACAAAAATAAAGACCTCCCACAATAAAAAGTTCTTCCATTCAGAAAGGTTTTGCCATAGAGTAGCTCACCGGTATGTTTTACTGGTTTAGTTTATATCCAGCATTAGCAATTGTTTTGAAGCACCCAAGCATGCTGTCTTGATTTAAATCTATCTTACAACATTAGCCGACGACTCAGTTTGAGCTGAAGAGAACGGCTGGAAGAGCTGGCCAGCCTCCCAGCAGAACCTCCACAGTGCTGTGCTCTGCATTGCTCACCAGCTCTGTCTTAGCATTCACTGCAGCATCAAACGATTCGTCGCTGTTCCTGTCAGAATATATCCACACAGAATAAAATGGCAAACTGGCTACTAGTGTAATCTCATATCTCTACGGTGACATAAAAATAAGAGGTTACTTGCGACTACAATCTTCCACAAACATTAAGCTTGAGTAACTTACCACACTGCTGATAAAGTATTAAAAAAAGGCTTTCCGAGTAGCATGTGTTTCCTGTAATAATGAAATATTTGCAGGATGCATTTTTATATACCTTTCTATTTCTTAAAAAATATATTGGATAATAAATAATCAGAGTAAAAAACAGACATGAAAGATGTTTTGAATGATCAGGCTGGTGGTGTAAAAGTTACCTGTAAATCATGCACAGGGCATGAGAGTAGAGCTGGCTACAGACAGGTGGTTTTTACTAGGAGGCATTAATGTAACATTCAATTATTCCACTGCATACTGGCTGTTTTAACTCAGCCAAATTAGAATACATTTTATATTGACTATTTTGACATTTGCTTTATTTGGCAAGTAAAACAAAACTGATCCAATTTCCTTGCAGCCATTGTAAACCATAAACTGTACAACAAGAGGTTATAAAATATATAAGCCTTGTAAACACTTCTTTTCAGACTGTCACTGATGCTCTGAGCTCTAATTTTGGCCCTGTTCCCAATAGCTCTGAAGCTGTTCTGCAGCCTTCCCTGTTCGGCCATAAAGTGACCCTTCCACACTTAGTGATTAAGGACTGCCATTGACATTCTCTTGCTATGATAATTTTTCTCTTTATTGTGGAAATTTGCCCAGGCAGGAACTTCTTGCAGAGAAAAAATGAAGATCTGTGCTGTAAAATCAAGACATCTCTTTCTCTGATCTTGCATGGCCTCTGCCAGCATGTAATTTATGTCCAGTGGAATTTCAAAACAACACAGCAGCTCCCAGTGAGACAGGCTGAGAACTCCAGAAGTCTGCTGGCTTCTCATCTCTTTCGCCTCCACCTCTGTTTTAAGAGCGAGGCGGTATCAGGTACAACTGACAGTCACTAAAGGGCAGCAAGGAGCATGCCAAGGTACGGCAGGTAACTGAGCAAAACCTTCAGTGAGAGATAAAGACCTAAACTATGCAGAGAGGTGGAAGAGCCACTACAATACAGCAGATATATATAATTTTTAAGTGTTCTGTGGGTCATGGTTGAAGGCTCTAATGTATGCACCCACCTCAACAAGTTACTGGATAGCTCTTTCAGAAATTATTTACAGCAGTTTAAAACCATCAACTCTGAAATGACTTGTAAATCAAGATTTCAAAGGATATGAGTATTTTCTATCCACASTATACAACAAGCTTTGTATACAAATCAATTTCCCAGGAATTCCCCTCTGCTGTCACCTTTGAAATTTTAGCTCTCAACAGCTACTGGGATACTGTAAACATATCTGCAGCATACCAAATATCTAATAAAGTAATGATGCAAAAATATGTTTTTACTTCATTAAGCAAAAGCCAAAAGGGACCTGTAAAGAATGTGCTGCACACTGGCAACGGCTGGGCCAGGACTTCAGTGTGAGTATCCTCATCAGTAAAAGCATGTCTCAAATCGGATGCTGTGTTTTCATATCTATGCCAGGAATATAAATTGCTCAGCTCAACCTGTCTGTTGTTTTGTCCTGAGAAATCCAGTAATTAAGCTATCACTACAGGGCAGCTGTTACATATAAGTGTATACACACACACATATATATATGTATATGTATCTATGTTAAAAAAATAGAAACAGTTATGGATAACAGTTATGGAAACAGTGGACAGACACTATGCCAGTGTCTGCCCAAAAGCTCTGCTCCTGTATTCACCGCACGATGAGCAGTCTGTTCTGTGTATTCACTATCAACTGCAAAACTGAAGCTTAGTAGACAGGTCCAAGAAAAGTAAAAACATTGTGGAGAGTAAGGCAAAATTGGTCTCCCTCTGCATTAAAACCCGTGTGAAAATTTCTCCCTCCCTTTGGTCCTTGAGAAAAATCAGTTTGGTGACAGTTCTGGCCCACCTTCCAGAGGTAACCAACACAYGCTCGTTAGAACCTATGGCACCTCACAGAGTTTAAAGCAAAGAAAAGGTGTGACAAATATTGCAATATGGCTGTAAGTTCACTGCCTGTTTTCCTTTCTTTGCAGGCTTTTTATTTCTTCTCACTATTTCACCTGTATGTCTTTATACAGTGGCAGCCAAAGGTGCTTCCAGAACTGCAAATACTTGGAAGAACAATTCATTCCCTCGTTATCAGGTCAGGCAATGTAATTATTCGTAATAACGTGGTACCCTGATCTCAATTCCACTGCGCTAGCAGCTTAGTAACAATATGCCATGCAGCATCACACAGAAGAGGCTGGAAAGCAGAAAACTTACCTAGGCAAGTTGGGAGCTGGTGTTGAAGACGGTACTTGGGGAGAAGGAGTCGTGGGTTGTGAAGATTCATGGTTTCGTGGAACTCTGCCCATCCGGTACCAGATGCCCATGTTGTTCAGTTCCCTTTGTAATCAACACAGAAGACATTAATGCTACAAGCAAATGCTACATGTGTGCAAGAATATCAAGCACAGACGTGTTTCCCAAACACCTTGGTTAGTTAAGAACCAGTCTAATTGAAAAGATGTTTAATTGATTCCTGGATCAAGTTTAGCAAGACTTACACAGACCTTTCAAATTCTCTTATAAATTCCTACTTAGTATTTACAGGAAAACAGGGTGCTTAGCCTTGGTATATACCATTCAACGGAAAATACAAGAGCAGCTTCTGGAGTGAGGGGTACTTACCCTATGAATGTGTATTGAGGAGGGGCTTGTTTAGATCTACCCAGAATTCGGATATCACAGATTGCTGCCTCTGTAGAATCTCGAGGGATGAATTTAATACACAGTCTCTTCTTTCTGAAAGCTACCTCTTCTGCAAAAAACAACCCAGGACAGAGGTTGGTTTTTATGCAAGATCAGTGTGCAAATGTTATTTATTGTCTCTCCAAATATTAGTCCGACAATTATGGCAATAACTGGAGCCAAAGAACAGATATATGTCAGCAAACCAGACAGTGTAGTGCATTCAGTGACTGAAGAAATTTTCTATCAGGAGCTCTCTGCACAGTGTGTGAGATTTGTTTTTAGGCACCACGATAAACCAATAGTCCATACTACCCTCTAAAGAGAGGATAAAACATCAAGTGTTCCACAGAACACTGCACCAGAGAACAGAGGCAGCAGGTGATTTTTTCACTTCCATATACTTCTCATACTCGCTTTCTCTTTCTAAGGTAATGTTTGCCTTACTGGCCTGGATAGCAATATCTAAGTATTTCTGCTACAAAGGTTGCTTCTAGGAACATACATGGAAGCTGCTAACAAAACCAGCCGGTTTGTTCTGCCAAGCGCTTCCAAGCAGCCAACCAAACCCAGATGAAGAGCAGTCAGAAAACAGACTGCCATGTAGAGTGGCTAATAATAAAAGTTGTCTGTTCAAATCTCTCAAATCCTAAGTTAATGACCTCTCCTGATCCAGCCCACTAACACTAGAGTGATACTCTCACAGTAGTTGTCCTGGCATCTTAGTGGGGTTAAAACCAGATTAACAAAGCAGTAATTGCTAGGATCCCCCACAGGACAACTGGGCAAGCTTGAACTGTGTTCTCAGGGTGGATGAGTCTTCTGCATAGCTCCTCCTTGCTACGCAGCACAGAGCAACTTCACTTGTTTCCACGTTATCCACCATGAAAAACTTAAGCCCATCAGAGTTATGGCCCATCTGCGCAATGGATTCATGCGTGTGCTGTCCGTCTGCACACGGATACAACCCACATTCAGATATGGGGCGGGTGCATGAAAACGTGGTACTAGCATGCAGACGCAGGTTTGCGGTACTTGGAAACCATTGCTCCATCTCACCCTGAACAGTCTGCGAGAGCCTGAATGCGAGGAAGCTGAGGTTTCTATTGTCACTGCAGGCACTAGAAAGGCATCACAGAAATTTACTGATAAACTGAAAATCAGGAAAACCTGAAAGCTACCAACGAGTACAAACAAGCCCCTGGAAAATAAAAACCCTTCGGTTTAATATGAATAAATATCCTTCTTCAACAGATGGCATGCAGCCCTTTCTCCATAGGCTCCTCCTGTTTTGTAATCTGTATCTTTGTGATAGCAATCCATCTTGGCCATTGAAATACGCTGTCGGACCAGCACCAACAAGTGTCCCAGCAGTGCGAGGTRAGTCGCACTTCAGCATCTGTGCATGCAACTTTGCATGTATAGCGCTGCTTTTTAGAGATGCTCAATACCTATATCGCTGAACTCTAATCTTCTCCTGCTTTGGAAAATGAGGGCTTTCATATGAAATGCCCAAAACGGATTTTAGGATCCCAGGTTTTAGATTTTCCTATCTGAAAATTTTGTCAGAATCTGCTAAAGACTGCTATATTTAATATATTTATTACAAGCCAAATGTCACTTAAAAGAGAAGAGCATAACTGGAAACGTATAACCACAAATTTAACTCTGAACAAAATCAATGTCTCTTATTATTTGACTTTCACAATAGCACAAAGCTGACTACTTGCTTTTGTCATCTATCTCTTTCACACTTGGCTAGAGCCTGTAGTCTGCAGCAAACTTGGTTTAGGAGTTAGATCCATTAATTACACATACTTAACCAGAGCTAATTTTAAATAAACATATTATGAACAGTCAATCGAAATGCGTTTAGTCATGCTAATGGAGGCAGGGAAATGCACCACTTCATTAATGAAGACAGTGCCTCTGCTTTAAAGATTGCATAGGTTGCAATTCAATGCATTTTAAATTAACGACAAAGTCCCCTTTCACCTCTCCACCAGGACTTCTGCAAAAACAACAGCCACACAGGATAACTGCCCTGTACTCCCAAGGGTGAGCCTGATAAGCTGATGGCTTTCCTCCGCCCCACATGTGTTGTGCAACTCTCTAAGGGAAGGGGGATGCCACAGGGGAAACCAGTAATGGGTTACAGAGCCTTGCACTTCTAGGTCACAGGTTCAAACCAGAACCAGGTTGGTAGTGACTGAAAAAATCATCCTCATCTGCTGCAGACCCGGATGAATTATTCCCTGCAAAGAAGGCTCATTTAACTCCTTTCATAACTAGTCTGGATTTCATTACTGACAAGAGCTGGTACCAGCCAGCTCACATTCTTGAGCAGTAACCGCACAGGCTCAGCATCGGCGCATGGCATCCTGCAGCCCTGCACAGTCCGCTCCCATGCCGCTAGTCCCCAGGCCCCTCCGCAACGCAAGCCAGAAGCGCCCGATGCCAACGGCCAGCCAGAGCGCTGTGTCCGGACTCGGCTCCAGCTGCCCCTGCCAACCAAAGGCATTGTTTGGGAACTGCTGGCTGAAACGCTGCAGGAAGCCTGGCCTAAGAGTAGATTACGCTCCCCCCTTTTAGCTGTTCTCCAGAAAGCCATCTTTCTCCTGCGGAAATCAGGATGATATTTTCCCTGGAGATTCCACCTGTGGCTTCTCTCAAGCACAAACCTATCACGCCATCCCCAGCACCACCTCCCGAGACACGGGCCTTCATCTGCTCATGGCAGGAGGTGTAAAGCTTTCACAAACACAGTACTACACACACGCAGCGTCCACACCGTATACATTTGTGAACACTGCCTCCAGCACAGCAGCTAAGTTGCCTCCCATGCCTAGTCCACCCTTGCAGAATGAAGGAATAAACTATTCCTTCCTGCTCAGGAGCTGCGCTACTCTAGCGGGCAAATTGGTGGTCGTCAGGGCAACAGTGTTAGAAAACCTGAAGAGTACAGGAAAACTGAGAAGGCTGTTTCATTCCAGCCTGGCATTGTCCCCAAACACGCACATGCTCCAGCCAGCAGCAGTGCTTAGAGCACCCCTCTCCTGGCATACAGCCTCTCCGTTGCCCAACAGCACAGGCACGAAAAAGCAGCTGCTCCCAAGACATGCAACTGAAAAAGCACAGACACCAACTTACGTGTATCAACAGTCTCCTGGATGGGGATGAAGCCCACAGGTAACGTGTCCTTGATATCAATGAGCTTCATATCAACCAAGACATTGCCTAAATGACTCTGAAGAGAGAAAAAAACACAGTTAACTAYGACAACGTAACTAAATTCAAACCCACCTTTTCTTGCCATTGAACCCCAAGATGAACCCCAATGCCTTGTCATTGCATCTGACCGCTGATTGATAAAAAGGTAAGCAGGTACCATGCCAACACTTCAGCTGTCCCCTCTGTAGGAGCTATGCATGATCATTGAGTAAGAGATGCTGGACAACTTCCTACATCTACCGATTCTTACATCTCATCCACCGCCGTAACGTCTGGAATCTCAGAAGAGCAGCCAAATTCTTCCTCTTGAAATCATGGCAGTTCAAAGCATCACCAACAACCCATCCTTAGTTCTCACACACTCTACATCTACAATAGCAACATGACGTTTCTGTGACAGTAACAGCAGGAAGCATTACGGGAAGATGGTTCATTTAGACACAGCCAAAGTTATTACATGCATTAGCTAATTAGTACTGAATACACATGGTTCTAGCTCCAAAAGCAGGCAAGCTCCAAAAGAGCACGCCATTTGGAATGATAAACTTCATTTGGAATCCATATGAATTCTGAACTGATGCCGTGTCCTATTAATCAAGGCTTGAAAAGCTAAAAACACAATTTAGAATGACAGCCTCGGCTATTGTTCAGAAACCAGATTTTCTTTGCAGTTCTCGTTAAAGCCAACATTGCTGCCAATAATCTGGATTCATGTATGGAAGGAAAAAAAAAACACTTTAGTTACTACACAGCCTTTATAAACAGAAATGCAATACAGAACAATTAAAATTTCATCCTAAGCCATCAAACCATGTCAGTGTGTTTTACTGTTACTTGTTGCTAAGTACCTCCCATAGTCTGAATCTGTCAGGAAAAGTATTTCAGCCAAACCTCTGCTCTCCAGTTATCACACTGAACTACTTCAAAATGCATTTGAACCTGCAGCCTTCGAAGTAAGGGCAGACCAGTTCTGAGCATTTCCAGGTGATTTTTTTTGAAGTTCTTCACAGTCAGTTCCTCATGAGGAGGGCCACCACGCCGGTAGCCCTGTCCCCGCAGCACACAAGCCCGGCGCACATCCTTTGCTTGCAGGAACGACGGAGGCCGGGCAGCCCCGCGCTGCCTCCGTCCCCGTGCCCAGCTAGCTGACCCCAGAGCGAGCCACGCTGGATTCTGTGGTCCTGGCACAGCAAGTGGTAAATAAAGTGGTCTTTGCTGATTCATCTTTCATGCTTTATTTATCCAGACTGACTGGCTGTGCTACATTAGCATGTAACTTCCAGCTGAACCAGTGATCATTCCTCCATCAACAGCAGACAGGTAGAAGAGATGACTTTGCTAAGTTTGTTAACTATTGAAGACTCAGGAGTCAGTACTGATTCTCTGGTATATAGGCGAGAGAAGAGGGCATGAAGCCTCTCCATCTGTGAGGTGTGTCATTTAGGGCCTTCTAGCTATGACGCTTAAGTACCAACACATGGAAAACATCAAAGTTTTTGATGAGTTATGACCTGTCAAACACTCCAAGCTGTTGAGAACGATCATTCTGAGAAAGAGATACTTACAGACCATCTCCATTACAAAGCCAGTAACTCAGGTGGCTTAACTCTGCTAACTACAGGCTTTTCAGGACAAAATAGTTCCCATTGTTTTGTTAAAAACAAAACATCCCCGTGCCATAAAAGTTCCAATGCAAAGAGCAGCAACACATCAGTGTCCAAGGAGACAACTCAAGAGCCCTAGTTCACTGCTGAAGGTCCAAGGCCTTTTAACCCTCAGAGATCCAAAGCTGGGCAGCACATCACACCCCTGCGCGGCCGGAGCRGCCTGGGAGGGAGGGGAAGCTCTCGTGGCGCCAACCCGGGACCAGGGTGCTGCTCTCTGCGCAAGGGGAAGGAGCCGTTCCCTCCCCTCCTCCTCCCAAGCCTTTAACCTCTTTCCTGCCTTCCTGCAGCTAGAGAAGCAGAAGTGCTGATCAGCTATCTGTGCGCTCACAGATGCCAGCAGACTGCTATCAGCATCTACTGATCTCATCTCTGCATCACAAAAAAGCGCCCTTGCATACGCAAAACCTACAACCTTAAGCAGCACCGGCTGCTGTTCTGTTTAACTTGAGCAGAAGAGCATCACCAGGAAGGAACCCACTAGGCAGTTTACCGAAGACTGACCTGCTTTTGGAAATCCATCCTCCAAAAAGACGGGGAGGTTTTCCCCATCCAGCGGGGTATGACAACAGCACATCGCAGGAGCACCGCCCCGCTCCAGCGCTCAAAGCCTGGCACCGCGGCCCGCGGGCTGCTGCCCGGGAGCTCGCTCGGAAGCGCCCGTAAGCCCAGCAGCTGCCGCTGGCACCGGGCTGCGAGGCAACGCCGGGGCGTGAGATGCAGCAGCTCGTGCCACACCTCACACATCCGCCAGCTGCACAGCTGAGACCCCGTCAATCCTCCTCCCCGCACTTGCTTTAATTCACTCCTCATAAATATGAAGAACGTATTCCCAAACCTCGCTGAGCAGATGATTCATGCCAAAAGCCCAACAGGCACTGACTGCGGTATTTACACTGTCTCTGGTAGCCGGTATTTGCTACTACCCTATAATTATTTCTGACAACCTTGCATTTAAGGTAGCCACAGATAAACGTAATACTCAAATGATCACAAATCCTTCTGTTTAATATCTTCCCTACCTAATCTGGGGCTATTATTACTGCTACTGCAGGTACTCAGGGACAAAAAGCACAGTTATTCCAGGAAGCGATATTCCTCTCAGCTCTGGAGGTTTATTTTAACCTAGACGAAGGCAGGAAAGCAGAGGGAATAAAGGTCAAATGCTGAAAATTGACAGGTCCCTTGGTTTTCCTRTCAAGATCCATGATCAGCAGTTGCTTTTCTGTTTCCGTCGTTGCTGAAAGCTCAGGTACAAAATGGTATTCCATACTCCTGACAACAGTCACTGTGAATATCCAGAACACCAGAGCAGCAGAATTACCCACTAGATGGAGTGCATTCATTGTAGAATTAAATAGTTCCTCCAGAAAAATGGAAGTTTTCACACTACCCTCAACTGGAAAATTAAGTGAACACAGTGGAAGGCATCAAGGTCTCACTGCATGTGGTCTCTGGAGATGTGGGCAGACAACGGCCACCGATCAGATACRAACTTAAGCTTACTAGACACATTACACAGAAGTACAGAGTAGCATGCGCACAACATGGTCAAGTTTTCAAGAATCAGCAGAAAAACACAAAGAATGAAAAGTTAATCCTATAGAAAAATACATATTATGCCCCTGGATTCAGAAACTAACATTTCTTTTGTTAATATTAGCTACAGCATTTGCTTCTGTATGTAATTAAGAGCTAGAAATTAATCAGATTTGCTAGCACGCAGTGCCCATTGCTAGAGCAGGAATGCAAGGGGGTTGTTGAAATGCAAACACTAACTTTTCTGCTGCTTTTATTGCAGATTTTGCCAGTGATTTCTTTCCATGAAGAAAATAGACAAGAAACAAATATCCAGCCATTGCAGTTTGCCTCCTGACTCACCCAAACTCAGTGAAATGCCTGCCTGAATTATAATTGGCTCCATAAAATGAATCATCTTACGGATAGGACCGTATCAGGCACAGATGCAAATCATGCAGACACTCAGCAAACCAACTTACATTTTCTTTTGAAAATGATCTCGTGAAGCACAGGTATCGTGTGACCTTGGATTTAAATAAACCATCTTTCCAGAGGTCAGCATCCAAGCCATCTGCTGTTTGTGCAACCTGGAAAGAAGAGACAGAGGGAGAAAGGGGACATGTGAGCCAAGATAAAGTTAATATATGTGCAGTACTTCTTCCTCAGACCTATTCTAATTAACAGTAGCCCGAACTCTCACAGCATCTCATTAGTTTCTTTTCACAAGGTGCAGCGCAAAGAACTTCCAAGAGGAGGTATAAAAAAGAAGTTCTAAAAATACTGTCTCTAGGGAGTCCATTGATTAAAGATACCCTGACAAAAGCTATTCTAATGAGGAAACAGCAGTTTTGGTTATAGTATCCAAACAATAGTTTGGAAAAGTCAGCATATTAAGGCACTCATTACCACCATACATGCAAGGGCACGTTATTTCAAGCTATAAGGAGGCTCCATTTTGACAAAGCACAGAAGGACCATCTGCAAAGTGACCACCGCATGGACACGGCCCCAAGGCAGACCAACAGTTACTGCCACTTGTCCTGCTAGGGGACAAGGCGAGAASAAGTATTTCTGCAAAGATTTTTATCAAGTCTTTCCTTGTGATTTCACACACCATTTTAATTGTGTTTAAAATGTCACTTCCAAGCAGTAGCGCAGCTACAACAGTTACAACAGATTGGCAAAGCAAAGCCTTTGCGTTAGTCATCTTTCCACAGCAGGACTTGGGGCATCAGCACCAGAATCGCTGCATTTCACTCGCTCAGAAAAACAAGACACGAGCTCAGGTACACCCTTTTCGGAACTGAATTTCCCTCTCTTTTACGAAGTCTCTGCATGTGCAGCGGAGCTCTGCAGCAGACTAYGGACTAACACAACCACTTTTCTCAACACACAACAGAGCGCATCTGTTACTTCCCCAAGACCCACAGCTTCTGCAGCTCCTTCCTAGACCTACTGGGRTGAAACCTTCTAACGCACCAGACCAAGCTGCATGCATTGCCTTCAGCTTATTCCAAGACGCTGGTGTTTTCTGGGTTAAACTGGGACACAGCTTGCCAGCTAAGCCAACAGAACATACGTAGGGTCCCTAAGAAATTAACCCTTCCAACAGCGGACACTGCAAACATCTCTGCGGTGTGAAATCAGTTCATCAGTCTACAACTTCCACAAACTCTTTGTAGAGGCATTAGAGGTATGGACATTTCCAGGACTGGCCTAAGGGAGAAGCAAAGAGCAAACCTCAGGACCCAGCACCCAACAGCACCCAGAGGGTCCCCTGCAGCACTGGATATGCCAACCATTCAAGACCCACAGAGAGGCTTCCGCTTCCTAGCAAGCGTCTCAGGGAATGGTTTTCTAACAGCCAAAGCTCTTCAGTTCTTTCCGTAATTTAGATCAACTCATTCTCAGCCACTGAGGCTCTGATCAGGTTTTATTTTTTCCTTATTCACRGATGACAAATCTCACCTAACAACATACAATCCCGCCATCTCAGGTCAATGTCTGTTATGTCACAGCTGGTTGGGGACTAGATCCAGATATTCGGCACTGCCAGGACAGGCGTCAAAGAGTAGCAGCTTCAGGATAATCCTGAAGGATCCAACATACTTTTAGAAGCCCTAAAAGAAATCTCCCACAAACTGCTGGCTCTGACTCAGCGGGGCTGCAACAGGCACTCATCAGCTCTGCCTGCCCCTCGGGGCAAGATGCCCAGATCTGCGGTACTGGTGGGGCACTCGCGAGGGTGAGACAGCTCACGTCTCTGCGGGGGCAGGCGGAGAAGCCCTGGGAAAACGCGATCCACCTCCGTGTCCAGAYTCTGCACACACACACCTCCACCCCCCGCAACCAACCCATACTTCAAAGCAGTGGGAACGGGATCAGGTGGCCCCAAAAGCCACGGCTCAACTTGCATCTCGCCGTCTGTCATGTGCACAACCACTGAAGCCAAACCGGGGAAGAGCGAGCACCACTGCACGGCTGGGCCTTTCTCTGAGCTGTCTAAGGGGCCTAAGGAGTTAATAATGCTATAAGCGCCTATTGCTAAGGAATGCCTGTAGCAGCATTATGTCTTAAGGAGATAAAATGCCGAGCATGCAGATGGTGCCAGGAAAGTAAATTCCAATGAAAACAATCTGTTGATGGCCAAAAATTCGGTAACATAGCACAAGCTGCGAGTACTTGCAGAATGCGCCGGGAGAACCATGTGATAAATGACTACAGCAAATAGCCTGAAGGAGTTACAAAGGGACACATGTAACTTCAGGGACAAATCTGCTCAAACAAGCTCAGGAAACTGCCTGATCTCAGTATTATTTTCACAGAAAAGCAACAGAGGAATTTTGGTCTCCAGGACAGAAGCTGCTTCCACCAGCCAGAAGGCAAGCCCTAGTCGCTCATGGATGTTAGCAGCATGCCCTATACAGACATGCACACCCGCACAACATCTGCCCACTGTCCTGTCTCCAGTTCAATCTTGCATTCAATTAAATCAATGGCAAACACCACACTGAGGGCAAAGAAAAGTCCTAGGGCCTCCACAGGAGAGACAAATGCATGCACAGGGAAAGTGAGGCAGGAGATCCCACCTCCACGGCCATTCAAAGGGGATCAGCACGAGGCAGCACTCCCTCCTAGGAGAAGGGGTGCTCTCCATTAGCAGCTGGGGGAACCTCCTGCTTGGTGCAAGCTGGTGAGAATCCCTGCCCCAAAAGGGTTTTTGGCTAAGGGAGGAGACAACAAGACAAACGCAAGGAGAAGGGTGGCAGAAACCACATCACCCATCACACTACTGCCCGGCTGATGGCTCCCAGCAGAAGACTCCAACACGATCTGAAGCTATTCGGAAGCACAACTGAACTCTGTTTGATCCCTTTCAGACAGGGGCACRCTCTTCCACCGCTGTTCTTCCAAGTCTGCAACATCACTGAATTGAGTAAGACTTTGGCCCCAGAACACCGATAAAAAAGCAGCTGACACTTGTTTTTGCTGTTTGCACCCATGTTTTGTTGAGCACAGACTGTGTACGGAGCGCAGGAAGCAAGAGATGTGTGCTGACAAGACCCTCCAATTACCCAAAGTGCGTRAGAGAAAAGCATGTTTATCGTCTGATCAGCAAAGGGAGCAAAGCGCATTGGCTGTTCTCTGCRTTCAGGCAGCTCCTAGTCACAAGGCCCTGCTCAGTTCATCCCCCCGCATGACACACGTGCGGCTTTTGTGGTCAGGCTTCTGTGAAGAAAAATGCAACAATTTTAAGTGGTAAAATTTTAAAACAGGATTTTGCTTTTTTAATTTCTTCAATTCAGATCTCTCTCTTAAGGCRCTTGTTTAAAGATACGTAAAATCCATACGCACTCTCTCCACTAAGGGTAAGCCAGTCCTGGTAAAAAGATATTCAGAGAACAGACTGTTTAAAAAAACAGTACAATTTAGTGGACGTACAGGGACCCTTAGCTCGAACTCCAGCCCTTGTTAGAAACAGTTGGAGAGACTACAGCCAAATGCAATCACTTTGTTAAAGAATACAGTTCGAGTCCTGTGTTTTAATTTCTCCCATGTTAGCCAGTTTTCTCTTCTTTGTTCCCACATGGAAGGTACTCAAAACTTAACAGGTAACAATAGTCCTAGTCTGAAATTGTAAAACTGACGATACGTAAGTTGCTGTTAAATGCAGTTTTTCATCTAACCTCTAAGTTTTAGGAATTTTATATGATACTTACAGCAATACTAAGTAATTTTTTAAGGTGGAAGTGCAGTACTTAAATTGATACCATCTCGCTTACAACTAACTGCCCAAAATACATCTGAATCACAGTTAGCTGAAATGTAGAGTGTCCCCCAGGGCAGGCAAGCRAGTGCAATCTCAGCCTCTTCCCCACAGCAAAGCCCAGCAGTGTTTAAACCTTGACTTAACGATGCCAAAAAAATCCCTTTCAGGGAACAACCTTACCTTCTAACTAGTCAAATATCTAATAGAAAGACAAGTTAATTTCCCAGTAAGTCATGAAATGAAGCATTCAATTTATCTTTAGAGACTTAGGAACATTTCACACTACTCACTAGAAAGGCAGCTCCCAGATTAAACACGGAGGTTTTTCTCTCGCGCAATCCCACTTGTTTCGTGTTCTTGACAAAGCTGAGCAAAACTTTCCCTGCCCACGGCCGCCCGTGGCCGCGGAGCACAGGGCAGCTTCGTGCGTGCCGCGTCTCGCATCACCCGCGCGGGCGCACGCAGCAGGGCCGCAAAGCCGGCGCTTCCCTGTCAGCAACCCCRCGGCACCCGCGGGAACCTCAGCCGAGGGCGCAGCTGAAGGCAAGGCTGCGTGGGACGAAGGAGAGGGAGCCCTGCCTGCAGCCACCGCATCCGAAACAGACTCCTCCGCTTCTCCTCCCTCGGCCCTGGGCTCTCCGCGCCCCCCCCCCCCCCCCAAGACCAGCGCGAAGCACAGGGCACTTGGAACAGGACGCTGGAGACCCAGCGCGCAGCCCTGGAGCACAGCAAAAGGGTCTCCAGGGAGAAGCAGGCCAGACCCTCGGGGTTCTTCAGACGCTTCTTCACCGAGCTGAGCTGCTGCCTGCTTGAAGCGCTCGCTCCCCTGCTCCCTGCCCTGGCCATGCACGAGGCAAACGGCAATGCTACTGCACAGCATTTCCAAACAGTGCAAGCAGCAGAGCAAAAAGCAGCTGCGGTAGGACCTCACCCAGCTCCAGGGCCCCACTGAAACACCAAGCAGAACCATTCCTGCTTCTACTGAAATGGAACAGTCACAGGCACCAACCCCAGCAGTTAATCCTGTAGGCAGTGGCCCCATATCATCCTGCTGAAGACTTTCCCCAAGCCTGGAGAATGTAAGCATGCATTGACTTGTCAGAAGACTCATGGGGAAAGAAAATAGAGTAATATAAACAGGAAGCTTCTTACATCATCTGCTGGGCTCCTGCAGGCAAGGAGGATCCCTGCTGCCCTTCAAAGTGCCTGAGCAGCCGAGCACTCCTTYGCGAGGGGAACGTGCCCTCAGTGGGGCAACACCAGAAGGGAGTCTGCCYGCAAAGAACGAGGCAGACCTGTCCTGGCAGGAAGGGCACCAAGCAGCTCCAGCTCACCATCTGCTCTGCTCGGAAAAGACGCAAGGAACGTGCAAGACGGAGGAGACAGCACTCAGCACTGAGACACYGGGCAACCAGTGCTGCAAGCACACCTACACCTCCTGACCACACTGCAGCGGGGTGCTTTTCCCCAACACGAACTGGCTCTGGTTTGGCAACTGCATCCCGACACTACGAGCTAAATCCAGCCTGCGTCAAAGTCACAGCCACGAAGACTGCAGGAACAACGCGGGCTGAACGGTACCACAGCAGAAGCGTGCCACAGGAAGGCCTGAGACCAGCGGCAGCTGGGCTACTGCCAGCTGCCTCCCACCCCCTCGTCTGCACCAGGTACCAAAGGTGGGAGGAAATCCCTGCATTCACGAACTCTCCAAAAATATGACTGTGAAGTGCAGCAAGACGCTCTGCAGCAAAACACAAGCTCTATCAGTTTACGGTCTGTGCCAGTGCTGTAAGGTTACAGCTGGGCCCAAAGGTCCCAGGAGAAAGAAGGGACACGAGAGAGAACAGGAGAGGACAGGGTCAAGGAGGGATGACAGGAAAGTGAAGCAGGAATCTGGATAGCCAGGCTGACCACCCGTTAGCAGCTCACCTGGCACACACCCAGTATCGAAGACAGTGCTGTTCCTTCCCAGCCCCACAAGGAATTGTCTTTCTTCTCAAAGAGCTGGAGATTTCTGGCATTTTTGCAGCCAGCAGTCCAGCAAAGACATCCCTCAAGCACGTGCTACGAACAGACTTGAAGAAAGTGACACCCAGTAAGGAAGGCGACATCCCCCAGCCCGCTTCTCCAAGCGTGGAGCGACTCAACGGCTGCCCAGCAGCTAGCGTGATGTAACCGGCAACCGCAAACGGTCCTTTCGACAGACCTGCGCTGTGGGACGGGTCTGCCCGCGGCCACGCGTGCCGGGGCGGGCAGGCGGCCGGCTGCCGAGGCGCTGCCTGCGAGCCCTGGATCAGCCCCCCAGGTCGAGGGGGCTCTGCCTTCCGCCCGCGGAGCGGAGCACGCGGCCCAGCCAGCCGCCAGCCCTCCGTCAGCCACGCTGCGGCGCGGAGCCGCCCCGCTCCTGTCCCCACGGTCCCTTCCGCCCACCTCTCCTCCCTTTCCTCCCCACCCATACGCTCAGTCTTGCCAGTTTGGGCAGATTTTCAGGAATCTAAGTACAGACACAGCCTGTATATTTTGGCAAAATCAAGTCTTTACTGCTTCAGCTATTAAAAGTACTGGCTAGTCACTGCGAGCGCCAGTAGCTGTTTTCTAAGCAGACACAAAGGGAACGGAGATCGATCTCTGGATAATCAAAAAACTACTGGGGGGAAAAACCTCCCAGCTGTTCACCAAGATCCCCACGGGTCTGGCACCTCTGCCCTGCAGCGCTGCCCACCTCCAACCCGGACAGTACACCGAACCTGCAGGGCTCTACGCAAGCTTGGCAAACGGACCAGGCCGTGCTCCCAGGCAGTTAACTTAAACCTTGGCCGTAGCGTGAATGTCCTTGCTTGCTGGTTTCAAAAAGAAGCAAAGGGAAAAAGAAGGAAAACGACATTGTAATGTTTGTTTACTGTAGAAAGGATATGAATGAAAACTGGATAAAACGTATAAATAACGTGTCTGTCTCAGAAATGGAGAACTGGGTGCTTCTCTTCACCGTCACAGAGCTCAAAACCACCACTGAAACTGCCAGATGTCAAACTGAGATACTTTCCCACCCAACTCTGAACTCACCTGTAGAGCTGAATGCTGCAGGATGCTCTAGCAAAAGGCAAAGTGATCAGATACCTACGGAGACTGCAAGAATATCCCAAGACAGACGGGTGTTAACACTTTCCAAATGATGTTGATTCTCCCTTGCAGGGTGCAGTTTGAACCTCTAGTGATGATGGCTTTGGGAAAAATACTCCTGGAATGGAGCTGCCGCAGCTGCCTCCTTCGAGGCTTTACACCCTGAAGTGGCAAGCAACTGCTAGTGTCTCACCAAGGAAATCGCCTGTCTGGAAGCACAGAGTCTGCGACTGCTTAGGTCCACGCGCTGTCCAAGTCTCAGAACATGCCACAGACTTTTTCCACTGCATTTAGAAGTTCACTTCTGCCTATCTGGCTTCATGCTTTGAGAGAGTAGGGACTGGGTTTCAGAGAGGTCATGGGGAAGTGGCAACCCTGCATACCACATACAACTAGAGTCCCGACTGGTGCGGAGCAGCACGTTCCCAGACACCCAGACAAGAACACAGCCCCGCGTGTCACCGTCCTCTGGGTTTTGGCACAAGGACGTTTACACCACGGTGGCACCTACAGCACCCGTGGTGATGCGGCTTCTCCCAGGTGGAAAGGGCACAGACTGCAGGTTGCGAGGTCCACACACAGCATCCAGACAGAGCTGGACTACTGATTTGCCACACAATAAGGCTGGAGGAGAAAATGGGTGAAAGTCACGACAGGGTACGGCAACTGCAGACAGCAGGCGCTTCACCATTGCCTAGAGCCGGACTGCTGGCCCCTGGGCCGGAGAAGAGCTCCTTGCAAACACACGGGAAGAGAGGAAATCCGAGGAAAGGCAGCCTTCTCTCTGTGCCCCCTAGGAGAGCGCGACCCACATTCGCAAGCATTATTACAACACCACCGTAATTGGATTAAGCCACCACAGGAAGAACCTTTTATCTTGTTTAGTGTGAACTGCGTTAGTCCTCAAGCTCCCTATTAAACCATAGACAGGCTGTCTGGGGTGAGCGCTCTCTCTGCCCAGTCATTTAGGCAGAATGCAATTCTGTTATCACAGCTCTCACATTGTCCCATGCTCCTTTATCAGAGCAAGCAGCTAATTACACAGCCCAGCTCATGCAGGCAATCAGCACTCAGAAAAAATGCAGTAAATGCAAAAAACCTTCTAGGTCTCTAAGGAGCCTTTTCACAACTCTCTCCCGCAACRTCCTTACTTGAGCCTGATCCATTTTCTCCCCTCTCACGCTGCACAGGCTCTGCTATGACCCAGAGCTGTAAAGGTGTGAGCAAAGCCTCAGTTAACTGGCTTCCACACCTGACTACCCAAGTTCAGTTGGAGCAAGATACGTAGAAAGGTAAGCAGATGGACTATAGACCAAATCTTCACATAAAGCTCTACATGATTAGTGTTTTATGATGTTTCACTGGTTGGGCCACTAGCCTATTTGGGCGGGGAGGGAATCATGCTATTTGTTATACAGCAACTTATCCAAGCAACCCAAGGAACAAGCAGATGTTAAACACTGACCTCCATCTATCCATTCAGATATGTTTATGCCTCTCATCATCTCTACTGTATCCAGCTGCCTTTCCTTGCTGCCCAGCCTCCCCCCAGTGCCTAATTCAGGGGTTTGCATTCTATCCATCAAAACTGTCCCTGCGATTTCAGCTGATGTGAAACTCTGCTCTCCATTCTGAAGCTTCTCATCATCACTGTGCAGTGCTGCTATGTGGGATTAAACAGCTGATGCGGGATCCATCTATTCAGAGATATAATTTGTGCAATACTTAGGAATCCTTCAGGATGAATGTTACTAGGATTATTAAATTTGCATGCCACACTGGCCAGCTGTTTCTGAAAACCCCTCCTCCAGGTAATTACGCTCCTATGGAGTAGCACAGATGAAGTGGCATGACTGCACCCACAAAACTCCGCGGAGGGAAAGCACTGCTGTGGGCTGAGAGGTGGGCAGCTGTATATAAAATTAGTTCTTAAAACACATTCCTGAAGGTAAGCTCTCTCTGGAAATGAAGCTATTCCCAGCAAAGTAAAACCTCATTAATACAGAGCCAAAGCTTTAGCAATGGCAGCTGAAATAGCTCTACTTACTACATCATAACCTGTCGGTGCTCGGTTCCGGGATGCAACAACGCCAACACCTGTGATCGGATCCATCGGCAAGTCAGGCAAAGCATCTGAAAGGTCTCGCACTTCAGGCATTATGGACTGATCCTGAAACAAAAGGAGCAGAATTAAAGGGCTGCTCTGCAGCATACCCCAGAAGAACGTACAGAGCACTGACAGCCTGCATGCATGCCACCGTGCCTGTGCTGAAGCACAGCGACAAGACTGCCAAGTTAAACACAGGGTTAGGCCAGACACACCTTCTGCATTTTCATTTGTTTTTGATAAGTTACATTTGTGCAATGCCTGATAGGTATGGAATTTGGGCCAATAGCCTCTTCTGAGATTAATTTTACTGTTTCCAGAATATTTAGCATGGGCTGGCCTCCATCTAGCAACAGTAAGAAAACCCAGGCTCATCCCTCCATTCCCAATAAAGAGCAGATTTCATCCCTGAGTCAGGCTGGTTAAAGTAGCTCTGCCATTTTAAGTATCAAGAAATCTGCTCCTACTAGCTTCATTATGAGGCTCCCCATCCCCAGAAGTGTTAAACAAGCCGGGGGTTCCCCCATGAGGCTTCGGTCCCATCACACCCTCCTTAACAAGGCCATTTTCACGTAGCAGCACAGATGTATCTGGCGCTGTATGCAAAACTACGCTTGCTGCAAAGAGCCTGAACACCAGGGGAACACAGATGAAGCAGCACAGGACAGTCTGATGCAAAGCAGACAGAGGCCTTGAAAAAAAGCTGAGCATCTTCCAGGAGGAAAGGGAGGGCATCACTAAATACTTCGGGGGAGGGAGATAGGCAAAGGGGGTAGAAGAGGACAAAACTAACTCAATTAGGAGAGATGCTGTTGCAGGAAGCAGGAGGAGAGGGCGAGAGCACTGCTGGGGAACTCGCTGAGGAGGAGGAGGAGGAGGAGGAGGATGGGGAAAGGCGGCACAGCCTCAGCGTGTGGTCTCCTGCCGAGGCAGCCAGCTAGGGCAGGTCTCTGCTGGCTCCCAGGCAGGACTGCCCCAGGAAACCGCCCCCCACGCACCCAGATACGGGGCAGCGCGCCGCGTAAACAAGCGYCACTGCTGAGCAGCCAGACAAGCTGTGAACCAGAGCCACCTAATTCAGCTCCCTCTTCGCAGCAATTAAACCCCAACATTTCTAGGCCATGAAGATGGCTGGTTACTTACTGCTTCTAGAAAAGGCAGAGGTGAGTGCTGGTGCCAGTGGGACCTGGGTTTACACTTCACAGTGCCCAGTCTGAACAAACATCGTGCTGCAGGCAACAAAAAAGAGCAAGTCTGGGCCCTATGTAAACAGTAATACCACACAAACAACCAGGCTATCTAAAGCATCCAAACCAACAGAAGCCAGTGATCAGTATTGATGAAAACACAATTGCCAATGAACCAAATTCAGGAAAGAGTTGCTTCCTCACCYAGACTAGCATCCAGAAAGCCCAGCGCCAACTGAGGGGGACTCACTTTGTCCCCTGCGCAGTTTAACTCCCAGAGCTGAACCTTACTTGCCCATTCCCCCCTCCTTCACAGCAGCGTCCCCATCCCCAGCGTCCGCGAGGCACACGGAGACCCTCGACCCCACCGCAGAGCCTGCACAGAGGACACTGCTCTCACGTGGAGCTAGATGCAATTCAGACAAACCGAACCCCGCTGCATTCCCACGCTGCAGCCCACGAGCTCCTCAAAATACCTTGCAAATAATCCAGAGAGGGCCTAAAATACGCAGGACTGAACAAACATAATGTGAATTTAATAAAGAACTTACAATCTGTTCCTCGTATGAATGCACGCTTTCTGAAACTTTTCCAAGTTACTCACAATAACTTGATGACTTGTTATTACGCACTGGGAGGAGCTGGGAGATAACGAACGCTGATACTGGCTTCTGCTAGGTCATTTTGGACTGTGCTACAGGTAACTAATGCGATTCCCTAACATACTGAAGAAAAACCCACAGCAGATTTCAGCATTATTGCTGCTGTACTGAGGGAAAGCAGATCTATTCTCCAAACACCTCCTACCACCAGCAAACGCGTCCTCCGGCGAGGCTCCCGCTCCCTCCGCGGGGTGCCAGAGGCAGCAGAGCGGCTCCAGAGCGGCACGGCCCCGAGGCGGCACGCAGGAGAGCAACGCTGGCGTGTGCCCCGTCAGCACGACCATTTCATCTCAGACAGGATCAGAGGGCCCCTGCCCCTTTTTGAAACCCTGGAACCACCAAGAGAGATGGGAAGGAAATACCCTCTGCCCCTTCTCTTTTGCAGCAGTGCTCACAGGAACAAGGCTGAGGCGGGATGCAGCCTCGCCAGGGGATGCACCCGCAGCCCAGGTTCCCGGGGTGGCTTTGGGGACAAGCCGAGAGCCTGGAGCAAGCCRGGGCCGGCTGACGGGGAGCGCCAGGCCACGGGCTGCGCCCAGGACGAAGGCCGGCCACGGCGGGAGGTGGGTGCTCGCAGCGGCACCCCGGGGACAGCTTCGCAGAGGTGCATTTCTCATCCTGACACGAATCTGCCCGGGCTGAAGGGAAGAAAGGCACCTTTGTGGACGAGGTGCCACGCAGCCAGCAGCACAAAGCTATTTGTGGGGGCCTGACTCAGCACGGCAGGGGGAGGGGACAGGGAACTCCATCAATCCTCACTTTGTCACGGCTCACACAAAGCCTTTTTATGGCGGTAACAGCAGAGGCTAAGCGCTAACGAAACAGGGCTTTCTGCCTGGAGATGGCAGAAGATCGAAGCTGCAGATGTGACGGGCCCAGAGGGYGGCAGGCAGGGCTGGGCTCCTCGCGGCTGCTCCCGCTGCCCAGCTCCAGGCACGTTCGCCCCTGCTCAGCTCCAGACCGCAGCCGGTCCCGAGAGCYGGGGGACGTGGAAGGAGCGCCTCTGTCTGGAAAAATAACAGCCAGGTCTGCGCGTGTCGCGTGYGCCCTGGTCCTGCTCAGGACTGGGACAGCACGGGTCCGGGCCCGCGCCCCTGACGCCGGCAGGGCCCGCGCGCTTCTCCCGCGGCAAGGCTTAGGGGCGCAGGCGGGGCTCCTCCGCGCTAGGAGCTGTGCGAGCRAGCTGCGGAAACCTGCACGTGGACATGAGCGGTCATCCACTACGGACGACTTCTCATTTTGCTGATGGTATCAAGGATGCGTCTGGAACAGATATGAAACAGTAGAAACCAGTTTGTACACACAGATGAGTGTTTTTGTGAACTCTGCACAGGTTAGAGAGGAGTTTCTGGCTGGGCAATCACACAGATGATGAGCTACACTTCACTTCTCCCTTGGAGGCATCTGCAAAGTTCAGTTTCTCTTCTACCAAGTCTTTAAACTTAAAGTTTGAAAACAAAAACAAAAAAACAGTGAAGTAACAGAYTGCATTAAGGAGCAGGATTCAGTAAACACTCCTATTGAAAGCCTGTTCTTTTAATGAAGTTCTCTTTAAGCAATGCAAGCCTGACCCATCTGCCGGCCTAACATCACGGTGGCCGAGAGCTCAAACCAGGCGAGCAGGAGATGGCCTTCCTCTCGCCTCCGTGTTCAACCCCGTTCCACCCGCTGCAGGGCTGTTCTGGGAAAGGCCCGAAACGGTCGGAAGAACATTCCTGCAGTTATCTGGGAACATGCTCCCTGGAGGTGGTCCTCGGCCACCTCCGCTCACAGCCCCCAAGGCAGGAAGCAACCGGATGCAAGCCCCAGGGCAGGAAGAAGCTCCCAAACGCTGCGGGGCCACTCGGACAAAGCGAGCAGGGAAAGGACGTGCCTCCACCAAAGAAAATTACTGCCTCGCGCTGTTACGTGCATCCTGCCGGCAGCCGGGGATGCCCTCGGGACAAGAAGCAGAGAATGGGCTTTTGATTCACAGTGGACATGTGGCTGACTTTATTCTAAACCGTTCCTCAAACTAGCTGCATTTATCTGCCTCCTCTCCTCCCGGCACCAGCCAGGGGAGCGCAGGCCGCGATGGGGCTACGGGGATCTCAATCCCTGTCTGCAGCAAGGGGATCGCTCCTTGTGCCACACGTACAGCCGGAGCTGGCTCAGCCCCGCAGCGCCGGGGAACCGCCGTTCCGCTGAACTCGCAGCCAAAGGCCCCCCCGGCACGCAGCACGCGGCTGGGGGAGCCACGGGGACTGCCTTCGCCAGGCTCTCCTAGGAGCCACCTCCGTCACCTCCTTCTCTTCACCCTCTCCCAAGATACCGGCCTTAAACGCTTTTCCCCCCTCTCCTCGCTCTGCGTGGCACCAATCCAGGCCTGGCTCAGCAAGGCTGGACACAGCAGATCGGGCATCTTTGCAGGTGTATGGCACAGAGAAACCTGAGCTGACTTGGTACCTGCCCACTGCCAGCAATGCTGCCCAAACAAGCTACACCTGCGAACCCCTCAGTACCTGGCCAGCGTAGTGGAAGATGGATCTGTAACCTGGGAGGCAAACAGATGGGTACATACTCTCACGCTCTTCAACAACAGCGGGGAACTCTGTTTGCATCAGCAGCAAACCCTACATACGGTTGCAAATTGTTGCACTTAAGCCAGTGTTTGATCTTCCTTGTGGTGACCGAGAACACAGGAAGATTCCCACTCTGGAATGACAGGCAGGAACAGCAAGAATGGACTTTCCTGGAGCAAACACAGGCAAAACCGCTCCGGCCCATCAGCAATGAAGCAAGGAGCCTTGTTTCAACACAAACGCAGACCGCTCTGCCGGCCACGCTGCACGGAGGCTGGGGAGCAGAGAGCCGTGTCAGACGTGCCCTGCAGCGAGCCGAGACTCCACGCAGAGCAGCTAACCAGCTTTCCAAAAGTCTTTGCAGCAGGAAGCTCTAGGCCAACAGATCCAGGGCCTTTTACACAAAACAGGGGAAGTGGCCTTCTGTCTAATTCTGCCACCTCTGACTCCAGAGGCTTTGTCAGACTACAGGGCAAACGACAAGGTATGGATAAGGGGAGGAACGGCCCAGGAGCTGATGCAGACAGCATGCAGCGATGCTTTGTCGGAAAGCCACACAAGCGTAATCTAGCCACAGAATCTGGGTTTGATCCATCACCACACAACGCTCACTCTTGTTCAGATCCGGGTCCACCTACCTGCACAGTATTTACTCCCAGCACGCACACTGGCTCTGCTCCTGAGACGATCTTCCAACACAGGGCCCTCGTCTCCCTGCTAGCGCGAAGCACGCTGCTGACCGTCGGAAGCGGGAAGCTCCGGGTAGCCGCCTCAGCTGCCCGAGCCTCACGCGGTCCCGAGACGTCAAAGTCTATCCTAGCCCATCACCCCGAGGATGGCCGTTCTGCAGCCCGTGCCCGCAGTTACACATCTCCCCTTCTGCCCGGCTTTTGGACCCCCCTAAGATAGTCTGTTTACTTTTTTCCCCACACACACACTCTTGCATTCCTGGATTGTCTCTCACCCATTTTCTTGCTACCTCATCTCTGCTTTTATTAGTTTATCCCACACACATTTTTTGCTGGCTCCACTGTCCATTTCGAGTATTCCATTAGGGTGCTCTGACCACACACTGCCGTGCTTTGCCGGGACACACACAGCAAAGGGATGCACTTTCAGAAGTGAATGCGCTATTTTGTAGAGCGTTTTTCCTTCTGGCATTCCATTCTAACAAACCAGACAAGCTCACGAGCAGGTGGTGCACGAGTGGATCAGGCCYGATGATGTATTTGCTAAAGAAACATCATGCTGCCAGCAAAACAGGTCAAGTTCTGAAGTTAAACAGCAAGGGAGTTATAAAGATAATTGTTGTATTGTTTCTTCCTCCAACTACAGCCCTACACTTTGACACTCACTTGCTTTTCCCACAGGCAGAAAAGTATGAGCTGAGGCAAAACGGGAAAAAAATTATCCATTACCTCACTAAGGTCCTGCACCCTACAGGAACTAACTTTATTAAACCAAAGGGGACACATTGCTAAAACCCTCATTCACATGCTCAGGTTATCCCTGCATCATTTTAAAAATGAGGTAACTACTACCGGTACAACGTGGATTGCTTGGAACTGAAATGGATGCGTATGTCTGCATGTTTAGTCCACCCGCCACCTAAGCGTACGCACGCCCAAGCGGGACATAGCCCCAGCCAAATATCCATTTCCATCCATGGAACACTACTCAGTTTCGATCAGAGAAGCTGGAGACCAAGACTGGACATGTGGTCCGTGCTCTGGAAGCCTGGATGATCACGAGCACCCAGAATTTCAGCTTCATGTTTCACCTAAAACCAAGTCACCTCTGGAATCACCTCTACACCAAGCTAAAGATGCACTCCCACCCCTGAGACAGCTGCCCCCGCATCAGTTGCCAAATCTCTACAATTTGTGACAGAACTGAGTGGAAACAGGAACTTAAGTAACGGAATTAGCCAAATTCAGACCTTGCATTACTTCTCAACGGTTCTAACTATGGACACTAATTTGTGAAGAGTGTCCTATTTCAAACCAAAATAGACTTCCCTACACAGATGACCTTGCACCAGGGCAGCAAAATTTAAATGACATTCAGTTCAGTTATTTCTATCCTGGCAGGTGTATGAACAAGTCCCTGGGGGTTAAAGGAACCCTTAAGCCTGGGATTCACTTTGTCAGAGAGAAATGTGCACTACAAAACAGAAATATTTTGTGATTAGTTTCACACCTCCAGAACCTCAAACTAAGCTTTCATCCCAGTGTGCTGAGAAAATCTAATGGATAAGGCAATTTCAGCTAAAAATTACAGGGACGATGCTGAATCACGTTGCTAACTTGCCACATAACATGGCAGGCTAGACACAGGTATATTTTAGCATGCTCTAACTCAGTTGAAATAAAATACAAGATGGAGAAAAGCAACTCTTAGCTTGACCAGCCGAGCACCTGCTGAAGCCCAGCTCGCCTTTCAGCTGAAGCACTCAGAACTTGCGATAACACCATCAAGCTGTGAATGTCCCAGCCTAAAGAAAGCCTAGAAAATACTGAAGCTCAGTAGATCTTTATGAACCTTTCCAAACACTAAAGTGAAAATTCATGTCTTCATAACAAAAGACATTACACAGGCAGATCGGTATCATTGCTCTGGTTAGCACTGCAGAGAGAAACAACGCACGTTATCACCTCGGGCTGTGCAGAGACCTCCGGGAACAGGTGAGGCAGATGGGCAGTCAAGTGAATCCATATGAGAAATACTTGCAGCAAAAAARCAAAATGAAACAAAAAGCCATTTTTTTGTTATTTCCCCTAACCAGTCAMTAATAAAGTTCTCACTGAACTCTTCACAAGGTCAAGGTCGCTAGGACTTCGTCACACGGCAGACTGGTGAAGCTATTACTGCAGCGACCAACAGACCCAGTGAAGTTACCTGATCTTGCTTGYGTGAAACCAAATAGCTCAAGACCGAATAACGCAGCCACCTGCACGCAAGCCTGGCAGTGCTGAAAACAAAGATCTCCTCCGCAAAATGCGATTCTGAACACCGAACAAAACACCAAAAGCAATGGGCTCCACAGTCTGCACCCTGATCGCAGGGCGCGTGGGACCAAGGGGGAAACGCGCCATCGCCCGCCTCACTCTCAGCTCTGGCCGCTGCTTTTGAGGCTCTCAGAGGGGCCCTCGCCGGCAGCGACGGCACGGAGGGGCCC
>PTFA01000008.1:660527-671440 GCA_003342895.1 Casuarius casuarius
GCCCCCCGGCGAGGCGCGCTCGCTCACCGCCATCCGCCGCCCCCCGGCCGGGGCCGCCGCCCGCTCCGAGGCACCGGCCCGAAGCGAAACTCGCACCGCGGGCAAAGGCAAAACTTGATTTTCCGTTCTCGCTACCCGGCCTACGTCAAAGGCACACAGGAAACGAGCAGCGCTCGTGGGAGAGGGGACGTGAGCTCCGAGCTGCAGCACCTGGAGCCAGACCGACTTCATAAAACCCCCGTATTCCCACGGTACTGCTGGGGCAGCGCTTCCCTCTGCAGCACCCTACGTTAATTAGCAGAAAAAGCAGGACTCTAACTTTGAAGGAAGGTGAAGTACAGCTCTTACAAGCCCCATGCTGCAAAACATACACTTCACAAAGAAAATGATTAATCTGTTGACTTCCACTTAGCTGGAAATCTCTGTACAATTTCTCCTGGTTAATGTTCTGCCCAAGTCACGAGCTTTGGTCTTTGAGAGCTTTTGGAAGATGGGTGACGTCAGAAGGAGAAAGAGCTGAAGAATTATAATTCAATCGATATAACCTCAATTATCATTCTGAAACAAACTACATCTAGGAGATAAGTAGCAGCTGTTGTAGCCTGATGAAGAACAAACTGTGTCAAACCAATCTGGTTTTCTTCTTCAACAGAAAACAGCCCCCGTGTTTGGGGATAAGCGGTTCTGTGAGCTATCTTGACTCCAGCAAGATATTGGATGTCGTCTCTCACTGTGGCCTGAAAATCAAGCTAAGGAAACATGGTCCAGAGAGTTCAGTACTTGCCAGGCAGTTGGATAGCCAGGAGTCATTAGCGGTCCCCCCTCAGTGTGGAAGCTGTCTCAAACTGAGRTTCTGTTCTACAGGCATCTGCTTGTTTGGTACTTTCACATTTCAACAATGAAAATGAGAATATACTTATTAAATTAGCARATGATGCAAATCATAGCATAACCTGGAACGGCAGCATAGCCTATAGCCATATGAACAGCTATACTGCAGCCATACTGTATTCAGTTTTGGGCACCTTACTTCAAGAAAGATCAAGGATAATCTGAAGAGCAGTGAGATAGATGAAAACATTGAAATCAGCAAGACTGAAAGCGCTGGAGTTGTTAATCTAAAGAAAAAACCTGGGGAGAAGGATGAGTTAAAGGAAGAAGGGAAACAAGTTAATTTTTAAGTACATTAAAGAGGAGGGCAGTAACCTGTTCTCCATGTCCTTTGTGGCTAGATTAAGTGATGGATGCGACATAGTAAGATTCTGCAAAGATACAGGGAGAAACTTTACAATGGCAAAGACAGTGAAGCACAGCTTGGGGAGTTTTTAATCACAGGACAAGTTTAAAATCCTCCTAAAAGCACCCGTCATGCATCACTCAGTCATCCCCTTGGGGCAGGGAACAGGCAAGATGGTCTCCTAAGGTCTTTCTAGCACTGTTTTCCTGTCTTTTCCACTGCATGGTGACTGCTTAGAGCTACGGTTTCATTCGTCCTGGGAACAGGGCCTCCAGGAGTTGAGAAGAGAAAGGTCTCACTCAGATGTTGTCATGCAATTTTCTTCCCATTTGTCCTTTCTCTTTTGCCCTGAAAAAGTTAAGTACCATGTGAATGGTAGAGCATTTAATGGATGGTCCTTCTCCATTGTTACAGGGCAATTCCTTCTCTGGTATTCTGCCTTTGATTACATCACTAATTCCCAAATAATTATGATTTTTTCCCTGAGTTGTTTTTGCTTACATATGCTCATCTCTTTAAGAGCTCTTCTGAGCCTGCTCTTTTCCCACCTAGATAGCCATTTGCTTTTTCAGTCTTATTTAGACCCTTCTGTCTATGCATGTCCCTTTAGCCCAGCTGAACTGAGCTCYTTCCTTTGCTGGGTGTCTCCAGGCTGTTTTCACACCTAACTGGCTTCCTACCCAAGACAGGCAGAAGCTCAGCTGACCAGGAGTTTCCTAGAGGCCCAGCGTGGTTGGYTTACAGCTGTTAAAGATGACTGCAGAGCTGGGTGCATGTGTAGCAAGCTGAGAAGCAGGGGAACTCGTGGGTTTGTTTCTCAGGCTGCTACAGGGCTGTTCCATGTCCTTCCTCTTTATMCTGGTTTGATCATACTCACTTACCAAGAGAAACACTAAGAACTTTAATTAGTGTATGAGTCTTGTCTGAAAAGCAGCATAAACATTATTATATTCCTGTCAATAATGTAAACAAGACATTCTACAACAGCAGAAACCCTGCACCCCTCTTCCTCCTGGATACAACCCTGGACTCGGACCAAAGACCACCCCAGTTCTGGTTGTTGCTTCCCTCTGGTAAAGGATGCTGGACTGGTACTTGCTGAACAGTGGTAATAACTGGGTATTCTTCAATGCATACAGGTCTGTTCCCTCACTGTTCAACCAAGGCCCTTCTAGCTTCTATGGGATACAGCCCTGATGGCTAGGAGTGGCTTCTGGGCCCAAAGATTAAAAATATATATATTTTGAGTGGTAAAGAATACAATGCATTTTTTTGATTTGGAGAGTAATTTAGAGAGAAGAAAAGATGATGCCTGGTGGAAATGAGAAATATATGCCCCATACATAATATATGCCCCAAATGCCCCATTACAAATACAACAAGATTTCCTGAACTGGAGAAGTTGCTACACATTACAGTGTGTTAATGCTCCCCCATGGAGATGCTGATACTGAGAGAGTCTTTAGTGTAATAATATTAAAAATCCTAGAGTTTCAATAAGATCCTCCCTGCCTACCATGGCAGTGTGAAATGAATTGATTCCAGAGGAAAACTCTAATTGCTGCTAAGTATCCAGGAAATATTCTAAGATACACTGCAAACATATATCCCAGTGTGCCTGTGGCATGATCTGCAATAACATTTTTTCCAAAGAGACAAGTCACTTTCCATGCACCAGGGAAGGAAGACAAGCACAGCTCAGTTGCTACTTCAGCTTTACACTCAGGGAAGCTGCCAAAAGAGAGTACTACAATGTACAAGAGAATGAATTTCTCTGTTTGAGCAAGGGGAAGGCCTGTACAGCTCAGTGTGAGGACTCAGAGCTTCCATATATAGAGACCTTTAAGCCTGGGCAGATTTTTGAGACTGGGGAAAAGCACGACTGTGCTCTTTCACAGAGCACAAATGCAGGCCCTGAATGAGCATATACTTGCATGCTTTGCTATGCTGGAGCTAGGCTGTTCAGAGGGACTGTGAAGGCTGGAGAAACRGGCTGACAGAAAGTTCAACCAAGGCAAATGCRAAGTCCTGCTCCTGGGACAAAATAGCACCATGCAGCAGGGCAGGCTGGGGGCCATCTGGCTTGGGAGCAGCTCAGAGAAAACAAGCTGGTGGTGGACAGCAAGTCGAGCAGGGGTCAGCAGCATGCCCCACAGCAAGCAGGGCTAACAGCCTCCCAGGCAGCACTAGCAAGAGTGTAGTCAGCAGGTTGAGAGATGCGATTTTCCCCTCTGCTCAGCACTTGAGACCCCACACCTGGACAGTGTCCAGCATCAGGCCCCCAGGACAAGGCAGCCATGAGCATCCTGGAATGAGTCCGGCAGAGGCCCTCAAGACAGGTAGGGGCTGTCAGCAGCAACATCCCCATGATACAAGGTGCAGATTGAGGTTCGGCTGCTACCTAGTTTTAAGCTACCTTGGACCTGTTTAACCTGCTGCCATTTAACTCCATGCAACAGTGTCTTTGTAGCTACAGCTTCCCTTTATATTTCTATTTTATGCCTTGATTATTCAGAAAGGAGTGAAAAGACCCTCTTACATATCCTGTGCATGTTTTGATTTAGGCATCTCTGTAAATGGGAATGGCATGCTGTTAATATACATCTATCCCCATGCATTAATCTTTCTCAAAAGATAGGTAGAAGGATGGAAGTATGCAGGTGTGGGCTAAGCATGCCCTGAGAGGCTTCCAGGTAGCTATAAGCTGTAGATTGACACTGGAAGAGCTAAAAGGCCATTCCTTACAATAGTGGCAAATTCTTAGCTAAAGCAAATGATCCATTCATAGAAGCTTTAAAAAACCTGCAAATTCTGCAGTAGATGACTTTGTCATGCAAGTTGCTTTTTGAGTAAAGAGATCCCAAAGCATTTCAGATAGCAGCATAATGCTGAGTAGAGATGCAGCTATATTTCAGGAACTCACTAGTCAAAGATCTCCAGACCACTCACTGATTTCACAGCATTTTTTGCATTTCATTTTAATTTGAATTTAATGTTTTTCTTATCCAGCAAGGCTGTGTACTATTTCCTTAGGAAAATCTTAGGTTTGATGTACCTTTGCATGCATTACCRCTGGCAGGCCAGGCTGCAGTCTGCAAGCAGAGCTCAACAGCCAGATGGGCCATGGCATGGCCCAGCAGCTACTTTGCTGAAAGTCTAAGCACCTAGTTCTCAGAGCTGCTCCAGCAGAGCAGGAGCTTTTGGTTTCCTGCCACAGCTGGGACACTTCTGTCTGTCCATTTTGATTTGGTCCAGCCATGACACTGAGGAAGAATGTGACTTCAGTCAAGGTTAAAAAAATCACTTCTGAATTTAAACTTCCACCATATTCTTATGTCATCTCTGTGCTTCACCACTGAAGGTGATGTAGTTGTACTCTCCTTCGAGATCCTTATTTGGCAAAATAGCATATAGTATCACCAGACCTCTGGTTTTGGGCAAATTAAAAGTTAAACCTCTACCTGCAATCCAGTGGTCTGAGCTGGCAGCATGGCTCCTAGGACTGCTACTGGCTCAGTCACTAAGACTATCACTGCATAACCCACACAAAATTTCTTCCAAGCTCCAGCCTCACCTTTCCCTCCAACCACAACCACGGCAGGCTAGTGGCATGCAGCTTAGTCTGCTAGGTGACCCCRGTATGGGGTGGGAAGTGCTTTTTAGAAGTGCCCAGTATCCATGTTATTACATGGCTTGCAGGCACACGTTTAGCTGGGCTGTTTTTAAGAATCCAGGTAGAATGCACAGGCCTCTCTTTAAAGCACAAAGAAGCAGCAGCACTTGGCCCACTATTTATATATTATGGAACATAATATTTAAGTGGCCTGGCTATAACCCTGTAACAAGTATTCCCTGACAGAACGAGTATTGCTGAGCACACACTAACAGCTGTCTGTAAAACACATTTATGAATTGTTCATAAATTTCCTGACAGTTACAAACACTGTTTGGGGCCCCAGCATTTGCTTTCCTGAACCTTCATGCAGGCTGGGTGCTTGCAGAAGGTCTTCCTCCTGTCCCCAAGGGTGATCCCGACTGCATTCCTGAGGGGGGGAATTCAGGCTGGCTCCAAAGAATCCAGGCACTTTCAAGATAGCTACAGGAGGTACATTAAATTAAGTGTCATGATAGCGATTTGAGCTGACACAGTTCTCACCCTATCCATTTGTTGGAGAATATATAACTGGAGTAGACTGGGCCTGTCATATTTTACCTTAAAAATATGAAACTTCCTGTAGCAGCATCAAATGCTGCTGGGGGTCAAAAGGCAGGCCTCGGAGGGCCCCTCGCCAGCCAGCAGAGAATGAGTAAATAAGGAGAGAGGCATATAAACATGCCACTTATTCTAGCTGATAATTGCTTTCAACCACGAGCAATATGTTAACCTTTCCAGAACAGAACAGGCTGAACTGTAAACAAACCGAGGACAAGGAGTGGGCAAAGCACAAGGACAAAAATGGAAGCATTATATCATAATCTTTATGTATTATGGACCACAATAGAGAAGCAGCCTCACTATCACCTTGTAGCGAGTCCTCCCTGACAGAACAAGCRTTGCTCAGCACACACTAACAGCTGTCTGTAAAACACATTTATGACCTGTTCATACACCTCCTGACAGCTGCAGCACCAGGCTGGGGCTGCACCTCTCCGTGATGTGTCCCTGCTTGAGGGCTGGCAAACACAAAAGGGGAGTGAGGCAGGTGGGCTCTCCTGCAGGCTGGCATCACGAGGACAACATGAGCTGCAGAGAAAAATTTCAGCCTGAATGCCTTGCCCAGACAAAGCCTGGGAACCAGCATGTTCCCAAAGGGGTTCACCAGGCCAGAATACCAGTGCAGAGAGATGAAGCATGGAGAATAAATAGCTCCATTCACTGAAATAAGGCATCTTTCTTTAGATGTAGTTCTGTTCTGATTTCTGGCTTATTTAGTGGCAAAGATACCCTGGAGGTAGGAACACCATGCAGAGTGTTAATGGTGGGTGGATCTCCATGTGGAAYGTCAATAGTGGGTGGTGCATTCTCATGGTCTTTCACTCACTTATTTTGCAGTTCCTACCTCCGCTGCTGCAGAGTCCTGGCAAGATGTACTGCAGCTCATGCTGGAGCTTGAATACAAAAGAAAAAAATGTATTTAGTGTTATCAGTTCCTCACTTAGCCTCAATTCAGCAAAGCACTAAAATAGATATCTAATTTTAAGCAAATGCTTAAATAGTTCACTGAATTAAGGGAAAGGCTGTAGGGTCAGTTACTTCTATGGCCAGGCCAAAGAAACAAGCCATCCCCTGGACACTCAGCTGCAGGTCAGGCAGAGGCAAGCAGGCAATCAAGCTAGCTATGCATGCCCTTGGGGCAGCTGGCTCTGCCTGCTCCCCCTAATAAGGGGCAAACATCCCAAAACAACCTTGCTGTAGGTGCTGGGTGGCACTTACTTGCAAGGTGATAATCAGCTCTGTGTCCTGCTGGCACTCGCAGGCATGTTTCCAGGATTGTGCACATAAATTGGCTTTGACTTACCAGCTGACTTCCTCCATTCCCACCCCACACATTTAGGAAAATATTGTTTGCAAGTGTATTCACTAACTGGAGCATCACACTCGCAGGAAATGAGCAAGAGTAATGCCTGGAAARTTACCAAAATAGCCTTTGCAGACAATTATTCTGAACATTTGTTTCACAGTGGTCCAYTCTGGAACAGATAAAGCTAACCTGGAAAAGGTACTATATTTTACATTTATTTTCTATTTATTTTCCCATCCTGTAGTTATTAAATAGTACTGTTACTGTATTTGCAAGTATAGTTAGAGCCTGACATTAGTATTATTTCCTATTCTATTTTATATGTCATAAGAATAACACTTGTAATATAAATGATATTAAACAATATATATGATACCACTGATAACTGATTTATATAGCATCTAGTGGCTGCTACAGTCAGGGCAGGTGTTCAGCCTTATCTGCTATAAAACTGGTTCAGGGAACTCATCTGAAGAGATGGTCCAGGAAAAGGGGACTTCCATCAATTCCATTCTGGAACAGAGAAACTGAGGCCCAAAGCAATCCTGTGACTTGCCCAAGGTKGTACAGTGACCTGGTTGCAATTTTACTAGCACAATGCTGAACACTGGATTCTTCAGACCTCTTTCAAGGCTCCACAGCCAGGACCAGCCTTATTTGACCTGCAGAGACATCCCGGGAGCAAGGTATAAATGCATTTTTACCCAGAGGGCAGAAAAAGCCCCATGTGACTTAATTGCCAAGGATAGCCACACATCCAGGTTTTCAGATTATGAATAATAACTACAGCAAGATGGAAAGTTTTGCTTGAATATTTTTGAATGATGAATATATTTGGGGAAAATCATATTTTCTTTGCAAACCTTCCATGATGAAATGCCTTGTTCACCTTGCTTTTTTGCTCAGGGTAGACATTGTCAAAGTTCCCTTGAAACAGGAGAAATCCTTCGGGCAACACTTCCAGTTTCCTTTTTCATGTTGTTCCCTAGATCGTGGCCATAAGCAGCTCAGGCCTTCCAGCGGGGCAGCRATGCATCAGGATGCCTGAGCCTGCAGTGAGTGTCACCAGCAGGATTTGGGGGTCCAAGCCAGAGAAACCCTCATCCCTGTGCAGACAGATCCAGTGAGGTGCCAAGCTGCCTGGCAGACAAAGACGAGTCCATGTTCCCCAGCAGACAGGCATGGTAGCGCGGCACTGTGCCCCAGCCTTCCCCAGTCACAGCAGCCAGGCCAGGACACTTGCTCCAGCTTCCAGGGTCACTACCTGGCAAGTCACCAGCATTTTGCTTTGGGAGCTCATTGCTCCTCCCTGGCTTGCAGTGGAAAAGAGCAAGCTGCCAGGCAGCCTCTCCATGTGCCTCATCCCAAGCAGTACCTGCGCTGGACAACACTCTTCTGGGGCTGGCGACAGCTGTTGTGTCACCAGCTATATCACTCTGGAAGATCTCACAAGAGTTTGATGGATGAGCTGAAGGTGTAACAAGCTGTGTCTGTACATAAAGAAATGCCTGCCCACTCCAGTTCATTTAGGGAAAGGCCATAATAAATTTGACTGAGCATAAATTGCCCTTCTCCTTGTAAGTATTAGCAGGTTGCTGCAGCAGTTACTCACTGCTAGCAGCCCCGTTAGTACCCGATTAGAGGCAGCCCTGGGGTCTCCCTCCGGCAGCAGCTCTGTGGGGTGCACCCCCRCTCCGCAGCTGGAGCCTCCCCAGCTCCCCGCACCACCCATCACCAGTACGCACCTCTCCGCAGACACGTAGCAGGAGCACAGTAGCAAGGGGACAGTATCCTTATGTCCTATACTCACAGCCAGAAGAGTCAGTTAAGTGAACAAATGCATCAAGCTATTTTTTCCATGTCTGGTTTGCATCGTGGGTCCCTGGAGGAGCTCCACAGCCAGCACTGCCCCGCTGCAAACAGCCCCAAGGCCKGTGCCTTCCTCTACTGCAGGTGAGGGCGATGGAGGCCGGAATGAGAGTTAACTGGACTAATCTCCATGCTGCTTACCGCTTCACCAAGTCCTTCTCTGTGGGCTCTATGCGCAGGCAATAGCCACAATCAGTGGCCATCAGATGCCAGCACRCCCCTGAGACAGTTTCTGCAGTGAATAGCATGCCAATGACCTGGTGCTTGCGCAAAGGAATGCTAGTAAATAACTTAATAGGTGATCATTTGGCAGGTGGTGCTGGGAGCRCAGTCACAGTTCAGCTAGCTTTGCAGGACTCTACATGCAGCCCAGTCTCTATTTGGCCATATAGGACCCCAAAAGGCAGGCAGACCTCTGTTCCTCAAGCTCCCCAAGCCAGGACCACAGCCAGTACCCTTCATCCTCAATCCCAGTGAAATAACAGGTTGCTTAAACTGCTGCAGCCAAACAACTTATGCCCCCAGTTCCAGCCCCCAGCCATCCTTCCTGCCCTGCTCCTCCCCACTGCAACACAGGCAGCAGCACAGCAATACCAGGTAACACCAAAGGTCTTATCCCTCCTTCAAGAACACATTGGCTCCCACAGTTAAAATTCCCAGGCCAGCTGGCAGCATTAGATGCTGCTGCTTGGTTCCTTGGCTACTGCAGCTTGTGCATATTAGCACCCCAGCGAGTTTCTCATCCATCTGACAGGACTCAGTGTGGATAATGATGCCAAAGTCAGTCATAACTGGACAATTACAGTATCACTGGGAGATCAGAAAAACTGGAACCAGAATGTCTTTAACAAACAGCCAGCAGGAACAGCGAGAGTCCCCCCTGCTTCCACATGCCTTCTAGGGCAGTCCCCAAACGCAGGCGCGCTGCCCCCGGGGCATCACAGCACCCTCGGGTAAGAGCAGAAACCCGGCAAGATTAATTACACAGTAGAGGCTCAGGACCAAAATGAGGACTCTACCAAAAAAATCACTGGTTAGTGGTTGAAGCAAAAGGAGCCTGATTCTGCTGAGCACCACTGTGGTGCGACTATATGCAAAATTTATGGCGGAGTCAGCTAAGATGACAGCAGGAAAAAGGCTGCATGCTCAGCACCTTCCTTAGCATCCTTCCAGATTTTCTGATACTTGAAGCATGTCTGTAGGATTTCTTTAGGAAAACGCACTTAAATCTTACAAGGAAGGAGATAAAACCAAAGGGAAGTGTATCAGCCAGTTCCCTTAGATACCTGCATTGCTGGGAAGTACAAGAGAATGGGTATCATGTGACAGGAGAATCTACAGATCATCCAGCATTACTGATGAGAAGCTCTTCTTTGAAWACAAGATTTGACATCCCATTTTATTTTCTTTCCAGCTTTGAGTTTACTCCTACACAAGCTTTGTTTTTGCTCCACAACTGCAGCCCCACACTTCCCTCAAAGCACATCCTAAGAGCTCAGACTTCTGAGGCAGGACTGTTCCTCCACTGCTGCAGTCATCAGTTTCTTGCTAACCAAAGGGAGGTTCAACACTGCAGAAGTGCTCTTTCCTTTCACCGTTTATAATATGCCTCAGCCATGCGATAATGAGCTGACATTAGAAGGGTACTTCCAGTTCCTTTCTAGCTGAAAGGATGCTTATGCCAAGTGCAGCTTTTGTATGGAAAGTGGTGCATTGCTTTATTGCAAATATYTTATAAGAACAGTGTTTCATAAGAAACAAAATATCACCTGGCTTTAAGAGAAAGGCCTGCTCAGAGTCTCTTTTTTTCTGTCACAGATTTCATTGCAGGACACTACCTCTGTACTTGGGCAATTATGGCATTCATTATAATAATTTGTCTCTAAGCAATATTTCATTTCTTGGTTGTTCTGCTTCTCTCTCTCATTGTTACTACCCTCCCCTCTAAGGAGGGGCTGCAAAGGGCCCTTAGCATCACTTCCTTGGGGGAAAAACCAGGCTGAACTGCTTATCTGCCCCAGCACCGTGCCGGCCCAGAAACCCGCCGCAACCGCCAAGAGCCTCCCGAGGGGCCGCCCGGCTGCACAGCACCGCATTCGCTCTCGGGGTCCCAGGGCTGCAGCTGCTCAGCGCAGGGGTGCACAGAGGCTCCCGGGCTCCTCGCTAGCACCTGGGCACAGCCGAGCATCACRGGCTGCAGCTGGCTGGGCGGGGAGGCAGCCTGCCCGCTCCCCGAGCGCAGGACCCGCCTTTGAGCCCCGAGCAGCACTTCTGGGTCCCACCAG
>PTFA01000008.1:671910-692478 GCA_003342895.1 Casuarius casuarius
CCCCCTCCCCACCCCACACCAGCAGAAAACACAGACCCTCCGGCTTCCCAACCCCGAAAACAGGCTCCTCCACAGAACAGCCTGTTTTTAACGGGTCGGGGCCGGGGTGCAGCTCGCCGAGGCACCGGGCACCCGRCTGCTCCCCCGGGGCAGGCCCCGACGGGCCGCCCGGCCTCGCCTCGCCTCCCTGCCCCGTCCCGTCCCACCGTACCTGGGCGGGGCGTCGCGGAGGGCCSGGGGCGGGCCGCGTCGGGCCAGCGAGGGAGCAGCAGGGCGGGAGAGCGGCCCTGGGGCAGCACCGCAGGGAGGGGAGGGAAGCCGCCCCCGGCCTGGGCTTAAATGGGCGCCGGGCGTAGGCGGGGCGGGGCCGGGAGGGGAGGCCGCGCAGGCCCGGGGCGCCCAGGTGGGGCCGGGCGGGGTCAGGGCCCAGGGGGGGCCGGTGGGGCCCTGAGGCCTGTTATGTCTGGGCGCTGCGATGGGGCTGCCAGGGAGCCGGTCCCGTCGCACACCTGGGTGCCCCGGGCCTGCCCTCAGCCCGGGCGCTTCTGACAGCGAGCCTCGAAGGAAGCCCAAACCGCAGTCACGGTCACCCTTCACTGAAGTGACAAGCAGAGGTGTCTAACTCTGTCTTTAAAACCCACCTAAAGACAGAAATTGTGGCGTCCTGGCAGCAGCGGGGCGTGTCTGGCCCTGCAGGCGCGAGGGCGAGGAGGGAGACCCCTTCGGCTCCCCTCCCCGCCGGTGCGCGCTCGGAGGCCCCATGCCAGTCTGGGGTCGTTCTGCTCCGCAAACACGTCCCGGTTCCCGGTCAGGCCAGGCTGGTGTTTCCCAGCAGGGCCAGGCTGTCGCCCAGACRGTGCACGCGGGCGCAGGGAGGCCGATGCCGAGGTCAGGCCCTACCTCGGCTCCCTTACTTTGGCTCCCGCGTGCGGGACCAGACTCAGGCCGTGACCGAAAGGGTGATGCTTGGGCCGCCGTGAGCCTGTGACAGCCGCCCCCGTGCCGCGATGGGCTCGGGGATGGAGGATTTAACAAAGAACGTGGCAACGTACACGTGGCGGAGCTCGACTAGACGCCAGCCTTCTCCTGCCAACCACCGATCTGTTTAGACACCCGGGCAGCAGGAAAAAAGGCTAAGAAATGCCTCCTCCTGCACTACCCTATGTATTTATGTTCCCATCTTCAAAGTGACGGTAAAACAGCATCCATATTACGGTGACGCTAGTGGAAGAGCTGCCACAGGGATTCCTCCTGCTTTATGCTTTCCAGGCGGAGGCCAGCAGCAAGAGATCAAAAACTGCTCCTGTGTTGCTTCGAAACTGTGTCAGCTCAATGAGCCAACAAACCCTGCAGTGACGGAGTGCGTCCTGCTAACGCTGCTTAGCACTTAGAGCGTTAAATTATTGACAGGGCGCTGCTTGTGAACCTGCAGCACTTCTGACCTAGATACTCATCGTCACTAAACCTGGAAGAGCAAAGTCTCCAAAATGTCAATTTTGCTGAAATATTCATGTTGTAAATACAGACGGTATAAAATTTCCAGTGAGGTTGCAGCCTGCGTATTTACTTATGTCAGCTCCACTACAGAGAGAGAATGAGTCAGAGGCACTTTATTAAATTCACACGCAATAGCAAGGAAAGGAGATGCACCATATTGTATGGGCTTTGAATGACACAAGCTTCTTGCATATATTAGTGCTTCAAAGAGCAAATACTCTTCTGTTCTCTCTGCTCTAATAGAATATTAACTCTGGTTTCTCCATTGCCCTGCTGGAAGCAAATCAAGGCTGCAGCATTATTCACGCAACAGAAGGTCCACAAGCAAATGGGCATTAATCCTGAATAATGTATCCACCAATGTCAGGGACAAGCCTCTCCTGCTCATGGGAAATGCAAAATTGCAGAGGAGGAGTTCATAGGTAAACTTTGCAGGGATCCCTGTCCAAGGCAAGCATTCACTCAAGTGAAGCTCAGATTCATACTTCTCGACTCTGTAGGGAGTTGAAAGAGTCTGGTGTTATCGTGTTGTTATTGCTGCTTGTCTCCAACCTCTCTCCAGCAATCTTATCTCTCTCCTGAAGCAAAGGTGTCTCCGGGTGCACACTGCTGCATCTGAGGCCTCACTAGCACTAAGCAGAGCAGAATAGCTTCCGTCCGTATCTTAGAAACCATTCTTGTAGCATTACATCCCAGAAGAAGGCTCATCCTTTTCCAGCATCTTTGTATTGTTGATGTGCAGGTTCAGTTTCTGGTCCATTGCTGTCCCTGGATCCTGTTTCGCAACCACACTGCTAAGTCACTTTTTCCTTACTTTGTATCTCTTCATTTGTTTCCTTCTTGCTAAGCATCACACTTTGCATTTGTCTGTACTGAATATTATTTTATTAAGTTGGAGACCTAATAGCTATGACAAAATGGTTCATATTAAAAGAAAAAAAAATCACTTCTAGCATGGGAAGAAGGAGGCTTTGTCCAATGCCTCCAGCAAGAAAAGATTTGCTGCAGATCTTTATGTCGTGGCCTGTTGCTGCTTCTGAACAGTTTTGTGAACACATCGAGCTCATTTCAGCGTAAGAAATGTGCCCCAGGCTCCTGAAGGGAAGCTTCAGAGTCTTCTGCTCCGTGGTGCCTGTGGCAAGAACACTTACAGAACAAGCCGGCAGGAGCGGCAAGAGAGAGAAACCGTGGCCATCATGGGGAGCTGGAGTTTGGTAGCAGTTACTAACCAATACCTGGTGATGAAGGGGGGGTCACGTCAACAGCTAGAGAAGTGTCCCAAGGTCCCAYGTTAACACACATGTACGGTGCTAGTTTGCAGAAAGGAACGGGAATTTACCGCGGATCAGGGGCGGTGGAGAGCCAGCAGCTATCCTGGTTGACCAGAATAACTCAGTAACGAGCAGCAAACTGGAGACAGTTCCTACCAGCTGATTCCCGAACGTGACAGGCGATGGGAGGGTGCACGTGTGCGGGGGAGAGCACGCGTTACGAGAGGGGTGTGTGCACGCCTGCCCTGAGCGGGACGTCGTGCACCGGTGGGAGTGTGGGAGTGTGTGGACCGGGCGGGCTGTGTGCAGGAAAACGTGTTGGGCATCACRCGGGGATGTGTTCGGAGACAGGTGTTCTCGGTGGTCTACACAACTAGGGTCATAGTGTGTGCTGAGAAGGGGTCTGGGGGTGGGTTTTGCGAACCCGGAGGTGTGCAGTAAGGGGGCAAGGCAGCCAGGGAGCCGTAACTCACTGGTGGTGAGTCGCTCCTGCTCTATCGTGAGTGGTGYGAAACCTTTTCTCATTTCCAAGTGAATGGTACAAAATGAGGCGCTCCAGCTGCCTGTGCCTTGCTGCCCTTGTGCAGTTGTCTGCCAGTTGTGTGTGCCGATTGCTATGAATGCCACCATCTGGTGTGCCACGTGGACATCATAATCTTTTCTTAATTACATTAGCAGTGCAATCAGTTACTGCATTACAAGGCCGGCGATGAGCTTTTAAATCTTGGTGGAAATCATAAATAATTGCACTAAGTACCAGGCGCCAGATGTGAGTGCCAACTTCAGTTGCTCTAGATAAATAGTAACCTTACAACAGTGTTAGATAACAGTCCAGTCACTGCTTTTCATGGCTTAACAGTGACTGCACTCACATTTTTTTCCAGGCAGGCTCTATCCCCAGTGGCGGACTAAAAAAAAACACCAACAGGATTTTTCAAAATGTTAAAAATAACAGCAACATGGAAGAAAAATACGTTCCAGTGTAAGGCTGCAGAGGGGCAGGCGCCAGGCTCGCCGGCAGCCGTCCTTCGGTCCAGCCTGGGGGCTGGCACGCGGGGTGCGAGCCCGCCCCGGCCGCGCGACGGGGCTGCGTGGTGCTCCCGGCCCGCCGGAGCAGCCCCAGGAACRGCAGCCGGCGGGAGGCACAAGCAGCCGCCTGACACACGGGTCGGCTGGAAGCAAGGCTGCAAAGGCAGCGARAAGGTGTTCTCATTTCAGGAAAGTTTTGGAATTCTTTTGTGAAAAGAGGACGTGAATTACTGACACACTTTCTTGCCARCTTTTTCAGAGTGGGGAAGTTCACTGGGATGATCCTGCCCATAGCTAACGTACGTCCTGAAGGAAGAGCATCCTTCACGCGGACAGAAAAGCCTCTCAYGGTCCCCAGGCAGCCTGGCCCGGGCTGGGACCCCGGCCGGCTGCGGCCRTGGGGAGGGGGCCTGCTCCGCCGCGCCGCATCCCCGATCCCTGGGCCGCCCCGGAGGCAGTCCCGGGAAGSAGCACGGCTTCTGCTCGGCCTCCTGCGGCACCGTCCCCCCTCGGCCGCCCTGCACCGTCCTGCCCGTGGCTCCCCAGCCGGGTCCCGCCGGCCGCCCCAGCCGAGCTCGTCCCCGCGCGCTGCCGGACGGGCGGGAGCCCGGCGATGCCCGCGGTGCCGGCGCTGGYGGCGGGGTGCCGGTGCCGGGTGCAGGAGCCGGCGGAGGCTGCTTTCCCACACCGCCCGCGCCCCCGCTGCCCAGAGGAAGCAGCAGCTCCATCATTTCGGAATTACGTGGAATCAGCTCTGTGTCAGTCACTGCGGGATTTATACGCTGTGAGCGCAGATATATTTATTGGATGCCGTTCAGGAAACGTCAGGTGCCTGGTAAATCACTCGGGGGAGCCGACTCTCTCCCGCACGCGTGCCCGCTCCCGCGGCCGCGGCTTGGGGGGCAGCCGGCCCCACACACGGGGCGGCAGGACCCACGGCGGGGCTCGCCACAGAAAAAAAGGTGGAAAATGCCCGGGTTTAACCATGCTGCTGTAAATGTCGCAGGGACACGGGCCTCGAGGGCTTCCCTCGGCTGCCCCGCGAGCGGTGCCAGCGCAGAGCCGGCCCAAGGGCACGTTTGTGTTGTAAATGCAAAGAAACAGGGATGCCTTCCTACCGCACGGCCGGGAAAAGCTGGCGGAGGCCGAAGCTGCTCGGAAGCAGGAGGCAGGGCTGCAGCACGGGACATCGCACCCGCCCAGCGACGGCACGGCCCCGTGCAGCGGCTGCCGGGCAGGTGCATGCGCCTGGATCCTGGTGCTCCTTCGGCTGCGCACGGTGCCGGGGCCGGGAGAGCGAACCCACGGCGCTGCCGGGCGCAGGGGCTCGCGCAGGAGGGAAGCTCGGGCTCTTCGCCGCCGCCGCACGAGATGGTCGTCCCGACCCCGAGCAGAGACCTTCGCCGCCGAGCCGCGGCCCGGGCTGCCCCTCCTGACGGAGAGCGGGAACCCGCACCCGTGCGGTGCTTAAATAAGCAAAGTTTTTGTGCAAAGCAGAGGTTAATGTACTTTATTGTTCAATGTCATGTTTATAGTGGATTGTTGGAGGAAAAAAATGTGATTAATTGCCCAGAAACCCACGGATCTACAATTATTTGGTTGTTGTGAACAAATAAAGGGCTACAGTATTCATCATATTCAAATGAGGCAGTAAAATAAATGATGGCATGCCGTTTATGAACAAAACCTAGCCGTGTTCCCTCACAATCTGAAAATGTACTCGAAAAATTGTAAATGAGATACAGCCATTGTCGAGGGCTCACTGGTGATTTGTCTTTGTGTAATGTTTTGCAGTGCTGACCCATCACTTGCCTGTTTTAATTTATGTCACAATATGCACCTTCATTATGCACTTTATGAAAACGAAGTGCCAATTTGTAATAAAGACTTGTTTTCAATGAAATCTCCTCTTTTTGGTAGGTGTTCTGCTTTTCATTAGCACCCATTTCACCAGGCCTAGTTAAAGAGCACAGGTACAGACTAAATATGTCCGATCATTCATCATAATTTTGCTTTCCACTTTGTCACAGCTTGGGTATTTAAGGAAGATAGATGATACAAGATGTTGTCTCCTTTTCAGRCTCTTTATGCTCTGGTAAGTGTGTCCGATGCAGAATTATTTTGCCACTTTATTATATTCTAGTGAGTGTTTGTCAAAGCCTGCTTTGCCTCTCGGTACGAGCTGGTTGTTTGCTGTCACTCACGGACGCCTCGCCGACCGCGGCAGGACTCAGGAGCAATGTTGCATAGTAGCTCTATCAGCAGCTCGACGCCGAGCAAAGCGAGACCTCTCCGCCGCCTCCTGGGTCCGTCTGGAAGCTGCCAAAGCCGAACCACCAGCAACCGATTTCTCGGAAACCTGTTTCTTCTTCACCTGCAGGCAGSGAGCCGTGGGCGAGCGCTAAGGCTCGCGCGCTGCCGCAGCCGCGTCTGAGAGGCGTTTCGCCATGTCGCGGACTGCCCGTTCAGCCCTCTTCAGCCCATCTCGAGTCCTGCCCAGACTCCGTCTGTCCAATGAACTTTCATAACCTCTTTCTCCTCTTCGTTAAACCTGAGGCCGCTGCGGTTCAGGAGGTGACAGGCCCGCACGTCCTCTCCCCCCTTTCCAGGCAGGCGTGGGTGCCTGGGGCGAGGACCGCGGCTCTGCCGGCTGGGCGCTGCCCGCCGCGCTCCCGGGATGCTGCGAGCCCGAGCAGCCGGGGCCGGGCCACCCTCGGCAAGATGGGAGGCTCCCGGCATCCGCCGGGAAGAGCTCCCCGTTGGTGTTGCTCCGTTACGGCTTAGCACCGGAGAGGAACTGAAGAGCGCTCCCAGGACCTCTGCGGATGCACGTCTGCCCCGGGAAGGCGCGCTGCCTGCAGACGTTGGTTCTGCGCCCCTTCCATCGCGGGCACCTCGGCTCAGCTCGGCCGATGGAGCAGAGCACCTCGTGGCTGCGCGTGGGCGGTAGAAAGGTCCAGAGAAAAGGGATGAGCGCAAGGCCCTGAGGCAAGGTCCTCCCCCGGGCGCCCAAGGATGGACGAGCTCCCGCGCTCTGCCCCTTCCCCGGGCGTCTCCGGGACGGGGGGCTGCAGCTCTGCTCCCTGCTCCCGGGCAGACGATGCCAGCGCCGGGGGAGCAGGCGCACCCCAGGCTGCACCCGGAGCGCCGGCAGCGGAGGAGCGCCAGCCCCCGGCRCGCCGAGCGCTAACGAGCTAGCGAAGGTCCCGCAGGGCTCGATGACGAGCCGGGAGCTGGCGCCGAGGCCGGGCTCCCTCCGCCCCCACCCTGCGCTGGCGCTGCCCCGCGTGCGTTGCAGCAACCGGGGCGCCGGTGCCCCGCGCGATGCCACGCGGCCGAAGGGACCCGGCACGTTGTCGCTGTCGGAGCAGCCGGAGCCGGGCGGTGCGAAAGCACCAAACCTCCCGGCCCGGGAAGGTCCGCTCCTCCGCCAGCGCAGCCCAGACCGCGCCGAGATGCAAACGCCGTTTCTAAAACAGTGGGTAAGGGAAAAAAAAAAAATCAATAGAGTTCCAGTTCTGCACTTTAAGTATCATATAATTTAGATTAACAGATATTTTGCAGATGCCACCGTACTTGACAAGATATAATTATTTTTAACAAGAAAAAGTTGGGTTTTTCCCCGCTCTCTGAATGCGGGGCTGTTCCCCAGCGGCGCTCGTGCAGCGCTTTGTGCTGGGGACCACGACTCGCACCGGAGCTGCAGAGGCGCCTTCTCCATCCGCGTGTAGCATTTATGCTAATACTGGTGACTCCCGAAGATGTCCTTGAAAAGACTGTGCAATTCATTCGAGGGGAGAAATCTCCGAGTGCTTCAAACYGGTGCTTTTCTCTTCCCTCTCAGCCTGCCACAGATGGGATTTACGGAACGGTCACAAAGCAGCACTGGCACTAGCCCAAGCGATGGCTGGGAAGAGAGCCTTCAAATTCCCGGGAAGAAATGACCCATTAATTAATCACAACTGAAGAAAGAAAGGAAAGAAAAGAAAGAAAGAAGAGAGAAAGAAAGAAGAGAGAAAGAAAGAAGAGAGAAAGAAAAGAGAAGGGAGGGAGGGAAAGGAAGGAGGGAGGGAGGGAAGGAAGAAAGGAAAAGAAAAAAAGAAGGGGAACGCCTTCAGCCAGCTCCTGCAGCCCGAGGCGGTGCCGGTGGCTCCGGCAGAAGGTGGCACGAGCGGTCCGGTACCTGCCGGTGCCCCGCGAGGTCGCCAGGAGCAGCCTCGGTCTCCAGCAGTCGAGGCAGAAGCGACTCGGGTCGTCTCGTGTGGGGCCCCGCTTCCTCCGCTGCCGGCCGGCACGGTTTTGCCRTGAGTCGGGGGCGTTCAGCGCTCTTCTCGCCGCCCCCAGCTCCAGCTGCCTGCTCCGCCGCTCTGGCAGTGCAGCGCCCGCAGCGCAGCGCGCGTGGCTCAGGGCCTCCCGCGCCCGGCCGGGCTCTGCCGGTCTGCTCCTCTTTAACCATCTCACAGTTCAGAGATGAATCTCCTGATTTCCGGAGCCCAGGCTGTGATTTTGTTCCAGGCAGGAACATTGTAAGGGCTTGTGCAGTGTGTCCAGTGTGCAGTGTGTCCAGTGTGCAGTGCGTGTACGTGTGCAGCACGCCTGCTAGTGCAGCGTGTCTGGTGTGCAGCGTGTCCATGTGTGCAGCGTGTCCCTGTGTGCAGCGTGTCTGGTGTGCAGCGTGTCCGGTGTGCAGCGTGTCCGGTGTGCAGCACATCTGCCTGTGCAGCACGCCTGCTAGTGCAGCGTGTCCCCACGCGCAGGACATCCATGCATGCAGCATGTCCCACATGCAGCACGTCCACGCGTGCAGCGTGTCCCTGCGCAGCACGTCCCTGCCTGCGTGTGCGGCGTGCCCGCACCTGCGTGTGTCCCACGCGCGGCGCATCCCACGCGCGGCGCAGCCTGTGCAGCCCCCACAAGATGGTGCTGTTGAAGGCGGCTGGAGCCGGGCGCAGCGCGGTGCCCGCTCGGGGCTGCGCCGGCCGCCGCAGGCAGCGTGCACCACCGCAGGCAGCGTGCTCTGCAGCAGGCAGCGTGCACCGTGGCAGGCAGCATGCACCGCGGCAGGCAGCGTGCACTGCTGCTGGGGCGCAGCCYGAGGCCGCACCAGGCCCGCACCGGGGGGGCCGTGGGGCCACCCCCCATCGCCCGCAGCCGCGGTGCTGCCGGAGGCTTCGGGGCACAGGCAGGTGCATGGAGGGACCCGATGGTGCAGCTTTGCAGGGGGACACCCGGTTCGGGGGGCCGTGGAGCAGGGGAGGCTCCGGGGCGCTGCTTTTGCCRCGAGCCTCGCAGGCAGCGCTGGGCGCCCCGGGGCTGCAGGACGCGCTGGGGCACCCGCTCCCCACGGCCCCGGGCGCTGCCCTTCCCCGCGAACCGCCGGTGCAGGACGCCGGGGAGCGGGACATGCGCAGGGACTTTTGTGCGGGCTGCAGTCCTGAAAAATTAAACTTGAGCTGCAGCGTGATTAATGGATGGGGGTGGCTGCCGGTGAGTAATTATGCTCAATAAGAGCCTGTCAATACAATTTGCTGTCAACTGCCGCTTTGCACAGCRGCCAACAGCGGAGCCGCGGAGCCGCGCGCTGCCCTGCCGAGCCGGCCGGTCCCCGGGGCCGCGGCCGGGCTGGGGGCCGCGGGACGGCACGGCGTGCAGGTGCCGGTGTCGCCCCGCATTACTGCTCGAAGTGTTTTGCATTTAGATCTTTTGCATTTAAATCCCTCTCTGTAATAAACCTCGTAAGAGCATGAGAGGAGCAGCCCTTCCAGCGCAGAGGGAGCAAGCCCCAGAGGATGCGCGCCGGGGGAGGCAGCCACGCCGTCCCCTGACCCCGCGAAGCTGCAAGCCRCAGCAGACTGGAGCAGTGAAATACGACGGCACGCGCAGCGAGCTGCTGCCGCGCAGCTAAAGCACCCTTTACCACCAGCGTGCAAGCCACATCCCAACTGGCGATGACACCGAAGTGATATTAATGCTTTATCACGTAAAAGATCAAAAGCAGCAAAGGGAGCAGCAGCAGGCATGCGTGCAGGCTCCGCTGCCGGCGCGGCGGCAGGGCCAGGCCGGGCGCTGGGGGCTGTCGGCCGCCCGCACCGCGGGCAGGGGCTGCTGCCGGGGATTCGCTGGGGCACCGCGCTCCTCCGTGCACCCCTGCTCCCCCTGCACCCGCAGATCCCGCGTGCCCGCACCCCCCCTTGCACCCGCACTGCCCCCTTGCACCTGCCCCCCCCGCACCCGCAGTTCCCATGCACCTGCGCCCCCCACACCCATGCAGCCCCCTGCACCCGGACCCCCCAGCATCGCCCCGTGCACGGTGCCCCGGCCRAACACACCGCTCGGGCCGGATCCTGCCCGGCATTAAGTCACCCAGCACCACCCCAAGAGCGGCAAAGCCCGTCAGCCCCGTTTCAGCCACGGAGCATTCGGCAGCAGCGCACAGCGGATCAACTTTTTCCTCTTTTTTTTTTTTCTCCTCTCTTTTTTCAGTAGAGCAGTTTTCCATCAAGGAAAGCATTTTCATTGAAGTGGAAATATTTTGTGGGGATGTCAATTTTGGTGACACCTTTGATGGGAGAAAGATTAAACAATTTTTTCCCCCCTTTTTATATTGAGTTTAAAATTTTGATTTGATAAGGTAAAAATATTGAAAGTAAATACATTCACCATTCTTGCCTCAATTATTTTTTGCTTAAAATTGCGTATGACATTAAATATTTATTTAGTATTATAATACATAGCATATTGTATTTAATAATATGTTTTTGTTCATAATGAAACAATTTAATATTATCAGAGGGAAAGCTCAGATGCTTCTAAATTAAGGGKTTTTTTTTCCCTCTATGGTGAATATTTCAGTTTTGTTCCAATTCAAAAGGGAAACGCATTGCAAAAGGCCAGTACGTCCCACAGGCCAGAAATCCTGCTTTCTGGCCAGTTCYAAGCTGAAGCTTTTCTGCAGCTCTAGGGTCGCTGCCAGGCTCACGGCCGCCGGCCCCGGTGCTCCGCGGCGGCGGTGGGGCTTTGCCGCGTCCCGCGCCCCCCGGGCTGGGCTGGGSAGCCGCGCTACGCAGAATGATCTCAAACCGCTGCTTATTAATAATTGCGTAGGCTATGAGATACGCTGTATTGATTTAAACCTGCGGGGAAGCTTCGGGAAGAGAGGGTTTAATTTATAGAAACACTGATGTCTGATAGCAATAAATAATTAGGCGATTGCAAAAAAAGGGTTCATAAGCCACTGCCCTCCAACTCCAGCTGGCTGCTCTTGTCCTGCTAATAAATTGGTTAATAAAAGGAGCGGGAGAAAGCCTGGATTCTGGGGTTATAAAAACAAATGACATTTTTATGTTTAGTGGACAGGAAAGAAACAGAGAGGCAGAGAAGTCAGCCGGGTGCACCAGGAATCACTCTGCGGTTCGCAGTCTGAATTCCTTAATGACATTCTCATTAAAAGTTCCTGCTGCCAAGTGCTGTTTGCTTTCGCCTTCAGAGCTGTCTGCATTAATAATGAGTAACTCCGCTTGGAAGTTATTTACATAAAGTATTGTTCTCGTGTCAGCGCCGCCGACAGCGGCGCCGCGCGGGGAGGGAGCCGGCGCGGCCGGGGAGCCGGCAGCACGTCGCGGCCTCGCGGCTATCGCGGCGGCGACCAAAGCCGCACGAAAAGGCGGCGTTAGACGTCTGCAGCGCGCAGTCCCTCCCCTGCCAGACCCGGCGGAAACCTACAGCACAGGCCCTTGCGCTGGGGAGCGACGAGCAGGAGAGACCTGCGTGGGCGCCTACCTGCTGCGGTGTCCGGGCGCTGCGTGCATGGCCTGGGCGCTGCATGCATGGCGCAGATGCTGCATGCACGGCCTGGGTGCTGCGTGCATGGTGCGGATGCTGCGTGCACGGCGCGGATGCTGCAGGTGTGGATGCTGCATGCACGGCCTGGGTGCTGCGTGCACGGCGCAGATGCTGCGTGCACGGCGCGGATGCTGCAGGTGTGGATGCTGCATGCACGGCCTGGGTGCTGCACGCATGGTGCGGATGCTGCGTGCACGGCACAGGCGCTGCTGGCGCGGATGCTGCAGGCACAGCAGAGGAGCTGCTCCCTGCTTGCATGCAGGGGCGGCGGTGGGAAGGCGCAGATTTATGCCAGCTGAGCCCAGGGCCCAGCGCCGTGCCRGGCTCCTGCACCTGGCTCTGCGGAGGAGGCGCTGGGGCAGCTGGTGCCGGGCAGCGTCCTCGTCCTCGTCCTCGTCCTGCTGCCCGCGGAGATTTACAGGGCGACGCCGCGGGGAGCAGGCTTCTGAGTCCCTGGCGGTCCCAGCCTGGGAAGCATGTTGTTATTATCAAAAACAAAAGTAAAGCCCCATTTTGCACGTAAAGTGCCGATGCTCTGGCAGGCTCTGCAGCGCTGCGGCGACGGCGAGGAGAGGGCACGCCGGCAAGGCGCTGCGGCGGGTCTGCACGATGCTCGGCACCGGGGGACGAGCCCTGGGCACTGCCGGTGTCAAGCGGGGCCCTTTCCCCTTTCGGGGAAGCATCCTGCACCCTGCAATTGCAGCCCGGGGCCAGTGGCTAAGGGACCGCGCTTCGGAGGTCGTGCAAGTGTCCGTCGGCGCTGCAGCACCGGGAGCGGGAGCACCGTGGACGGCCGCAGCACGTCCGTCTCCCATTGCGAGAGAGCGCAGTGCCAGCCACGATGCCCCTCGGCAATATCCTCGTGCATCACTGCAAACAGCGTTGCTCCTACGGCAGCGAGTGCAGCGAGCCCCAGGGAAACCCTTCTGCCGGGCTGTGACCTGCGCCGTGCTGGGCCGGCCGTGCCGCCGCGGGGGACAGCCGGTGCCGGCCACAGCAGCAGCCGGTCCCCGAGCGCCGCAGAGCGCGCCGTCCCGCGAGACCAGGCTTCGTAAAAACTCCAGCTTCAGGTTGACAGAAATGACACGCTTCAGAGAAAATTAAGTGTTTAATTCCAACTTTCGGTTTTATTTACATTTTTTAGTACAATATTGAAATGAAGCATCAGCCTGCAGCGGGCGATTGCAACGCTCTGCTCTGAAAAGGTTGACGCTGAGCGCTCTGACCTTATCAGGCAACCGCCCCCGCGTCCCCAACTTCCCTTCGAAACTGATTTTTGTCAAAGGCAACATGTTCCTGCAAAACCTCTTGCTTCCTGACAAACCGGCGTTTTCCATCGGAACCGGGTCCGGCCGGGGAGACGCGGGCCGCCGCGTCCGGTCCTGCTCCCCCCCGGTCCGTGGCAGCGACGCGGCGCGGCCCCGCGGGAAGGGCTGCAAACCCGGCTCCGGCACCAGCCCCAGGGCTCGCTCCTGCGCCCGAAAGCATCGCCTCTCTTTCCAACTGCATCCGCGGGACTGACAGCAAACGTCACCTCCCTGCACACCCGGCCTTGCGGTGGGGACACAAACAAAGTCCTGCCCGGACGGTGCTGGTTCAGCCTTTCCTCCGTGACGGCACCCGCCCGTCCGTGGCCGCGCGGTCGCTGCCGAGCCGATGGCGCAGCTGCAGACGCGCTGTGCGGTTCCTAGCAGGCGACCTGCAGCAGCAGCAGCCAGTAAATAACCTGCCGCTGCGCTCAGGGAGGCAAGTGAGCGACCGTGCATCGCCCGGGGGGAGGCACCGGCTGCGCTGCCGCTGCGTGGGGGGCGACACGGGGGTGCAAATGCATCACTGGGCGATGGTGCACGCTCGCACCCGTGCCCTGCACCCGCAGAGCACACCGGCTGCAACGCGCTGGTGCAAAAACACTGCCGGGTGATGGTGCACGCTCGCACCCGTGCCCTGCACACGCGCCATGCACGGGGGCGATGCGCTGGTGCAACCGCACCGCCGGGCGCTGGTGCAGCCTCGCACGCGCCCCGCACGCCCGGCCAGCGCGGGCCGTCCCCGCGCGTTAGCTGGCTCTCGCCCGTGCGCTCGCCGCCCGCATCCGCACGCCGCCTCCGCTGCCGCGGGAGCTGCTCGCCTGCCCGCTCCTCGGGTTTCCTGCGCACAAAGGGCCGTAGGAAATTGCCCAGATGCGGTGAAGGATTTTCATGGCAAGAAATCAAACAAAACGTTCACAGCGACGAGGTGAAAAATACCGCATGCTTTCGGAGAACGGTCCTTTCCTTCCTGCGCGGGGAGGAGGGGACGGGGACGCAGACAGAGGTGCCGAAGGTCTCAGTCGCTGCGCTGCTTAATTATTYCGTCCCTGGGAAGGCCGCGCGAGCAATTAGAATAATCCTTCACGCCGGCGCTTTACCGGGACTCTCGCGCTCTTCCCGCGAAGCATCAGAGCCGGATTGCAATTTTTTTTCTTTAACTTYAGCGGTGACCTGCAACTAAAGGAAAAATAAAAGTTTTTTGAAATATTAGTTTAATAAGACATGAGAATAATATTAAGGATATGAGCCTCCCTTATTTATTATTTATATGTGTAGTGTGATTTAGAGATGCACTTGAACCAAACAAGTCACTACCAAAGAGTGGATCTATCTCTCTCTATATATATTAAAAAAACCTACAATATTCGCCTGGAGATTCTGTCCACATATTCGGAGATTGTGATTTAACATACACAGTTTATCAAGGCTGGTGTGCTGCACACAGAGACTGGAGTTTTATGTAAGGGTATAAATAATCAATGCACATAGCAACTTTAAATTACTGCTAATGTGTTTTACTTATGTTCCCACTAGAACGATATGTGAAATAACAGGGAGTTGCTAGGCACACACTTGACAAATAATATCCATGASTTTCCATTTTTATTATTTTTATACATTTCTTATTAAACCAAGCGGTGCAGTTCAGGCCCACGCAGCCAAAGCGCACTTGCGGCTCGCAGGGAGCAGGGCAGGCGGGGGGCTGCTGCCGCGCGGCGGAGCTGCCGGCCGGGCACGCGGCGTGGAGCGGGGATGGGGCGCGGGAACGCGATCGCGGCTCCCGGCATGTGCATGCAACGCCCCGGCATGCGCTCATGCAATGCTGCCGGCACGCGCTTGTGCAATGCCGCCGACACGTGCTCATGCAACACTGCGGCACGTGCTTGTGCAATGCCATCGACACGTGCTCATGCAACACTGCGGCATGCGCTTGTGCAACGCCACTGACACGTGCTCATGCAACACTGCGGCATGCGCTTGTGCAATGCTGCCAGCATGCGCTCATGCAATGCACTAGCACGCACTTGTGCAGCACATGCTCGTGCAACGCCACCGGCACATGCTCGTGCAACGCCGCCAGCATGCCCTCGTGCAATGCCCTGGCACGCGCTCGTGCAGCGCTGCAAGCAGGAACGGCAGCGCTCCGCCATGGCAGCGAGGCAGGGCGCTGCTGGGCCCTGGCCCTGGCTCCCCGCCGCGTCGGGAGGTTTCCAGCGCTCGGCGCGTTCCCTTGTCCGGCCGCGGGGCCCGGGCGGCTGCAAGCTCCGCGCTGGGCCGGCGGCTGAACCGCCTCCTTCCACTGCGCCCATCCCTGAGGCGCTTTCTGCTGCGCCCCGCTGCAGCGGGGATGGGGACGGGGACGGGGCAGCGCCGTGGGCACCRGCCGGTGCAGCCGCAGCAGCACTACGGGAGCCTCTGGCCGCCCTACGGACACGGTGCCCCAGCGCTAAACCCCAGCAGGGAGTGTTTCCCGTGGAGCCTAGTCAGCAAACAATAACCATTTCTTTGTAAACAATCCTTAAGTATTTATGATGATGTGACCATCAAAAACATACAGCTTTGTACCGTGCTTAACGGAGGAAAATTAAGAGAGGGCTTTAAAAGGAGGTGATGCCCCTCCACGGGGCGATGCCAAGTGGCAAATGCCTTTCCCGCGAGCTGGCAGGCCGAGACTGCTCCCGGCTCCCGGGGAGCGGGCAGGTGCCGCCGGTGACATTGCCGCGACCCGCTGCAGCGGTGCAAACACCTCCGTGCCGTGCGGAGGGACGATAAAGAGCCGGCAGCCTTTGCACAGCGCTATKACCCGCAAAACAAATGTCGTTCTTTGCAAGGAGACCAGAGCCCAGTCCCGCACTATTAATGCTAATTGAAAAACTTGCATTAACCTCAGTGGGAGCACGTGCAGACTCATAAATAAGGGGTCTAAATTAAATGATTGTCATCTAAGACTAGTAGCTKACCGGTCCTTTCCGCAGCGGACGAACTAGGAGCTGTCAATAAAGGGTACAGCTGGGTTATGGAGCTGGCAGCAGGAGCATTAATCTGGGCAATATGATTTTCAAGCTTATCCTTAAAACATGTTTCCAAGGGGGGGGCAACTGTGACCGCCCACGGCAGCAGAACCTCGCCCGACGCGGCGGACGGGGGCCGCGGGGCCGCGGGAAGGAGGGCAGCCCAGCAGCCCCGCGGGGACGCGGCGGGCGGCAGCTCCGCGCGGTGCACGCGCCCGTGCGCACGCAGGGCGGAGGGACGTGATCCCCCGGCACCGTCTGGTACGGGGGAAAAAGCCCTGTTCGAGCGAGAAGCGGCTTTGGATCTTTAATTAAAAAACAGGGTTCACAGCACCAGGGCATTGACTTCCACTAGTTAATCTCCATCACTTCATTTCACCACCAACTTCCATACTCTACAAAACTGCTGGAGACAATTTTTATTGATTGCTCTTCAAGCCGTCAAAAGCGTCCCTGGCTGATCATATGTTACCCCCAGACACCTTGTGCATTTCAGATAATAACTTGGTGCTCCAGAGAAGAAATGAATTGGATGTGCAGTCAGTAACTGTCCAAGTGAATCATGTTACTATATGTCAGCGGCCCAGGCTCTGACTATCATTTTAACAGAGAGAAATCCGCTATTTTCATGGCTGTTTGAAATTATTTTCCAGATGAATAAGATATAACAACAACTACTTACAGTAAAGAATAATATGGGGAATCTATTTGCTACGTGGGAACAAATCTTTCAAGTGTAATACTGTTAAATATTATTTAATCTGTAACTACTAACACGAAATTTTGAAACTACCTTTCAGGCAGTACAAACACCCTGTGAGATGAAACTGCCTGGGTAGCTGAACTCGGTGCGGGCGCGGGGTGGTATTTCATACCTCGGTGCTGCAACGATAACAGCTTTTATGGAAACTGGAGCACTACTAAAACCCTCTTGACGAAGATGTAGGCTAATGCCAAACGTTGGCAGCAACGGTTATTTTGCATAAACAATTATTATGTGCGCAGATAATTCCCTTTTTTCAGACGTGTTTGTCAGCGCATGTTTCATTTGGAATTACTGCAAAGAACTGTAAATAGCCTTGGTGAGGGTGGAAAAAAGCAAATTATTTAGAAGTCCTTATATCCTTATCAAAGCAGTAGTACTTTAAAATACTCAAAGCTGAACTTTTTCCCAAAGCTTTATCAGTGCAGTTTGTTTGCTCTTGCACCAGCCTGGCGACGCGGCTGGGCTCCTCAGCACCGCTCGCCTCCTGCGGCCGCCCTTCGTGCTCTTTAACAGATACTGCTGGATTTAAGTTTTTAAAGAGTGCTGGAAAGGAAAGAGGAGCATTTTCAAGGATGCTGTTCTGCAAGTGTCAATGCAGAAAAATGCTATGCCGTGCGTGCCAGGCTGCACCRCGCCACAGCCCCTCGGGCACCGCGGGCCGAGGACGGGCTCCCACGGGATGCACGGGAGCGCATGGGATGCATGGGCTCCCATGGGATGCRCTGGAGCAGGCAGGATGCATGGGCTCCTGTGAGGTGCATGGGCTGCCATGGGATGCATGGGAGCAGGCAGGATGCCGGGGCTCCTGCAGCATGCACAGGAGCACACGGGGTGCGTGGGCTAACGTGGGGTGCGCAGGGTGCGTGGGAGCAGGGGAGATGCACGGCGTGAGGCGGGGGTGAGCGGGCAGCCCTGGGGCTCGGCGCTGCACGTTTGCACGTCCGAGGCCAGCGCACAGCTGGGCTCTGGGAGGTTTGGCGAAGCCCCGCAGTGGGCTGCACCGCTCCGCCGCCGGCTCCGGAGGATCCCTCGCATGGGAAACCCTCCCATCACAGACGGATCTGCCGCAGGAGCCCGCRCCGCACCGCTGCCGCAGCAGCCGTCCCTTCGCCGCCCTATCTCCCGCTTGCAGGGACCGATGAGGGGGATTATGTGACCGACAGCAGCCTGCCCTGCCCATCCCTCACGCGCGGCTCCCTCCGCGGGCTGCGACGCCCCACGAGCCCCGCGCAGCCGCCGGGGCGCCCGCGAAGCCCCACGGGACGGGGACGGGGATGGGGACGGCATGGGACCCCCCGCGCAGCCCCGCTCCGGTACAGGCGCTTGGAGRAAAGTGCCACATCTGTAGGCTAAAACAACAAAAGTGACAGAAATAGAGAAAAACTTTGGTAGTTTGCGTGCGGTGACTGCAGCTCTCCTAGCAGCAGGGACAGAGGCCGCAGTCCCACTGAATTGCTTCTGGTGTGTTATGTGGCCATCTCTGCTACTATCGTGTTGTACTGGGGTCATTAAATACGCCCCGAGATGTGATTGCTTAAAAAGAGCCGCTTGCTCCTTCTGCAGAYGGAAAAAAAAAAGTTGAGGCGGACGTATTTATTCTGGTGAGTTCTGCGGGTTTTATGAGCCCAGAGAGCAGGATTCACCCGCGTGCAGAGCTGCACCTTGCAGGAGCCCTGCCACTGCGGCCGGGGTGGTCCCCGCGCGTCCTGGCTGCGGCCATCTCACGGCACGATGCCAGCAGAGTCCCGAAGCCTGTCTCGAGAAGTTTTCCCCTTTCTCTAGCTCTTTTTCCTCCTGAATTTAAACCTATGTGTCTCTGCACCGAGCACGCCCAGCTGCGTCACTCGCTGCAGCTCGCCCGGCGCCCGCTCGGCCGCGCGTCCCTGCCGCGTCCCGGCCAGCCCGGGGCTCGCGCGGCGCCGCCCGCACCGCTCCGCCGGCCCTTAATCGGGAGTGATGCATATAGAAATTTAGATCAGGCGGCTTGACATCCCTTGACTGCTGAGGCTGTGAATCGATGGCCTCTCCACTCCCTGCCGCGGAGATCGATTCCCCAAGCACAATGGATTGGTTTCATCACTTTGGTTTCACCTTGTCAAAGTCATGTCTGATTTACTTTAGTCTGCAGGGTGGATTTTAAGTATTTCACTGCATTTTGTAATCTTGCTGCACGTCTCCCTAATTGCSTTGCGAGGCAGGGGCAGGTCCAGCACCCCGGCTGGCGCCAGCGCCCCGCCAACGATGCGAGGAGGGCGACGGCCCGCTCACCGGGGCAGGCTCCCCCTGCTCGCCGTCCCCGCCGGGAGCGGCCCAGGTCCGGAAGCCGCCGCCGCCAAAAGGAGTAGACATAAAAAACGCTGCTGCAGCTGCTGCGGCTGTAAACCGCACACGGGACGGGTGGGGGCAGTCCCGCAACTTCCTCGTGGCTTGTTGTGAGCAAAATTATTTTCCCGGCGCTTGGTTCGGCCCAAATTCTGCCTTGTGCAATCACACCCCGGGTGAGTCTCCTGGACGCGAGTATTGATCGCGCTCGGCCAGGTTTTCTGCCTGTTCTGTGCATTACCTCTGCTCTTCTTTAGGTAATCAATTATATTTTTATAGCTGCGGGTACTAATCAATATACAGTAGCTCTCCTAATTGATTTGTCTAAGGCCTTCGATCCGCAGGTCACCGTTACCCGAGAGCGCCGGAGCGGCCGCGGAGCCGGCGGCGGCGGCACGGGAGCGGGGCTGCAGCGCGGCCGGGAGCAGGTCCCGGGCCCTTCCCGCTGCCGGTCACCGTTACTTATCCGCGCTGCGGCTGCACCGGGGGGTCAGGGAACATCCACACAAAATTAGCAGCAATATTTCAGGATTTCAGGGGGAAATGTCTGCTGTTTTAAACGGAGCAAGGCAGCGGGGCTGGGACCCAAGCCTGGCTCTCCGCGTTGCCTCCCTCCGTCCGTGCGTCCGTGCRTCCCTCCGGCAGCTCCGCATGCTCCCGCTGTGCGGGGAGGGCACGCTGCACGGCGCTGCTGCTCTTAGTGATGCCGGCTACACGGGTGGCTTAAGGTTTTGTTGCTAACATGGACAACAATAAACATTTATGGTGGTAAAGGACACTTTCCCACCCGAGCGCCCTGTTCAGCCCCGTCCCGTCCCCACCAGCTTGCACTTGCGCTCTTGCCTGGCTTTTTTGTTCAAGAAAAATCTCTCTGGGATTTTTCGGTTACGATCTAGAAAAGCATAGGCCCATTTTCCCCTAATTCCCAGAATTCCTCAGAAAAACTGCAACAATCTCTTTGCTGGGATTAATAACATGAAGTGAGAGTTGTAAGGTGGCCTTCACCACGCTTTAAACCCCTCACGGATGCGACCTTTCCACGGCGGCAAAGGGAGCCGCGCCGGAGGTCTGATCGCAGCAGCGAGCGGGAGGAAACCTCGGGGTCGGCTGGACGGCCTCGCTCCTCCGAAACGCCCCGCCGTCCCGCGGCCCCGGCGCTGCGCGAGGGTGCCGGGTACCAGGGCGTTCTTAACCGGCTGGAAAGGGAAGGTCTGCACCCATCAGTGTTCCTGGGCTCGGCCGCGGGCCGGCTGCGGAGAGCAACCACGAGGCATCGCGTGGCCCTGGCGGGGTTCTGGCGTTGTCCGCTGGGTCCGATTCCGGGGCTTTTACGGGTGCTCGAGGCTAATCGGGCATGCGAGGGGTTAATTTAGGAAGATCTGTGTTGATAATAAAGCTGCTTTTTTTCCGGCTATGATATGATCGGAGTAGAGTTGCTATGACAACGGTGTCTCCAGAAACCCCCCGACCGCTCGCCGCGCTGCCTGGCGCCTGCCTCCCCGCGGGCCCCCGCCGCCGCC
>PTFA01000008.1:693945-748945 GCA_003342895.1 Casuarius casuarius
CGCTGCGGGTCTGGGTGCCGCCCGCGCCAGGAGAGCACCCGCGCTGCGGGTCTGGGCGCTGCCCGCGCCTGGAGAGCACCCGCGCTGCGGGTCTGGGTGCTGCCCGCGCCTGGAGAGCACCCGCGCTGCGGGTCTGGGTGCCGCCCGCGCCTGGAGAGCACCCGCGCCGCGGGTCTGGGCGCTGCCCGCGCCAGGAGAGCACCCGCGCTGCGGGTCTGGGTGCTGCCCGCACCTGGAGAGCACCCGCGCTGCGGGTCTGGGCGCGCGGAGCTCGCTGCCGGCACCGCCGGGCAAGGGCACGTGGCTGCTCTCCCCGGCACCGGCGCATCTCGTCCCTGCTCCGCCTGGAGCCTCCTGTTTGCAGCTGGCTCCTCGGTCGCAAACCGTTAAGGAAGAGAAGCAGCTACGCAGCCCCTCGCGGAGACACGGATCCGTGYATAAATCAGCTGCTTTTAAAATTTCACTGAGCATGAAAGTTCACCTTTAAAATCTACATAAACCGCAGCTGTTCCCAGGGCATCTGCGGCGTAGCCCCGCGCAGGAGGGGGAGACGTTCACATGTGCAACAGCAGCCCAGGGCTGTCGGGAAGCCAAGCTGGCCTCTGCTCGTGGCACCGCGAAACCCCAGCGCCGCGGCGGGTTTTGGGGCCGGCGGCGCGGCCGGGTGTTTCTCCCAGGAAGGCGATAACGCCGGGAGCTCTCAGGCTGGGGATGAGTTTGGTTTGTGTTTTGAAGGGAGAGTCAGGGCTGTGCGTATTTCGCCCTAGCAAGCACTGCTGATTTCATAAAACCAAACAATAACTTTCAGGACAGTCTACTCACACCATAAACATCTGAAAGAAAATCCATCTCTTCTCCATGCAAAACCACTGATGAGTTCATGAACTGTGCTGTGCAATAAATCAGTTTTGCTTGCGCAGGAGAGCCGAGGTTTTTTAGGCTCCTAATAGGCACTCTGACAACGTGATTGCTCCATATTTCTTGGTAGCTGTCACCTTTGCAGGCCTGTCAATGCTCCTAATCTTTTTTCATTGTGATGTCAAGTTTGGGTAAGTGAAGAGGTGGGAGGCAGAGAGTGAATGATGCCGGGACGGGGTTTGCAGAGCCGCTCCCGAGCGCTGGCGGCCCCGGCGGGCGGCTCGCCGCGGGGCTCTGCGGGGCGCTGGGCAGGTCTCTGCCGGGGAGGAAGGCTCTGCGGGGCGCTGGGCACGTGTCTGCCGGGGAGGAAGGCTCTGCGGGGTGTTGCACTGCACCGCGCCGCGCGCGGCCCCGCCGGCCCCAGGGCTCGCCTCCCTCCCCGGGGCTCGCCTCCCCACGGGCTCGGACCCGCTGCTGCGGCCCGACGAAGCGGCCCAGCCGCGCTGCCTCCCATCCACGGTCCCTTCCTCCTGCAAAACCTGAGACGTTTTAACAGCCAAAACTACGCGGGTGAGCCAGGCGCTCCACAGCTGGGCGATAAAGCAGCAGCTCCTGCTCATTAAGGCTGCTCGCGCGGTGCCGGGGCTGCAAATCGCAGGTGACAGGCGCCCTGCCCTGCTTCCTCCGCGTCCCTGCATCCCCCGTCACCGTCACCCTCCTCCCCGCGCCCCGCTCGGGCGCAGGGGGCAGCTCCCGAGCCGAGGCAGCCAGCTCCGGAGCACGAACGCGTACAAGAAAACCTACTGTGAATATTCAGCATCTGGATAGACAATAAAAACTGGGACAAATAATCTAGTTGAGGCAATTACCTTAGCATAAATGTATATATTATTTATAAATGGCTTTGAATATATAAATAATATTGATGAAATTTGCATGAGTAAAAAGAGACACGGTTTCCAAACGACGCCTCAGAGCAGCGGGCTCCTGCCGGCTGCTCGCTGCCCGACTGGGATCCCGCGGGACCCGGCCCACCTCTTCCCTGCTCCAAGTATCGTATGTGCTTTAACCGGCTCTAAAAGCAGGGCAGGGAACACGTAAACCGGAGCGAGAGGAGCCCCAACAAGCGCGCCCGGCTCCCGAGCCGTCTATAAATAAAGCCGTCTCTAACCGGCGTGCTCCGCACACCACACACGGCTCTTTAATAAAATTGGCTTAGATTTGTTGATAAGCCTGAAGCAAAGTCAATGTGAAGTGTCAATCGTGCCGCGCGCGCGGGCCTTCGGGGGTCAAGCTGTTTCCTCTGTATGATCCTCGTATCAAAGATATGTCAGCTGCGCGTTAACGGTTTTCTTATGAATCGCGCTCCCGATCAGACGCGAGGCGCAGATAAAACGCGGCAGAGGGCGCGGGCTTGCTCCGCTCCCCCGGCGACGGCTCGCGTTAGCCGCGGCCCCGGACGGGCAGCGCCTCGGCCCGGACGGGCATCGCCCGCTGCCGGCCGCCCCGCGACGCCGGAGGAGGAGGAGCTGGAAGAAGTGGGGTTTAATTAAGTATCAGCCGAGATTTATGCAACTTCCTCTGCCCGTCATAAATATTAACAAGGCGAGCGCGGAGGCTCGGGGCGGCAGCGCTGCCGAGCCGCGGAGGGACGTTAATTCCCGGCTCTCTGAGACGGACTGAGCGTGACGCGGAGCCGCGCTGATTTGGAATATTCCTTGGGTTTAAAAGCCGAGTAACACGAAGGGGGATTTAGTGGGTACTAAACCATTAGTGAGGCCAGGATTTAAACTCCGGGACGCACGCAGCGTATTTCACGATTGCCAGGCTGATTAATGGAGGTGCTGCTGSAGGCGCTCCCGCGCCCGGGAGGGCTCGCTGGCATGGYGGGACRCGGCGGGATGTGGTGGGATGCAGCGGGACACGTTGGGACATGGCAGGATGCAGCAGGATGCGGTGGGACACGGCAGGACACGGTGGGATGYGGTGGGACACGGGGCTCCCAGGGGCTCCTGCGGGCGAAGCCGCCCCGGCGCGTCCCGGCTGTGCCGGCACCGGTGCAGCAGCCGCGGGACCACGGGAGCGGGAAGGCGACGTGCGCCGCCTCGGCACCGGCTCGCAGAGCCCACTAAATCTCCAGCCATCCCTTAAATAAAACTTTATGCCGGCTAATAAATTTTAATGCCACTTGTCAGTGCTTGATAACTGCAATCATTTCCTGGGCAAGGGGAAAGCCCGGCGCGCTGCRGGAGCAGGTCGGGCCGGCCGCGGCGGTGCGGCACGGCGCGGTGCTGCGCGGGGACCCGGGCGCCCGGCCGCGGCGCCTCCGGCAGAGCCAACAAASCCAAACTCCTTCCAGCCTCCCGGCTGCAAACCGGCCCTCCCAGGTGCGAGCTGAGGGACAGCACGTCTTCCAGGGATGGAAAACAGCTGCGGCTCTGGGAGAGGAGCAAACGGCTCCCAGGTGGTGTTCACACTGAAGCTTAATGACAGCAACACCAGCGTGACGTGGCGCGCTGTTTCMCATGTGTGACGTTTGCTCAGTCCTGATTTTCTCAGCCTCCCGTCGCATTGCCCGGTGCAACCACGCGGTCTGCTGGCAACCCCGCCGTTACCCAGCCCAGCCGGGATGCAGCGCGGCRTCTGCACCCGGCGCGGGCTGCGGGGAGCGGCAGGGTCCGGTCTGCCCGGCCACGCACCTCTGGCCYGTGGCTGCAGCTGCTCAGCCACACTGCAGTAATCAATAATGGTAATAATTATTACAGGAGCAGCAYGAATTTCCTATCAAATTAAATCATACAATGAATAATTTTCATGTTTTATTAAACAAAAGCCTCCCTTCTGAAAGGGTTTGATGGTGCTGCAGCATCCTCAGCTTGCCGCAGCAGAGCATCCCGACCGAGCAGAGCTCGGGCCGCTATGGCGGGACCGGGGCCTTGGACGCAATTTGTTTAATTCCGCCCATCGCCTGCCTCTCTGGCTCCCTACCCGCATCCATCCGTGGGGACCCTGTGCACCACTCGAGGGCGCGGGGTCTGTATTAATAGAGCACACGCGCGGTCCTCTGACACCAGCCCTTGTCGAGGACAGAAATAATTCCTGCCTCTGCTCTCTTGCACGAATGACCGTAGGCAGGTGCCTGAACGGTGGTGGCATGCAGGGGACATCTCAGTCCCGGCCGGGCCGCGGCGCTGGGCACAGCGGGCAGAGGCCGCTCAGCAGTGCCCTCGCCGTCCCGGTCGCGCTAGCACGGATTTACGCCGGCCCGAATTAGCGTGGTTTAACCTGCTCATCCTCTGACCATCTATTTTTAGGAACTATGTAAAACTAGGGAAAAAATGCCCCTGCGGAGCCTCCCAGCCGAGCCGGCGAGGCGCGGGCGCTCGGCCCCGCTCGGCCACCACTGCACGAGCACCGCGGCTCCAGCGCGGCGGGATGCRCCGGGCCRTCCCTGTCCCCGTCCCCGTCCCCGTCCCRCGGAGACCCCRTCCCGCCTGGTTCTGAACRGGCTGGTCAGACCGGGATTATGCCGTTTCAGAACAGCCACGTCCAGTGCTTTGGGGGAGGCAGAATAACCCCGTTTGTTCTGGAAAGAACGCAGTGCTGTCTCTGGGCTTTGGCAGAAAAGGTTGAAAGAACAATCAAAAAATTTTCAACTTTCAAAAAAGTTGCAGGAACAGGTGGGATCGACCTCGCTGGACAGGGAAGCGTCGCACAGGCGGGGGACGCGCGCGGGAAGGATCGGCTCGCTCTGCGTAATAGCATTTCCTTCCTCCGCTCGCCTCACGTGCCGCCTTGCAGCACGGCTGCACACTGAGATTTCATGTAATTTTGTTTTAGTGCAGAATTTAATGTTAAGTTTAAATATGTAATTATCTTTAATTGAAATTACATCCATGCTTTTCATTAACAAGATGCARAGAGCGAGCAGCACAACGCGGAGCTGCGAGATGCGGCTGCACGACGGCTGCAGAGCAGGTTGCATGCTTGCGCGCATGCAGCCCGCGCCGCTGCGCCCGTCCCGCACCGGCGCCCCGGGCCCCCAGCGCCGGCCGCCAGCCCCGCGCGTGCTCCTGCGGCCCCGCCGCCCCTCCGAGCTGCGGGTGCCGAGGCCGGGGCCGCCCCCGCCGCTCCTGCCCCGCGAGCGCCCCGGGGGACGCGGGGAGACGGCGGGGAGCACGGCGGCGGCGGCGCGGGGTCGCGGCGGCTGCGGCTCCCGGCGCGGCGGCTCTGGTCACAAGGGGGTAGCATTGGTACGGCTCTGCGGCGCTGTCGCGAGTGTCACGGCTCCGCTGCACAACGGCTTTAAAATAATTGAGGTCTAACCCCTTTCAGGAGAACATATATTGGTTTCTTTTTTAAAGTAGCCGAGGAACAATGCATTTCCATAAGTGAACGTAAAATTGCATTTAGAAGCGACCACAGCCCCTCTGTCATGTTGCATGGAAAAAATCATCTGTTTCTAGATTTAGTCCTTTTCAGACCTTAAGGTCAGTGATTCAAGTGGACATTAAACTAATCCGCCAAGACAACATCGTTACGATTGTCTGGTGGCGCTTCGGGAAACCCGCCGGCCGCTTCAGACCCTCATACTTCATTTAGGGCCGTTTTCCAGCAGCTTTGTTCCCTCCGTGAACTCCGGGGTTTTCCGGGTGCCCAGTTATTCATCTCTTAAAGATCGGCTCGGTCCGTGACATCCTCCGCATCTTTATTATTCCGACGGGATAATCCGTCCCTTCAAGCTGACACCGGTTGAAGGGGAGCACGCGGGAACCAGCCGCGGTCCGGCAGCGGGTTCCCAGCGCTGGCTATTATTGCTTGGGAGCTCCGGTCTCCGCCAAGAAAAGGCTTGTCACAGTCATATCTCAGCAGCCAGCGCTTGCCACAGACCTTGGTTCAGGCTGTGAAAAGCATTCTACATTTTTGATGTAATGTTTCCTAATGTTTCACCCAACAACCCATAAATTTCACAAGAACAAGCCCATAAAGGGTTTGTTTGAGGAGAAAAGGACAGATTGCAATGGGCTGTAACTCTGCGGAGTGAGAGGCCTTTAGAGAAGCTCTTGACAAACAGCAAAATAAGTGACACACATGCACAGCCCCATCCGTCAGGGAGCGAGCCCGCCCGCCCGCCCGCTGCACCGCGCCGCCCTCCCCGGCCAGAGCGGCGGGGAGCGTTACACCGCTCGTCCGCGGAATTTGAATTTTGCTGAACAACTATGTTTTGCAAGCAGGCAGGAAGGTCTTTCCGTACGTGCAAGCACTGCTCGCCGACAAACCCCGCTCGGGCAGCGTCGAGCAGCGTCGGTGCCGTTTGCAGGTGCAGCGTCTGCGCATTGACACTGAACGCTCTCCAGAGTCGTTAGCAGCAGCCAGCGAGACCATCGGCACGTGCTGGAGTCCTGCTCTGACGGCGCAATCAATTAAATATCAATTAATCGGTGAATTGATACAGAGGATACGCCTGACGGCGAGCATCCAACCTGGGTGCGCCAGGCCAGCATGCAGCTCGCGTGGGGCCGCGTCTGCGGGGGCTGCGGACCTGGTCCTGGACCTGGCCGTGCATGTGGACCTGGCCGTGGCCACACAGCACGACCCACCTGCGCCCGTGCCGAGCCCTCCGGAAGCCGCTGCGCCTTTCCGTAGCCCCCGTAACTGGATAACTGGCTCTTTTAATCTCGTTACTAAATTGTAATAGAATTATCCCTCTAATCCTTCGGAGCAGGAGCAGGACTCAGCCACCAATATAAAATTAAAAAAAAAAGAGAAACCCTACAGTAATCGTAGATTTTAAAAGTATTTATTTTGTGCTGCTCCCAGATAGGCCATATATAAAATTTTATTTCGGAGGAATAGTGCCACACAGCGCACTTTGTGGCTGCGGCGTGATTAAGGCCTCGTTAATCCGGCTCCCTCCGCGCCAGGCACCCGCCTGGCAGAGCCGCAGTGCCGGGCTTCCCCGACCTGCTCGGCCGCCGCGGGAGCCCCGGTGCCGGAAAAGCCGCCGGCAGCACCGCGGTGTGCACGGGTGCCGCGCAGCCCGCGGCCCGCGGGAAAGCCCCTCCGTGGGCAGCCCGTGGCGACAGCAGCTCCCCTGCGTTTCTTTCCAGCCTGAACGGCTCCCAAACCCCTCTTAATTTTTTTTTTTTCCAAAATTTTATTTTTAAAACGCGGCAAAGGCCGGACGAGGCGGAGCTGCCGTGGGACAGGCGGACGGGGCGGCGCAGCGGAGGCGGCGCGGGGCCGGGCCGTGGCCTGCAGGGACGCGTGCCCCGCGCGCCGGGAACAGGCTGGGGACGAGCAGCCCCGCTTGCTGCCTGTCACTGCGCGTTTGCTGACCTTTCTGTGAATATCCCTCGGAAAAGGCTAAGCGCCTGGGCTGGCGCAGCGGTGCCGTGCCGTGCTGGGGCCACGGGGATGTGGGGATGCAGGGACACGGGGATGTGGGGATGCACAGACAGGGATGCGAGGATGTGCAGATGTGGGGACACAGGGATGCGGGGACACAGGGATGCACAGATGCAGGGATGCACTGACTCCATGGAGATGCACTGACACAGGGATGCAGGGACGTGGGGACATGGAACAGGGCCATCACGCCTCCTCCACCCAGCTCCTTCCCGGGGGTTCATTTCTAATGGCGAGAACTTCGTGCAGCGTGCAGAGGATGTTTTGGGGAAACTGATGGGATTTCACCCTTAACGAAGTGAACGCTGTGGTATCCCCAGGGCGGTATCCCCAGGGCAGGCGGTATCCCCAAAGCGGTACCCCCAGGGCGGTATCCCCAGGGCAGGCGGTACCCCCAGGGCGGCATCCCCAGGGCGGTATCCCCAGGGCAGGCGGTATCCCCAAAGCGGTACCCCCAGGGCGGTATCCCCAGGGCAGCATCCCCAGGGCGGCATCCCCACCGCAGCCGGCCGGGGCAGCGCGTGCTCGGCTCCCGCAGCACCTTCCCGTGCCCCTGAAGGACTTCCGCACCGACAAACCCCCTCAGATAATTGTGTTGCAAAAGGCTCACTCTGAATGTTTAATAGAATTATTGCTAGTTATCAGCACAACTAGGTGATAAATTACGAGCAGTCTTTACACAACACGAGGCAGAGCCATTAGGGGGTTTCAATCACGTTTCCCACCCTACCCCCTTGTCAAAATGACCATGAATTAAACAGAAAAACAAACAAACAGCCTGCCCTCTCCGAGCCTCCGTGCTCCAAAACGCAGAGGGGGCGACGAGGAGACGCCCGCAAGCTCGGGCCGCGGCGGCCTCCCCGGGCCGGCTGCAACTTTCCCCCGGTCCCGTCTGGCCCTCCCGCCCGGCAGCGCCCGCCGCCTTCGCCTGCCCGCGCCCCCTCCGCGCTGCAGCGAGGTGATCTTTTAGCTGCCCTTTGTCTTGGAAAAAAATTAATTCTCATTTGCATTACCTCGACTAAATGTCACCCACCGATATTTTGTTAGACATTAGCAATGCTGGCAGAGAGGGGCACGGGATAATTGCGTTCTGCCTAGCGGTGGGATTTACATAATTTCAGACAGCAATTAAAGAATCCCTGGGAATTTTTTTTTCCTCTTCCAACCTCTCCTACAAAGAAAGTGTTCGTTTACATTAAGCGCTCAGCTCCTCGCTGTTCATTTGCATAAAATTAAAGGTTTTTGTGTTCTGGAACAGCAGGGTAACATTTAAAATTCCGTTTCAAAAAGCTCACCTTAGAATAATAAAATGTTAATATCATTTCACGGGCTGGAGAAGGTTGCCAGCTGCCTTTCACTTCAAACTTTTATCCAATACTAACTGTTTGGGTGGCTGATATTATTATTTTTTGTTGTCGTTAAGATATAAACTTTCCTGAAAAAGTGTGGGGACGCAAACGCGGCCGGCGATGGGTCTCCACGGGGCTTCTCCGGAGCACAATGTTTGTTTACTCCATAGTTTTTTAATTAAAAAATCATGCAAAAGAGCAGCGGTGGAATATTACAGGCTTTAAAGCGCCGGCGCGCTGCAGACGAGCGGAGGAGATGCAACCTGGGCGGGCAGAGCACCGAGCGCAACCCGCCTTCCCTCGCGCCCGCGCTTGACTTCTGCCTAAATCCGCGGGCCGCTGGAGCTCCTGCCCTGCCAGGAAACGCCCGTTTCCCTTAATGGTTTGCACAGGGCATCTGCGCCCTCAGAGCTGTGACGTGTATGAAAGCAGGATGGACTCCGGTTTTTAAGCATCCAGCTCACTAACGACCCATTATAAACGTTTCCCAAACTGTCCTGTCTCCAGGAGGGGAGAGTTATCACTGCGATGCAGCGGATGGAGAACAGCGTGGTTTAGTCCAAAGAAAGCGCAGTAACGCGCCTCCTCTGCAAGCGCCCTGAGCTGCGCGGAGCAGGCTGCAGCGGAGCGAGGCGCAGCCGGAGAGAAGGCTGCAAAGAGGGCGGTTAATGCACAAAATCCCCCTTGCCGAGAGGGAGCCAGTTTAACCATGAAATCCCCCTCTTGCCGGCGGCGCGGAGGGTGCCGGACGCCCAGCTCCCGCCGGCCGGGGCTCCGTGGTCCCGGCCCTGCACAGCCCGCGGGACGTCGCCGCAGAAGCAGCCTGGGAAAGGCTGCTGCCAGGGCGGGAGGCTTTCATCCACCGAGCAAACGCTTGCGTTTTCCCTTTGCGCTCGTATTTAACATGCTGTGAAGGTTTTCCGTGCTTCCGCCGTGGGGAAGCGGGACGGACGCGGTGGAAACGGCCGTGCTCGGGCGCGCTGCGGCAGACGCGGATGGGACCCGGGCGCCGCGCGGGATCCCACGCCCTCCTCCAGACCCGGAGGTTCCCGTCTCGCGGGACATGTTAGCGTTTGAAAACCCATTTGCCTTCTGGGTGAGAACGAAACAAATATTTGCAAATGGAAACGAGAAAGATTGGCTTAGGAATTCATTTCAGAAAAAGTCATGAATTCATTTCAAAATTTTCATTTCAAAATTTGTTTTCATTACTTTTACATTATTTTATGACATCAGTAGTAGTGCATGATGTGACCTGTCATATCATGTCAAGTCGTGTCATAATACGCATAATAGTAGTAGAAATGCATAATATTACATGTCATATTGACATAATCAGAATATTCTATTATTATTGACTTTGTCAAACTAATTACAACACAGAGAGGAAATACTTTGCTCTAGAAAACAAGATTAAAAGGTGAAACCTATAAAAATTTTACAACTGCGTTTTTATCTATTTTTATAAAAATAAATGTTTAGAATAGTATATGATGCCATGCTATGCACTGCTACATGCAATCCCACGAAATAATGTAATAATAAAAATTTAAACAGCTCAAGTAAAATTGTCACTCTGAAACTATTTCAGTTTTTAAAATAAATGATTTTCAAAAAAAAAAAAAAAGGAATTCTTCTACAGATGAAAATTAAAAGATTCCATTATGAAATAATTCATGTGAAAATAGCAGCGCTATTGTTAGAGAGCGTTAGGGAAAATTTCTACGGTAGTTCTGAAGAATTTGTGAGAGAGCAGCATTACCTTCCCGCTGAGGCTGGCGCGCTGCGTAACACCTGCGTGTGCGACCACCGTGCACACGAGTGTGCTCCTGCCACGCACACGAGCGTGCTCGCCCGCTGCAGCCCTGCCGGTGTGGCCGCGTGTGCAGGTGTGCATAGGCATGCGCAGGTGCATGCAGGCATGCGCAGGTGTGCATAGGCATGTGCGGGCATGCACAGGCGTGCACAAGCGTGCGCAGGCACCCGCCGCACCGGCCGAGCTCCCCCCAGCGCCCCGGCTCTGCCGGGAATTCTAATTGACTTGACACGTTATAAATTGCCTAACTTGGTTGTGATTGCTGTGAAGAATGGTACTTTAAAGGACTCAATATCTGTATATCTCCCTTTGATAAACATTGGCTTGCTGAGCTTAGATCTTATTTATTTACCCTTGGAGCAGGTTCATTACTATGTATTAGGTAGATATGACATATTTATGGAAATATGGGGACTCTTTATGGAATATATTAAGATTAAATAAATCATTTACTATGTGGTCAAGAACTACAGCAATCCTGATGAATGATTCTATGATTTTTTTTGATCTTTGTATAATTTTTTAAGAGCCATCCATTCTGTCCTCCTGGAATTTTGCAGAATTTCCTGCACCACCCGTAACGGACTCAGAAATGCAAAATGTGTACGCTTATTCAGGGACAAAACTTGAAGCCTCGACATCTTCTAAACCCGGTGGGAAGGTGGAAGGACTCGGCGCACGATGGGGGTCTGGTGTCGGCGGCGGCAGCGACCGGCCTGCCGAACCCGCCGCGCCGCCCCCACGAAGGCGCTGAGCGAGCCCGAGAAACGCGTCGGATTTCATTATCCCACGTCAGTCCATCCGCTGCAATCCTGCTTCGCGCATCCATTAGCCAATGAATTTACATATCTAATGGTGCATTTTCGCAAATTAGTGGTAATTACATTTAAAACAGCTATTTTGATACAAATCAATGAGAGCCACGGCTAATGACATAAACGCTACTCCGCACGTCCCCTGGCCTCGTTACGAACATCTCCGCAGATTCGCAGCGCGCAAGCTGCATCAGAGCAGCGGTGCAACGCCGCGACGGACCGGCCACGGGGGGGGTGTAAGGCCCAGCAGAGCCCCCGCGAAGACGCGTTGGCGGCCGCCCTTCGGCCAACGGCGTTTGAGTTCTGCTCTTCTCTGCTTCCTCCAAAAACCTGCTCATATTTTAACGTGGCTTTTGTCTGGTAACGGCAATGCACGCTGTATTGCAAAACCAGCACACGTGACGAAACGGCACGTCCGCTGCCGCGAGCGGTGCTGCACGCGGTGCACAGCCCGCACGGCGCCGGGGCAGCGACGCGCCGGCCGGGGCATCCTCCGTTCGGCTCAGGACACCCAACAAAAGCCTACGGATACTTGGGGATTCTTAAGGATAGCTAAGGAGCAAAGTATCTGCTGATAACAAAATTTGCTTGCTTCTCACAGATATCCAATTTGCCTGCTACCCAAAGAGAGGAATTGGGTGTCTGCTTCCTAAATTGTTTTAATCTCTGGCAAAGAGCGCTTCTGGCAGAGTTCCTCAACTGGAAAATAGGAAACGAGTTCGGAACAACAGGCAGACGTGAATAATGCAGAGCGCGACATGGTCGGTCTCCATCGAGGAGCGGAGCCGACGCCGCTTCCCGGGCGCGGGGCCGCGGCCGTGCCGGGGCGCTCGCTGCAGCCGGGTGGCGGTGCACGGCCCTGGGGGTCCGCGTCGTCCCCACGCCCCGCCGGCGGCACGGGCACCGCGCGGCCCCCGCCATCGCCCCGACCTCCGCCGCGAAGCCGGCACGCGGGAGCCCGCGGCAGCGCCGTGAGCATCGGCCCTAGCAATAACGGCAGTGCTCCTTCCCATTGCACTAAGTGAAACAATTCAAACCGGGAAAATCTTGATAAAAGTTTAATTAGGAAAACTGGCTCCATCTGTAACGTATCCCCCTTCTCCCCATGTATTAACCCTTTTGCCATAAATCTGCCACCCTTGGAGAAACCTGCCTTCCTCACAAACCTACTCAGGGTTCACATTATTTTAATCAGTTAGAGGGGTTTAATACATTATTGATTTTTAGGAGAATTGAAAAAGCTCCCGTATTAAGTCCAGGTTGCTTATTCTTTCTGTATATGACATTCAGGTACTTGTGAAAAATTATACCAATTATGAAATCAGCCATTTACTGCTTCAAAGTGCAATCAGTTGTCACACTGGAAAGCACTTGCTCCTGAATATTATTAGTTGGGCTGTGTGCGCAGGAAAGTGCTGAGAGGAAAGACTTTAACCAAAGGGCAATTGCATGAAATTTACTTAGAAATAGCTATTTATCACCCTTGGATTTCCTACTGTTCAAATCCACCGCAGACACTTTATGGAATGAAACAGCCATCTCACCAACGTAACTCAGCCAACTGAGGGGGTTTTTTCCTCACTGACATTAAATGAAAAATTTAGAAGTCATTGTAACAGCTTAAAGATGCATTATCCTTTTTGATGTGCAATTTTAGCTTCATATCAAAAGCCATATAAAATAACCCCCGCACAAACACAAAAAAGGAACTTTTAAAAGTTTTATGACATGTAGTTCATCTTACCTTTTATGCATCTAACAGGCACCGTTTCCCCCGCTGTTCTCAGGGACCGCTGTGCGATTACCGCTATGGGGGAGAAAATATTGCCACAGCCGCGGCGGAGCCGGCGGGAGGAAGGATTAGTCTCTGGAGCCCGGGAAGGGGGGAGAAGGCGAGCGGCGGTGCCGGCGCATCGCTGCGGGACTGCGGCGCTGCCCATTAGAGGAGCCTTCGGCGGTGTCACAGCCGCCACCATTAGCGGGTTTTGCTGCAGGCAGGAGCGAGAGGCAACATAAATTAGAGAGGGCACCTTCAAGAGGGATTTCCAGCTCGGTAAAGACGTCTCGTCCGCCCGCGTCCCGAGCGGACGAGGGCTTCGGAGGCGAGGGCAGCCCGCGCCGCGGGGCAGGGACGGCGGCACGGCACCGCTCGCACGCGGGAGGCGGCAGCGAGCCTGGCCCAGCCGCGCCGCGAAACGCGCAGATGGTTTATAAACTCTTAACAGATGATAGCAACGCGGGGTCTAACAGCACTTCGCGTAGAAATAATGCAAAAAACGGAACACTTGCTATACGTTAACTTGGCAAAAGGATTGTTATAAACCATTTAATTTAATAAATAGTAAAGTATTTATAAATGAACCATTTCATAAAGTGTTACCAGTTTCCCCATGCACGATAGTATGATTTGCACAAACGTTTGTCCTTGAGGCAATAGAAATTTTCTTTGCAAATCAATCCTTACAAGGCTCGTAATTAGTATCCGCTAAGGCAGCTCGCAGTACCTGTAGCTGTATTTCTCCCATAAAAGCCCTGATTGCTGCGAGCTCTCGCACAAAGCTAACGACACAGAAGGAAAATGCACACGTCGTCTAGACTATTCGTTTTAATCAGGCAAGAGTGATTTTTTGTGGCCCATTTGATATGACTTTTACACAAGATACAACCTCGCTCCACAGGGGCTGGCGGAAAAGGTCAACACTGCTGTATAAAATTACGTTTAAAGAAGGAGTTTAGAAAAACGAAAACCGCAGATAAGGACCAGCGTTGCTTGGACAGAGCTGCGAGTGTGGTATCAGCTGTTTAATGATTTCTGAGAAATTTGCAAATCTATCGTTCCCATGCAAACGCTCAAAAGCTGCAGGCTGAAGCCGGGGCTGCTGCCGTTAGCAATGGGATGCGGAGGCGAACGGCTGCGCGATGCCGTCGTGATGAGGGCGATACGGGCCGGAGCCCCGGGCTGCCGGGATGGGATGGGACGGGCTGGGAATGCCGTGCCCGGAGGCGGCAGCATCCGGAGCAGCCCCTGCCCAGAGCCCTCCGCCGCAGCACAAACCGCGGTCGCGAGCCGCGCACAGCCGTGCCAGCTCCCTCACGCTTAAATCAATGTTTTTCAGACGCTGTCATTACTACATGCTGTTCCAAAGCAGCATTTCGCTGGGTACAGTTTAGCTAATACTGCTTTTGATGATTAGTGCGAGCGCAAAATAAAATTAGCGACCCTCCTGTGGCCAGCAGGAACAACACGCGCCGTCCCCGCGGAGCCCGGCTGCTCTCGACGGCAGCTCAGAGCACCGGCACAAAGGCCCCGTGCCGCGCCGCCTCGCCCTTCCCACCGGGAATGAAACCCGGCTTCCCGGGCGGGAGCGCGCTTCCCACAGGGAAATCCTCTGCTCCAGGGCAGGAGCCCAGAGCAGCCGGCACCCCCTGCTCGCGGCACCCCGTGTTTCCTGCACCCTGCATTTGCTGCACCCCGCGCTCAGTGCACCCCGTGTTTGCACCCCGCGCTCACTGCACCCCGTGTTTGCACCCCGCGCTCACTGCACCCCGCGTTTGCGCTAGAGGAGCCCTTTGATCTCCGAACGCCGGAGCACGTCGCAGCGGCACGGAAACTGCTTGCCTGGAAAACCCCAGTGCTGCTGGCTGCACTGTAAATGCCACCAAATAGCACAGCGGGGGCTGGATTATTCCGTGAATAGAGCCTAAAATTCCAGCTTTAGGTCCAGCTTTCAGCTATAATCGCCCCATTCATGGCCGCTGAGCACAGCCGCTCCGTCGGGCAGGGCGGACGCACGCTGCTCTTTTCCCCTCCAAATGAGCAAGAGGCCAGGCATCAGTAAGATCATTGATCTTGAGTGTTCGCCTGTCCTCCCGAGCAAGGAGAAGGTTAATTTATCACAGGATGGAGAAAACCCAATCTTTAAATTCCCTGCTTGCTGTTAATTAAACAAAAACACAGCAGGTTTGCAAAGCCTCGCTCTGAAGCCCCAGCTGAGGTGGCTCCATGGCCGAGGACGAGCCTCCTCTCTCGCCAGCAAAGACACATTGCAGCAGGGCAAGACGCCCGGCTGCGGAAACGCCTGGGCAGCCAGATGTGACGGGCTGCCAGATGTGACTGGTCCTGACCCCGCATCAGGTCAGCCTCACATCTGGGCTCCGGTGCCACCTCCAGATGCATTAGCCTGCACGGGGAAGGGGATGCGTGCAGGCGCGCACACAGGGACATGGTGTTTTAGAAGTGACATCGCTTCTGCCCTTAGAGCAAAGCAGTGCGGCGGGACGAAGCCGGCGCTCCGGGGAGCAGCGCCGTGTGCCATCGCCGGCCAGCCGGGGCCTCGCGCGGAGCTGCCGCGCTGCCGCTGAGCAGGCGAGACGAGCTCGCAGTCAGTTATCGGCCAAAAACATAATGAAGGAACAAGCCGGCGGAGCAGAGCCGCCTCACCCCGACCAGCCAAGTGGAGAATTTAATTTCTCGCCGGCTCCCCAGCAGCGCAGCGTCTCCGCACGCCGGCAGCTCTGACCCGCGGCGCGGGCAGGGGAGCGGGGTGCCGCGGGGACAGGGCCGCGCGCCGGGACCGTCAGCGCTGCAGGTGCAGGGAGCCGCTCGCCCTGACCCGGGCTGTTCACGGATAATATTTAACTGGCGCTGCAGAGCTCGGAGGCGTTTTCTCCCGGGCTAACCGGGCGAGGCAGCGTGCCGGAGCCGGGGGCAGCGGTGCCCGAGCGGACACTGGTCCCATGCGCATGCACCGCTCCCGGGGCACAGGCACCGCTCCCGGGACGCAGGCTGCGGCCACCAGGCAGAGGGACCTCCCGGGTCCCCTGCCCGCTCCTGAAGTCATCCCCATCCCTTGGGTTTGCTGAGAGCATCAGAGTTTGCAGGAAACTCAGCTGTAAAGAGTTGAATGTAAAGAGCTGCCCGGACCAGTTTTGGACTCCCTCCTTCCCTTTGAGTCCTTCCACCCCCCCCCCCCTTTTTTTTTTTTTTTAGAGGGAACACACCTCTAGTGTCAGCGCTCTGCACTTGAGTGCCAGCAACAAGTCTGGAAAACCAGGCGGTGGTCTGGGACACCCCAGCAATAAAACAGGCAGGAAAAAAGGAATAGAGAGCTGCCAGAGAGGGCAAACACGGTGCCTCCCGGTACGGGCTAGCACAGAGGGATCCAGCTCCTCGGCTGCTGGTCCTGCAGGCAAAACCCCGTGTGACCACCAGGGCACCACAGCTGGCCCAGATGTGTATTTCATCTTATATGATGCACAGATCTCAGACCCGTTTCTGGGGCATTCTTAAGTTCAGTTTTGTAAAAGGAAAAGAGATTATCCGAGTGCAATAGGTCTTCAAAAAAAAAAAAAAAAAGAAAAACCAACCCCCCCACGCAGACACACAGCTGAGAGTGTTGAAGTGAAGCTTGCAGCCGCTCAGCTGCAGTGCGTTAACTCTGCTAATTGCTCCGCAGGCTCTGCCGCAGCCCATGCACCTGGGGCACCCCGGCCCGGCCACACGCACCCGGGACAGCTCGCAGGAGCCCGAGCACCAGCAGCCCGGAGCAGCTGCGCCCGGTTTTGGAGCTGAGTCTTTCCCACGTGTTTCTGCAAGCTGGGAATCACGTAGCAGGGACGAGAGCCCTTCTCGCCCCGCGGCGCGTGCAAACCTCGCCCGCAGCCCTGGCACGGCGGCCGATGCGGGGGGACCCGGCGCTCCGAGGGCGGGAGCAGCGCCCAGCGCAGCAGCGCGACGCGTTTCAGCCTCGCGGGAATCATGCAACAATTTTCAGCTCCATGCAAACATTCACAGCCAAGTTATAAACTGCAAAATGCTGACAGACCCTTGGCGACAGCAGTGCTAGCAGGTGCCCCCGTAATGAATGTGCAGAATGACCTAGCAAGCAAAGTTATTGAGGCAAAAAGCGCCGCGGTCGCTCCACAAACAATTAGGGAGCGTCCTGGTGGGGACGGAGCGCTAACCGGGGAAGGAGCTGAGCAAGCACCCTGCCTCACCCCAAATCCTCCTCTTCCAGCCCGGGATCTGATCTATAGCGTGACTCACCAGAGCTCCAATAAAGCTTGGGAGATTGTTATGCTAAATGAGAAAAAAAGTAATTGCCTTTCCCACATCTAGGACTCCAGATATATAACTTGGAGAAATATAATTAGCTGCTAACTTCAAAGATGCATTGGAATTTTTGTAATGGGCATTGAGACCCTGTATTAAAAAAAGCTAAAAGAAAAATGATACGCTCTTTGCAAATGGAATGAGACTTAAAAGTTTTAATTAGGATTCTCAATGCATCTGCAGCTAGGAAAAGAGGAAAAACACCCATGTAGTACCTTACTGTTTCAAAGACATACACAGGTTAAGAAGGTTTTTGCAAAAATAATTAGAAGTGACCTCTTTTTGTCTTACAAACAATATTCATCCATTATTGAAAATTAAAATGATGTTTGTATTGTATTTAATATTAAATGGAGGAAATCCACCTGCCCTTTGGCTCTGGGGAAGGGAGGGTGTCTACACCAGGGACACTGAAGGTGCTGTGCCCACAGGGAGAAGATGCAYCTGCCTGCAACGCTCCAGGACGCCCCTCTGCTTTGATTCAAAGATATGTTTTAAAAGTTTCTCCAAGTCTCTTGCTTACTTGCTGGGACCCTCCTGTATCTTCCCATAGGAAGAGCATTGTCCCTAGAAAATTGCCCACATGCCGTAAAGCCATTTACCTGCCAGAACTACTTATGGAGGAACTCCAGAAAAATTTATTTTTAGAACCAGCACAAAAAAAAAAAAAACAGATAAGTGTGCATGTATCTCTCAAAGTCAGAGGAAGAGCTGAGGAAAGAGGTTATTTCAGCCAGCTTAGCAGGATTTTTCACAGCTGGGAAAGGAGATCGGAGCCCCCTCGCGCACCGGGGGCTCCCTGGGCCCCCGCAGGAGACAGCCGGGCTCCGTGGGCTGCAGGGGAGCCGGGCACGGAACAGCACCTTCCGCTCCGTGCGGCAGCCCTCGTCCGTCCCCCGGGGCACCCTCGTCCCCAGCAGCCCCCGCTGCGGCTTCACCCCGCGCAGGTGCCAGCAAGGAGAGAGCCACGCGGCTGCGACCGCATTGGGAAAGCGCTTGAGAAGTCTAGTTCACCCTCTAAGTCTTTATTCACTGGAAAACACCCCTGCTTTACCGGGGTGCCCCCCAACCTAGAAAGCTTTGCAACTAGGAAAAAGGCGCTCAGTGCATTTATAAGAGACTTAACTCCACCTTACCTTTCTGCCGGGAATACACGTGCCCCCCCTGCGCCGGGGGACAGCGCGAGGGGACGAGCAGCAAGCCAACAGCCTGCAGAGAACAGCCGTGCCCAGGGACGCCAAGTGCCCCCAGCTGCCCCCACTAAGGGCACAAAATGCTCATTGCTGCAGGGAACAGCTGAGGGGCCAGAGGGCTTTTATCCCCCAGCCCTCCCCTGCGCGGGGAGGTGGGACCAGCATCCATAAAAGCAGGGCCCTGGGGCRGCCTGGGGCTCTGTGCTCGTGGTGGGGGCGAGGGAGACCTTGCTGCTCTCTGAGCCTGGGCTCTCGCTTTGCTTTAGGGCTGCAGCAGCTCTATGAAGATTTAGCACAAGCTCTTTTCTTCTTGCTGTCCTAGCTCAGGTTAGGAGGAAGCTCTGTTGATGCCTTGAAGAAGCAGCAAAGCTGCACTGTGCTAAACCTTGGTTGTTTAGGCTCTGTCTAGGCTGCAGAAAAGAAGTAACTACAAAGAGTGAACGTAGTTAGCTTTTTCCTGAGGCGACTGTCAAGAGAACAGAAGATGCTTGTGTTTAAGGAAGAAAGAATCAGTTTTCTTAAATCTCTGAGCAGAATAAGCTTTCAGGCTCTGAGCTCTTGTAGTGCTGCTGCTCTTCTCCATATGTAGTGACTAAACTGTGGAACAAACCTTGTTTTTCCCTCAACTTTGAATGATCCTTTCCCCTTTAAGGCCGCGTGGGCTGAGCCTTGCTTTGCCGGTCTGAGCACCGGCGGCACGGGGGAGCCAAGCCGGGAGCTGAAGCTCCCAAAGTTCACAGTGTTCCCGAGCCGGGGGGTGGCGAGAGGCGTCCCGCTCCCCCCCCCGCGCTGCGCCGTGCCGAGGGCGGCCGGGAAGGTCCCGCCGGAGCGGGTCGGCGGCGCTCGCGGGTGGCTGCTGCTCTGGTGTCACCGATTATAATTTATCTCGTGTTTGGCCACTTGTTGGACGGGGCCTCGATGAATTGTTGATAAACCGCGATGCAGGCTGTTGCCTTTAATGAAGTTTTGTGGGGCAGGGTGACCACCGGGGCTGCTGCGGGCGGGAACGTGGGGCCGTGCTGGGAGAAAGGGACTGGAAATACTCACGGGGAATGGAGGAATTCTATTTTTTGGGAAATCCGAGCTTCCTTTTCCTTTTTTCCAAGGAGAATTCCAGGCACGCTGTTTCTGGTGTGGAATAACGAATTCCTGCTTCCTGCGCTTTTGCGTAATCCCAGCCACGATCCGAGCCGTGCAGGAGCTCATCGCCACGTAGCTCGAGAAATCCCGTATTGTACGCGCATGGGCAAGCGCACTACAAACACCGACCCTGGCAATAACTCCCGGCCGCCTGACGGCCTCCCTCGGCAGCCGGGCCGGGAGCCAGGCGTGCGCGGAGGCTGCTCTCGCCTCCGGGGCCGGCGCGCTCGGCAGAGCGGTGGTGCCGCCGGTCGCCCGCGCTGAGCCTGCTTCGCTTCCATCCACCTCCAAACTTGCCCGTTTGGAGCAAAAGGAAGAAAAGCATTGATAAAATCCTCGTGCGAGCTCTTAGACATCGGTTGTGCTGCTCACTTGCCGTGTCCCAGGGTTAGACCTGCGCACAGGCGCAGCCGGGACCGGCAGCGGCACCCAGGGGTGCTCAGCGCCGTGCGCGCGGTGCCTGCTTGGGATCTCGAGCCTGGGCTCGCCCAGACCCCTGCTTTCCCGGGAGCCCCGCGGCTCCGGCTCCTGCCGCGCTCCGGAGCGGCCCGGCGCTGCCCGTGCCACGCTGCCCACCGCCTCTACGAGCTGTAGCGCAGCCCGCACCGCTCTGCTGAGCACACCGCTCCGCGCAGCTCGCCGCTGCCTGCCGTCGGCTCGCGCCTAATTGCAAGTCTCAACGCATCCGTTCGGCTCCCGAACGGCTGCCGCCGCCCAGCCCTGCAACGCGTCCGAGCTGCGCCAAGCGCCGGGGCCGAGGCGGGTGGGGAGCGTGGGACGGGCGGCTCGAGCCGCGGGAGCCCGCGGGCGCGGAGGGAAAGCGGCTCCTGACAAAGCCGCGGTCCGTCCCCGCGTGCGCCGCGCAGAGGGCGCGATGCCGAGCGCCGCAATGCAATTTCTTTCCGCTAGCGAGTGAATTGCCCATAATTCATGACAAGCAGAGCCGCGAGTGATGATGAAGGTCAGCCCATCAGATGTGGAAATAAATTGTATCCTATTACAGCCTCCTATTAGGGGCCTATTTATAGCAGGGGCTTTGCAAACTCCGGGAAGTTTGGGGTTTGCAGGCGGGGTTTTTCCTTTTTGTGTAAAAGCGGCGGTTTGGGCTGGCTCCGGGGGCGGCGCGGGGCTCCGGCGGGGGGACAGCAGCCCTCCGAGGAGGACGTCCCGCGCCGGCGCCGCGGGAACCCCGCATCCTCCTGCCAAAGCAGCGTTTTCCCTGCTGCCGAGCGCGTCCTCAGCAGCAGCAGCTGGAGGGATATGTCAGAGCAGAGACGAAGCAGCCATTGCTGGCGCGAAAGCAAATGCTACAGCTTCGGAATAAACCGCGGTGTGAAGCAGGCGCCCGGGCCCGGGGGAGCCTCCTTTCTGCAGCAGAAAAGCAGCACCTTTCCCTTGCATTTATCCCCCCGATTTGCCACGCCGCTGTATCCCCAACCGATAGATAATGTGTGCGGGATGTGGTTTGCCATGGAAACCGGGCCATATTTCTTTACATTTTTTAAAAGATTAATATTTCTCAGCTTGCTTTCGTTATTCTGATATTAAAAATCATTTAGCTTGCACCACTTTGCAACCTTCAGTGGCCACAACGTGCCCTTTGCGGGCACCAGCTCTCCTACAGGCAAAACAAAGCAAACCCCACGGGATCACAGGGCAAGGCAAAAGCATCCGGCAGCACCGCGGCGGCAGGGTCTGCGCTCTCCAGCGTCCCCGGCTGCCACCGCGCTGCGCGTCGGTGCTTCTGGCAGTGCTCTGGGTGAGGAAGAGCAGGGCTGTTCCTAAAATCCCACATACGAGTTTGCAGGTTCGCCTGCCTCTTGTTTGGATCCCAGATATATAGGCAGAAAGCTGGAGAGATCATCTTTCAAAATCCATTAAATGCGAGAGAATGTCATCACCGGCAAATGAGGGAAGTTACACAGATTTTAATATTGTCCTCCGTCTCCTTGAAAAATATCTGAACTTCCAAAGGATCTGGGACAGGGGAAAATTTCTTTGAATTAAATTGCTTTATTCTGTTGGAGTCGGCAGTTTTGGGAAAAGGAAGGGGGACGGCTTGCTAGGAAGTAAAACTGCTTTTCTTTCAACAAATGACTTCTTTAATTTAGATGACTGTGGAGGAAAAGTATATTTAATTGTGAGGGAGTCAGAACTACACACTCGGGGTAGGAACAGAATCTTACATAATTACTTGCTCAAGAAAAAAGATGAGTGATTCACTCGCTATGGAAAATGGCTACAAGTTTGGCTCCTTAAAAAACAACAGTATGAGAAAAACATCTGTCTCTTAAACCTCGTAAATCTGTACAGTAAAAGGTTTGGGCAAAAACATTTTATTGTTTTTGCTGTCAAGAATACAAAGAATTAGGGGCCATGTGACTTGGTAATTGCCGTGGACTTTTTTCTGACAATAAACATTAAACTTAAAACTGTATTAAAATTGTTTGACAATTTTTATGCTTTAACAGCTGAGAGTGAATAATGTTTTTTGCATATAAAATACTTGCTCTTGTCAGCCTATAAAACTGTCAGAAATAAATTCATCAAAAAAAGATTATATAATTAAAAGTCAATTCTTTCCTTTCTCTAGTCTAGTTGGAATTATTTGTTTGTCACTTTTTTCAGGACTAAATTACTGCGTTTGGAGACAACTTTCTTTGTTAAGACCGTTACGAAATGTGCGGTTCTCACAAAGGGAGCCCAGCTTTCCCTGTAACGTATCCGCTCGATATCACTTTTCAGAAAATACTTTTGGATAGCGCCGTTTCCGAAAAGGCATTTTATCCCAAAGGCGAGCAGGAACGCGATGGGAAGCGTCCAGATGGGAAGACGGTTCCCCCTCGCGCCCGGCTGCGCGGGAGCCGCACGGAGAGCCGAGCCCGTCGCCTGCCGGCTCGGTGCTGCCCGGGGCCGGTAAATTGGGGAATCTCCGTTTATCCCCGGCGATGCTTTAATAACGGGCGGGGGTCGCGGGGATGCGCCGCCACCGCCGTCCCGCGCAGCTTCCGCGGGGGCTTCTCGCCTGCGAGCCGGCGCGGCAGAGCCATCGCGGTAATTATCGTCTGCGACTAATCCCGCTCGCGCCGGGGGCCGTGCGAGCCTTTTCCGAGGGCCCGTCTCCGCGCCTGCTTCCGCGCGATGTGAGCTGGCACCAGCGGGCCGGGACCGCGCTGCCGCTGTCCTTGGCAGCACGCGGGAGCCCTTCTCCCGGCGAAGCGTAAGTGTTTGTTGGGAGAAGCCGGCGATACCTGCTAAGCTCTCTGGAACCTCAGCGGCTCCACAGCCATCGTTTAAGAAGTTCATGCTCCATTAAAAGCAGTTATTTAATACAATAATCATTCAATTAAAAACCTCTTGAAGCGGCTGCCAGAGCCTATTTGTATCAATACAATATTTTAATTGTAAAAAGGCGAAATACGGACTCACCCACCGGGATTGCCAAGGGAACGGCGGCGGAGGGAGCGGCAGCACCGCGAGGGCCCGACCCCGTGCCGGCCGGCCAGGCTCGCGGCCGTCGCTCCGGATTTCCAGGCTTAGCAGCGAGCAGCGCGGGAGGATCGGCCCGATCCCGCCGGAGGCACGCGGGCATCGCGGCGCGGGGAAGGCTGGCAGGGCAGAGCAGCTAGAAGCCGCCGCCTTGGATTGCTGCCGGCATTTCCACCGTCCCACACCCTGTATTTTGCCTCATTACATAGGTGCCATCACATAAATATTCCAGTCACTATTGCTTACTGTCAGACCCAATTTAGAAAAGTACCTGTCTGTTACAAATATTTTATAGTACTTGAATATGCAATTTATGTAACATGCCCAGCAAAAGAAATCCATTATACAGCTTTGTCTGATTGAAATTCTGGCATCGTAGCAGTAGGAAAAAATTAAATTATTCTAGAAAGTTGCAGTCCATTATGAAGACCTAACCGCTCCTCTGAAAGAGAGCCAACATCCCTTCAGCGGCGTCAGTGCCGCGATGACACTGCCGCCCTGCGCTCCGCTCCCCGGCTGCCAGCATCCTCCCGGCTTTTGTGGGGAAACGGGGCTTTTCTGAGCGAGCTGGCGGAGGTGCTTTGGGGGACGATGTGACCAGCCCAGGGAAAAAGGACATCTCCACGGTCCGCTCCCGCGTGCCGCCGTGCGCGGGGTGCGTTGGCTGAGCCGCGCGGAGGGGTTGGCAGGGGAGAGGGCTGCTCCCGGCGAGGCTCCGCGCCGAGCATCTCGCTTTCACGCGGTCTTGCAGGGCCGAAGGAGGGAGCCGCGTCTCTGCCTGCTCCCCGCGCGGAGCCGGGGCTGCCCGCGGCCCTGCTCTTCCAGGCTGCCGTCGCGCTCCCATCACCCGCATCTCCGGCTGCAAGTTCATTTGCATTTTGCAAAGTTGCCTCTCTTGCTCTGATTAAGTCTGTCTGGAGTAAATTACTGAGTTCATTGATCGGAGCAGCTCCGTTTCAGCTGGGATGAGACGCAGGCAGCGCGTGGCTTTGGAGGCAGCCACACATCCGAGCGCCTGATCCCGCCGGGGACACGTTCGCCGCAGCCCCGCGCACAGCCCGGTCCCGAGGCTCGGTCCCCGCGCAGACGCCCCGGGGCTGGCGGCGGCACGGCACGCGCAGGGTGCTCGGGGCTCCGTCCCGGCCAGGGGAGCCCTGTACGGGCGGCTGCGACGGCGAGGAGAGCAGACGGGCGAAGAGGGGACCGGGAGGACCCCCGTGCTGGACCGAGCTTAGCGAGGGGACAGCCCCAGCCCTTCCCGCGAGCGCGTCCCCGCGGGGCATGGACACCAACTGCAGGCACTTCTCTGAAACGCTGCACCTCCGCACGCCTGAAAGTGGTGTCCACTGCTGCCGAACCTGCTTCGCAAGTGTGTTTTGGGAGGAAAAAGCAGGTCAGAGCTGCAGCAGAGAGTATTTATTTCCTTGGGGACGCTGCGTGTTGCTTGTGGTATATTTTATGGATAGGGTTGGTCCCATATGTCTCGAGGAAGGCGTTCGGCTAAGCAATGTGTTAACAGTTAGTGTGCTAAGGAGCCTTTGTTTGGGTACTTTAGTTTTGACATTTAAATGCATTTTTCAAATACAGTGAGATGAATGTGATGTCACCAGGGAGTCACGAAGGACTCTCAAGCATAAAAGCAGACGGCTGGATTTTAATCTTTAACAGCGCACTAGCCTCTATCCCTAAAGATCCTTCAGCAGGAGCTGCGCTGTGCTTTAGGTGCCTGGAATATCAGGCTTTTTATCCACTTATGACACTCTGTATGAAAGAAAAATGTCTGTAACGCAGAAGTGATATTTAATGCCACTCAGACCTTATTTTGTTTGACCATGGGAAATCTAGAGGCTAAAGATCTTTGCAGGTTTTGGCTACAGGAAATGGGTCAAACACAAAATGGGCCCAGACTCAGGTTTTTATTTTTATTGATGTATGGCTTCTACGGAAAATAAGGATTTTATGGTTCGACTCCGCCAAACATTAACTGCTAGAACATGTTAGAAAGTGTTAGAAATTCCTAGAGACCAAGTTTTGGGACACGAGCATTAGCCATGGTTTAGCCTTCGGAAGTGAAAAGGCTGAAAATACCATGAATACATGCTCAGAAAAGGTGTCGCTGCCCTGCTGTCCTCCCGGGGCGTGCCGGATCCGGAGCAGAAGGCCGGACCAAGCCCGGGCGCTCATCCCGTGCGGCAGTTTTGCGTGAGCATCCCGCGGCTCGCCTGCGCTTAACTACGCCCAAAAAGCCGGGCAAGAGGCTCGCGCGCTCCGGCACGGCTGGCCAAACCCGACCACGACAGCTCTAGACACGGGACACGGGACTCAAACTGCTGCGAAAATACCTGCGAAAAAACTGTTCCAAGAAATCATTTAAGGAATTCTGAATAAAGAATAGTCCAGGGACGGGGCCCGTAAGTCCTGGTCCTTAGCCTCGCTTTTAATCAGCAGAAGAAATTTGAGAAACATATCTTTAGTGTAACTCAGCCGAGCTCAATGTTTACCCCAGAGATTAATTTGTCCTCGTGTCTAGTATTCTACCGAGAATACACAGAGCTTTCATTTTTAAATATTAATGAAGATCAGAAATTTTTCCACTGGGGAAACTTCATTGCAGAAATGTAAAGTATCTTCTCGAGTTAACCCTTTGGAAACTGTGCTGCGGCGTCTTGAAAAGGCGGCTGTGGGCGCATGCAGCGGGCTGCAGACGCCTGCGCAAGCGGTCGGGGGATTTCCCTGCGTGAGCAGCGCTCGCGTTAATATGGTGGTTAATGTGGTTAACGTGGTGTCCTGGCACCTTAGGGAGGACGGGGACCGACCGGGAAGAGCCGGAGCAGCCTTTCCCGACGCCCTGTGTGAAGCGCAGCGTAGGTGTCTGCAGCCCGGCACCCACGGGGCCGTCGCTGTGCTCCTCTTCGCTGCCTTCATCCCAGCGCCGGCAAAGGCTTAGACAGACTGCAGTGAGCTCAGCCCTGTTATTCTGATAACTTACGAAGAAGACAATGTTTTACTTATTTCCATGAGTTTCTTCACATTGACATTTTTTTCCACTTTGGAAACATCTGTAGACCGTGGTTTTCAGAGGGTTTTATCTTCGGGGAAAGATTACAGATAAACATGAGCAGGCTTTTAATTACGAGATACTGATTGTTGGTTTGCACAGCAATATTTGTTCAGTAAATTGCTAATTAATGCAAAGAAAGTGCCATGTGACTTCAAATATTTGCTTCCATTTACACTACAAAAACATTATTTTGTTTTTCACAACGATCACGGAGAGGACGAGATTTTTGCGGAGGAGACTTTTGGTGGCACCTTGTCTCCGGGAAGCGGAAGATCCGCGGGAGCGGGAGTCCCGCGTGTCCGTGCACGCGCCCCGCTCCCGGCACGGCCGATACGCAGCAGGAAGGCAGCGTCGTTCGGAGAGACCTTCCCGATGGCTACGGGCAGGCGTGTTCGGCTGTGTGCGAGGACGCAAAGCAAAACGGACCTGGAGCGCGTTTGGGAGGTTTATGATAACAATAGTCACGCTAAGAACTAATAAAAGGTTTATCTGGCTTTGCTTAGTTGACCCACAGCTGCCCTGTTGATACAGGGTAATTTATAGACATGCTGAAAAAGCTGGATTTATACCCTGATCATAGGAGAGAAATGCTAGTACATAAAATTGGTAGTACCTTTTGCAGTATATACCTAAATCTTTAATTTTTATAGCAGCTAAGAGAAAAATAAGCTTGCATACAGTACACACAGCATAAAGTGGCCGTAAATCATAGCCCTGCCGAGAGCAAAGGAAAGGATCCTGTTGATTCCCCATCACAGGCTATTTGCAAAAGTGCTATAACTAATAACCCTTACCAGGAATCAGAGCTGGATCCACGCGGGTTTTTTGATTTCCTTCGATGGCACTGAAAAACGGGAGATATTCTGTTACGGCGATGAAGCAAAAACGAGAAACTGGCATTTGATTTGGGACCAGTGCAAAACATTTCATTTGGCTAAAGGGAGATTCCTAAGCTTCTCTCAACACTTGAAAAGCAATCGTACCTCTCCCTTTTGTAGGATAAACTTTACAAATGAAAATGATCATCTTCAAACTGAGCCCCATTTAAATGAAAACGTGAAGTTGAGATTTTTTTCAATGTAAGGCAGAAAGTATTCACTGCATTCAAATCTCCCTGGCTAGTGTTGATTCTTCTGACCTTTTTTCACTAGATTTCTTATGTGATGAAGAAGTTCAGCAAATGAATCTGCTGAAAATAGAACAGATTTCTGGGCCACCCGGCCGGCAGCCCCGCCGCACGGCGTCCCGCGCTCGGCGGCACGGCTGGGAGACCCAGCTCCTCTCCCAGCACGGAGGAGGCTGCCGCGCGGAGAGCAGGGTGAGGACGGGGAAAGAGGCGATTAATTCACAATCTGGTAAACGAGTGTGAGGAAGGGGGTTGATTCTCTGCCGTTTGACTCTCCGCGGGGCGGCAGAACCGCGGTGCGGAGCCGCGCAGGCCGGCGGGCGCGACGAGCCCAGGCGTCCTGTCCCGCTGCTCCCGCGCTGCCCGGCCCCGGTGGAGCTGAGCCGGGGCTGAGCCGCTGCCTTCGGGAAAGCGCTTTCCAAGGAAATTCAAAAAACATTTGGAGTGCCTCTGCCCATTAAAGAGTGACATTTAGTGTTGTATTTTGAAATATGTCTCAAGTACGGCGCAGCATAAAGACCCTAAGGGGACCCAGGAGCCAAACGAGATTTCCATGTCAGCACCAGTCACGACCTTTCCTTGACTGCATCTGCTTAAATACAGAAAACATGGTTTTGTTATAAAGTCAAGTCAAAACAGGGATTCAGAGTAAAATATAATACATACTTAGGGTTGCCCTCGGGGACCTTTTTAATGGTTTCATATAAAACAATGTTCTGTTTACTGCGAGATGTTTCCCTGCCGCGTGCACCCTGCCCTTTTCTCGGCGTTTGGGATTCCCGGCGAGGCGCCGGCAGCAGCATCGCGGCCGCGGAGCCCATCGTCCCGCGCCGGGCGGCCGTCGGAGCGCGGGGAGCGCGTGCTGCAGCCAGCGTGGCCGGACGCCTCTCCCCGGCCGGGGGGAGCATTTGCCCCCCCCGCACCGCAGTACCTCCATTGCTCAGAGCCCGTTTGCCCCCAGGTAAATACCCGAGAAAGCAGCTTTGGGGAAGGGACGCCGCAAGCCTTCCCCGGCTGGGGTCCGCCAGCGGCGAGGGGAGGCGGAGGTGCAGCCCTGCCTCTGCAAACCACCGCAAACAAAGTGCTAATTGTGGAGCGGCTGAACTTGGTATCCATAAAATTACTTAGTAAGCACTTTGCCTCAGGCACAAAAGACTGGCACAAAGTCTGTTCCAGGCCATTGAATTCCTGTCAAAAGGAATCCCACACCCATTAATTACCATATGACAGGTGCAGCGCTTGGACCAGGAGCGCCGGCCACTCGGCTCTGCTCCGTGATTAATGCCCTGCGTAGCTGTCGCAGGCTGGGACGCGGTGGGACGGCGGCAAACCTTTCCCCCCCAACTCCCCGCAAGCCAGCGCGGTTCCCCGTGTGACCGGGGCCGGCGCTGCCGGGAGGCAGGACCCGGCAGGAGAAGCTCCATCGGCCAGGGCCGTCTGAGGACTCTGGTCCTCGACAGCGCCGTGGGGACGCATCGGAGCCTTCCCGCCCCCGCCTCCCGCCTGCCTCCCGCGCCCAAACCGGGCCCCCCCCGAGCACAGCTTGCACGAGCGGCCTGGATTTTCCATGCGTGAAGCTTGCTGTGAGCAGGGTAGCAAAAGTCTTCCAGCTTTCTACACTGAGAAGTCAACGCGAACTAAGGAAAGAGAAGCCACCTGTGGCAAAAGATAGGAAAAAGTAGGTTTTCTGAGGCTGCCGAGSTTGCTGCCCTCCCTCCCAGCAGCGAGCTGCCGCCGGTCCGGGCACTAGCTACTCCCGCAGTTGCCAGGCGTTTGGAAGCGTTTGCAGTGCCTCCCAATTAAAAAAYGCTTTAGTGGAATGACTCTTTGTCAAAAAACATTTACCTGCTATGCATTATTCAGCGTTATCTTGTTTAAAAAAATGTCATGCAGCCGGAGAGAAGAAATGGCACCGTGTCAGCACAGTGCCCAGCTGCCCATCCCGCACGGGAACGGCAGCCGTGCCGCGGGAGCGGCGTGTGGACCCGCCGGCCGGGGCGGACCTCCGGCCAGACTCCTCAGAGGACGCTTGCGTAAGCAGCCGGGCAGCGCACGGCGTGAGCCGAGGCCGAGGAACGGGAGACAGGGAGGCCCGGAGCAGCCCGGGCTAAGGAAACGCCGTTCCCGGAGGCAAAGCCAAAGCTCCCTTCGCCTCGCGGTGTCTGCGGTGCCCCRGTAACGGGGCGCTGGGGCTGCCCACTCCCAGCCCGGCCACGTCGGTCCGGGCGCCCGGCGCTCCGGCAGGGATCGGGTCCGGCTGCTCCAGGGCCCGGTCGGGAGCCGCCGACTGTGCTTTTACGGAGACGTTTCTGCTGGAAACGGCTACAGATACGCTTCGTCTATTATTGATACTGYGCTGAGCGCGTTTTGCGAATTCCCCGAATCCGCTCACCAGCAGACATTTGTGTGAAGATGTACGCCTGCCCCTAAAACCAGCTAGTTAGAGGTGACTATGTTGTGAAATGCATTAAAGTTCGGTAAATGATGCATTTAGCTACATGGAGTTTATCCATCATGAATGATTTATTCATTTATAAATACTCCAAACTCTACATACATATTCTTCTGGTTGTTTAGTTTCTTGTAATTTATTGGCTCATTATTATTTAATATGCAAGCTATGTCATTCAAGAAGTTAAAAAAAATATTTTTTCCATCTGCCTTGTTCGCGCTTGTTAGGGAGCAGCGGCGCGGCGTGCCTGCGGGCGCGGGAGCCGGCTGCGGCGCGGGAGCGGGGCTGCAGGAGCGGGGCTGCGGCGCGGGAGCGGGGCTTGTGCACGGGGCTTGCTTCTCCCTTGTGTTTCCTCATCCCGACAAACCTCTGCTTTACGTCCCCTCGGGACCGGTCGGGAGAGCCCGCACCGCCCGGGAGCGGGGAGGCGGTGGGAGCCATCCCCGGTGAGGAGCGCCCCGGGGGGGACGCAGCCCCCGCGGCCCCGGCAGCACCCCCGGGTGCCCGCGAGGGCCGGGACGGTGCCTCTGCCGTCCCCGCTCCCGGGGGGGCCGGCGCTGGCAACCCGCTTCACGTGCTGTTAGTGAACAGCCATCAGAAGACATTGACACTAACTGTGGGCCTTTTAAGAGTGTAATGTATTAGCAACTTGTCTCCTTGAAAGCTAATGACAAATGCCTTGTTTAAAAGGAAGATCAAAACATCAAGAAAAATTAGATTAAATGGTTATGAAACTCCCAGTGGAGGACGCATTTCTCAGAAGTATTCCCTGTTGAACCTTGGAAATCTGTAATTATTTCCCCTGCTTACTGCATTAGGGCTGGGAAGCGTCTGCATCGCCGCGGCACGCGGTGGCAGCCCCGCTCGCGCGGCACGGCCGGGCCCCGGGCGGCAGGCGATGCGCGGGGACCGTGGCGCGGTGGGGCTGCGGCCGCCGGGCTCCCGGCTGCTCCCCGCCCTGCGTCCCGGTGCAGGCAGAGGACGATGACCGCCGTGAGAATTTCACCTTCGCGAGAGCAGAGGCAAGGACAGCGGCACCAGGCTGCAGACCTCACTCGAAGAAGGGGATTTGCCTATTTCAAGCAGATTTCGCTGTCGGCACGCAGATGTCCCCTCGTGCTTGTACCAGCGTATGGTCAAGGAGGGTCCCCGGCGGAGCCCCGCTGCTCTGACCATCCTCCTCCTCCATACGAACGGATTCTCTCTTTTGAGAGACATTTCTAACACTCGACGCTTTTCCTTCGGGGTTTCTCCATCAGCAGACCTGCACCGCTGCTGGCGCAGACGCGTGCTGCGACCGGGCGGTCCAGTGCCGAGCTTCCGCACGGAGACGGCGTCGGACGCGTGTCGGGGCCCGGCACGGCGCGGGCTCCTTTCCTTTGTAATCGAAGCCAGGCGGATTCGGCTCTTCCCCCCGTCCCTACGCGCCGGCGTGAGGCGCTCGACGAGAAGCGCTGCGTTGCACCGGCGCCGATAAGTCGCTCTGTGTTGTGACACGGAGAACGTTATTAGTTGTCAATCAGGAACCGCCAGGCTTGTCAAGACGCTCTCCTCCGAACAGGCTGCTTCCGACCTGAAGTGATTTTTAATCAAATGTTAATAACGCAGCATCTGTCAGCGGACCATCGGCACCGCGCAAGGATAAAAAGTYAACATATGACACGGCGGATTCTGATGTTTTCATTTTTACCTCTTCCCAATTATCCGCGGGACTCCTGCCAGCGCGAGCAGCGTGCCGACACGGCTACGTGCAGAGCACCGCGGGGCCGAGCGCGGCCGCCGACGCCTCGCCGGGCTGCGGAGTGGAGACCGCGGGAGGATTCCCGGCGCTGGGAAAGCTCGGCTGGAAAGGCAGCGGGACGGGAACCACGGGCTGAGCTCCCGTAGAGGTGCCGAGCCGGGGAGGCCGGAGCTGCCGCTGCAACGCCGGAGGCAGAGCCGTCGGCAGCTCCCGTGGTGCCGTGCCCGGCTGCCGGCGGGGAGGGTCCCGTCACTCCCCACTGCGCCACGGCCGCCCCGTCTTCCCTGGTGCCGCGGGTATCCGTACCAGGGAAAAGGGGGCTCCCACGGGCACCACCACCCCATCCCATCCCTGTCCCCATCGCCATCCCCATCCCCGTCCCATCCCTGTCCCCATCCCTGTCCCCATCTGCATCCCCGTCCCCATCCCCATCCCATCCCCATCCCCGTCCCCGTCCCCCTCCCCGTCCCCGTCCCTGTCCCCGTCCCGCCGCACCGGCACGGCTGTGGCTGCCGCCTCCTCCCGGACGGGAGCTGCAGGAGCTCGGAAACCCTAACGAGAGCGGGCTGTACAGGGGGAAGTATGATTATTATTAATGGTCTGTGTTATAGGATAAGCGGTGCATAACAGATCTGCTGCGATATCAAGTCTTCCATCAGAAATTCATCATTTTGAGGACTTTGTCAAAAGTAGGCTGGGTACGCAGTGTATACAAATCTGCGCGAGYGCAGAGCTATACAGACGTACCGAGCACCTGTATATTTAAAATAGACTCAATTTCCTTTTCTAAATGCATTGTTTTCACTTGAATACTTCATAACATTCAATGGATTGCAGTTGCTTCGTCTATAGATTCAATTTGTGTCTCTGGACAGAATTTGAATGGATTTATTATATTGAAATGCAATTTTGCAGACATAACCTTWTATCTGACCCGTCATTACTTATAATGCTAAACTTTGATATGTTAATTCTGCCTTATGTTTTTATATATTTTACGACACTTGGCTTAAACATTTTTAATCTACATATTGGTTTATGTCCACCTAAATTATTGTTGCTCCCGGGGACAATGTGCACACAAGATCTGGCAATTCATTATGCTATYCCTGCTTAAATGAATTTCAAAAATTTAATAAAGTTCTCCCCCTCCTTCCATTGTGCTCCCAAGCTTCAGCACAAACACCAGTCCAGTGTTATCAAATCACAGAAGAAGAATAAGGTTAACCTCGGAGAAACCCAGCCGCTCCGCAAAGCGAGCGCAACGTCGCCTTTGATTAAAGCTCCCCTCTAAGGCGCGACGCTGCGCCGTGCCTCYGCGGCCGCCTGCTTGCAGCCAGCGGAGATGCGGCTCTGCACGGCGAGCCCTCTGCCTGCGGTGCTGCCGGGATGCCGCAGCCCCGGGGAGGTGTCACCCACGCTGCCACCTGCGTGTGTGCAGCAGCCTGCGGTGCAACCCTGCGTGCATGCAGCAGTGCCATGGTGCAACCCCATGCACGCGCAGCAGCCCGCGGTGCAACCCCACACGTGCAGCGGTGCCACGGTGCAACTCCGCATGCGCGCAGCACTGCGTCCCGCACYGCCGCCGCGCCGGGCTGTGCCGCGGGTTCGCGGGAGGAGCCGCCGAGCGCCGCGCCGCGCCGCGCCCCGGGGAGAGCCGCTCCGCGAGAGCCGTCCGCTCGGCTTCTGCTGGCAGCCTCGTCCTGCCCGGGGACGGGGACGCCCGGAGCGCCGGCACACCGGGGGAGCCGGGCCTCCTCTCCTCCGCGCCGCTTCCGTCGAGCCGCCCCGCGCCGCGCCGCATCCCGCCTTCCCGTTTCCCTTTTCCTGCAACAATGTCATGAATTTTTCATCCTTGATGAACTTCAAAGTCTTTTAATGACTCTTCATGAAAAAACAGAGGGGCCAAAAGTTGAGCAAAGGGAGATGATTAAAGGACCTTATTAAAAGCAACCTTGTAGAATTCTCCACATGAAAGGGAGCGCCATTATGAGGGCTTATCCTTATAAATGACACTTCGCTTTTGCGAACATGCCGAAACCTGATTAGAGTGACAAGCACTGAGTGATACTGCAAACCTGTTAATAACATGAAAATTAGAAGAGGCTCATGCAAAGAAGGGAGATTAATTTAGCCCGAGTACATCTCGCGCAAATTGCAAAGTTGTGAATATGTTCTCAGATAATGAGCCTTCGCAGTCATCAGCTCACTTGTCATTTTCTGTAATTAATGTTAAGGAAGACTCCTTCCTGATGGTTCGTATTACTCATATACCAAGAAAATTTCTTCAGAGAAATAATTTACATTTATTATCATCGGTCTGTTTGTGTGGTTTATTTCGCTGTGGAGTAATTTATTGCAGCACCGTTTCACTTGCCTTGATTAGTCGCTCGTCAGCCTGAAATGTAATTTTTTTTTCCTGATGGCAACGTCTGAAAATTGACAGTAGTGCAATACTGTCTTTAATCTGAGGATGTGTTTTCTTAACTTGAATAAACTTTTGGGATGGAAACTGAAGCTACTTCACAAGTTGAATTACTGTTAGCAACTCCCAGCACTCACTCGCTGTTTCAAGTCCTCGGGCTGCACGCGGGGCGCTGCGGTGCTTCGCTGCGTGTGCAGGGCTGCGTCTGTGCGTGGAATACGGAATACTTTATTCCAGGAACACGCTGAGGTTTGCTCGGATGCCTGAGGCTCCAGCAGGCCTGCAGCACGTGCACGCGCGCTGCCGTGCTCCCCGAGCCGGGTGCCGCGCTCCCCGCGCCCGCCCGCTCCCGCGCCTGCTCCCGGCTTCGGAAGCGTTTTGCAGATCCGAGGAGTGCAACGACAAAATCCTTTTCCTCCCAAATGACACAAACACATAAGCAGTTAAAGTGAATTACTGACCTCTGAGCTGCAAATGAACCAAACATTACTGATTAGGGTTTTTAGACGGAGATAATGATTTTTTTTATTGGACGCCTTCATTCCGAACAAGCCTCGCGGAGCACTATCTGTAGGCAACGACCGCCTCTGCCCGTTAATGGTAATCCATATTTATAAAACTATAGTCCATCAAAGTAGTATGAATATTTTAAAAGCCATGGACAAATCAAATTGTCTTTGTCAAATTGCACACTCTCCACATTGAATATATTTTATGATTCTTCCTAGTGTAAGAGCCAACGGGTTCCCTGCTCTGGCTGAAAGCCGCCTGCCTAATTTTTGCTTCTGTAAACAGGCAAGTCTCGCTGCTATTTTAAAGAACTCAATGAGCTGTGGAGATTGACATTTAAGCCATAAAATTGTACTTTATTTGATGAAGTTAACAAATAATGTATGAAGTGGATTTATTTGATGTCTCTGCAAGAACTAGTTGGTTCATCCTTATAGAAACAAATTGACTGTTTTTGAAGTACTGTTTAAAGATGTGGGCAACACGCTGAGGAGCGAAAGCCGGGGCTGCGCCGGGAGGATCACGAGCAGGGGACGAGCTCGGGGACCGCGAGCGCTGGCGGAGGCCGCGTCGCAGCGCGTCGGCACGTTGCCGCGGATGGAAATGAACCCAGGCTGGCGAGGGAGGGCACTCACCGGGGAGCATCCGTCCCCTCGCGGGCACCTGCCGGGCTCCCCTCGCGCTCGGAGTGATCCGACCCTCGCCCTGACGTCAGTAGGCACCAGACTCCCTGCTCCGGGGGTGCAGGCCGTCCCCCACGCCTCGCGCCCCGCATCAGCCCCAGGAGCCGGCGAGGGTCTCTGAGCAGCTCCCTCCCCCCGGCAGCGGCTGAAATCGGGAGTCCKTTCCAAAACTCTTCTCTGGCTCTGCCCCACGTTTGCCCTGAGCCTGCCCCAGCCCCGGCACGGGTGACCTGGCGCATCCTTGGTCGTGCAAAGCTCCTGCTAGCGGAGGGCTCGCGCTGCCTGGTTTGCAGCCGGGGGAAGAGCACATCCATGCTGCTGCGTGCGTCTATACCAGCGGCGCAGAGCGCAGGGGAAACAAGGGGTGTGGAAACGTGATTCATGCGGAGAGCGCCGGAATAGGTCCTTGGTGGTCCCGTCTGTCTGCTGCTACTGGATGAACGCTGAACCACGTATCTGCAGAAAGAACGCAGCACTGTGCTACTTAGGCTCGTACCATGCAAATGTGCTTTTGAAATGTTATCAGATTGCAGCTGACTTTGCAAGCAGAGCTGGTTGGTTTGAGGCAAGCTCTCGTACTCGCCGTAAATCAGCGCGCGAATCGCGAGGACCAGCTAGAAGCTCTCGCTGTGGGCTAGGCGCTCCGTAACTTCTTCCCAGCTGCCGTCGCGGCGCCGGGCCTGGTCTCTCCCCGCCGCAGGCTGGCGGCGGAGCGGGGCGTCCCGCGGGCACCGGGCTCGCAGGCACCGGCCGAAGGGCGGGAGCGGCCGCGCTGCCCGGTGCGGCCCCGGGGCTTCGCCGGACACCGGTGCCGGGCCGGGCCGCTCAGGATGGCAGCGTTCGGGTGCAACACATCTGCTGGCCCAGGGGCTCGTGGTGGCACTTGGAGGAGGGCTGGAGAAATATTTGAAAGCTTGCAAACATTTCCGTTTCACTCTCAAACATCCATTTCATTTGCTGAAATTGGTGTGCGTGGCACCTTTGCCGATCCGTGAAACGGGCACATCCGCCTGCACAGCACGGGGAGGCAGCTGCAGGCCTTTGCCGGCCGTCGACAAGCRAGAAGTGGGGAGATAGTTCCCCAGTCCCACCGCCTTCGTATGCATCCGAGCAGCAACTGCATGGCAGCCGCAAATCACGCTGCAGACAGCAGCAAGTGTCGAACGCTGTGCGTGCAACAAATCAAGCCGGGAGCAGCGGGGGAAAGCGGGAGCGCGCCGGTGGGGACACCACGATGAGATCCTGGTAGTGATCATATTGCAAGTGTCATCCCGGGAAATAAAATGCTGGCATCGAGGCAGGCCTCACCTCTTCTGTCTGAATTTAACTGCAAAAAGTTTTGCCACATCTATCTTGTGATGTCAGAGAGACAGGCTGATAGCACCGAGACAGCTGAGACAGCGTTAGGTTTAGCAGACAAATAAATTTGAGAATCATCTGCATAGAAATGGAAAGCTACTCCATGCTGATGAATAATACAACCCAGTGGCAGCATATAAACACAAAATAACAACGGGCCCAATATAGAGCCCTGGGGAACCTTGGAAACAACTTCACTAATGGAAGATGAAAAATCACCCATCGAAACAAAATGCTGTCTATTTGATAAATAAGATTTGAACCGACGGAGAGCAGTATCAAATAAGCCAAGCGAGCTGCTCATGTGACGATCCAAGGGGATACCTCGAGTAACCGCATCAAGTGACAGAGGCCTAACAGGGCGAGAACAGATCACAAATTAGCACTGGAACATCGACCCGTCGGGGTCCCTTGGCTGAGCCGCCCTGTCCTGCCCCGCTGGGGCTGGCCGCGTCCCACCGGTGTGCAGAAGGGCCGGCCGGCCCCGGACCCCCGGGAACGCGGGAAGGCGGGAAGGCGGGAAGGCGGGAAGGCGCTCCGGCCGGCGGCACGGCTCCGCGCGGGGATGCTGAGCGGGTTCGCAGCTGGTTGCGGGGCGAAATGCCACCTTCCTGGAGGCAGCGACCGCTGGGACCTCAGCGCTGCCACCAGCCCTGGGAAGCGGGCGCAAAGGAGCTCGAGAGGAACGCGCGGGCTGAGCTGCGGGAGGCTATCRGACGTCCCTTAACAAGCAATACGCTTGCTTTGCAATCCCAAGTTTGGGGTCTTTGAACTTCCTAGTCAAGAAAGACCCAAAATCTCTTGGAAAGATCAACTTAAGGGATCTGCATCCAAACCGAGCACGCACAAAACCCTTCATACTCCCAGCTGTCACCAATTTAGAGAGAGAGTACGTGTGCTCTTCAGTCTGAACAAAACTTTCGCATACTTTGGCAGAATATCTTTACAAAAAAACCCAAAGTCAGCTGCTGTGCTCTGGTAGAAACACCGCGCTGGACTGGGGACGCCTCCTCTGCCTGCCTCTCCTCTGAATTTCACATTGTTCTCTCAAATTTCGTGGCAACACTAAATAATGCGAAATGCAGGTGAGAGCACTCAGGCTGTAAAAGCAGCGAACGGAAAGCTCTGGGAAGCCTTTACAGGTCCATTTTTAAACACTGCCGCAGAAGGTGTCACGGCACGGCTGAGGCGTTTGGGTGAGCAGCTGAGAAGAAAAGAAAACGAGTCACTGCGAGCTCCTGCAGCTCCTGCCGTCACGAAGGGTTTGGAAAGCTCTGCGCTCTCCCGCGCGCTGCTGCGCAGGGCCTCGCGGCTGCTCCCGCTCCGCTCGCGCGCTGTCTGCGGCACGCGGTGCTCGGTACGTCCCGGGTGAGAACAGGGCCGTGTTTACTTGCATCTTCCACAACGGAAATTACTATGTCGTAAGACAATTCCTGCAGAAGACAAAACATTTGTCAATAAAAAGGGGGATTTACCAAGAGGACAATTCCATCGATTCACACACAGAACCAGTAATTGTGCTAGAGAATTTGAATGCAAACCGTGATGAAACACTGCCCCTGCTAAAACCCGCGGCGGCTGGCACCGGCACTTCGGCAGGCGGCGAAAATAAGCGCGGGATTAGAAAGCGCCGTCCCGCCCGGGGGTCTGCGTGGCCGCGCTCCGGTCTGAGCTCACGAACGGCGACGGCTGCCTCCCGCGACCTCGGCCTCGGCCTCGGCCCTTCCCTGCCGGCACCGGCAGCCCCGGCTGCTGCAGCGCGGGCAGCACCGCTGGAAGCGGCGTGGGAAGCAGCATGGGAAGCGGTGTGGGAAGCGGCGTGGGAAGCGGCATGGGAAGCAGCGTGGGAAGCAGTGTGGGAAGCACCACGGGAAGTGGCGTGGGAAGTAGCATGGGAAGTGGTGTGGGAAGCGGCACAGGAAGCGGTGCGGGAAGCGGTGCGGGAAGCAGCATAGGAAGTAGCGCAGGAAGCAGCATAGGAAGCAGCATAGGAAGCACCATGGGAAGTGGCATGGGAAGCAGTGTGGGAAGTGGCACGGGAAGTAGCGTGGGAAGCAGCGCAGGAAGCAGTGTGGGAAGCGGTGTGGGAAGTAGCGTGGGAAGCAGCGCAGGAAGCAGTGTGGGAAGCGGCGCAGGAGGCAGCGCGGGAGGCAGCGGGGCAGCGAGTGCCCGCAGGACTGGGGTCCTCATGAACGTCATGGACTTGGGGCTGCTTTCAACATTCATTGCAAAAAATGAGAGCTGCTAATTCAAAGAAGAAAAAAGTCACTGCATAAGTCGAGCCCTCAGCGTTTTCTGTTGCATTACCGCCTCCACGGTCCCTGGCCCGGCGAGGAGGACTGCTTATAAACAATTACGTTGTTTGAAAATATATTAATAATTCTGTCAGATGCATTAAAATTGCCCGTTGGTTTCTAACAAATTGACACCTTTTTAGCTGAAAGAAATCCTTATTAGTTTTCATTTTGATGGCTTTTCCTGGAATAACTATAAATTATGTTTATTTCACATAATTCCTCCTGTCAGTAGTTATAAATAACTAGTTCATATGGAAATTATGATTCTGGCCTGTATAGGCATGCACCTTAAACATAATACCGCAGTAGTAAGGGAGTAATGAATTACTTGGGTTTTCACTGATGGACCTTTCTAATTTAAATAGTGACGAAAAATGTATTTGCCAACGGTCTTCCTATCTTGGTTTTTCCCACTTTAAATACCAACAGCTCTATTGTATCAGTCTTTTTTATATAGCATTTTTCATCATCAGTGCATCTCAAAGCACTTCACAGGGCAATTAATTACCTGGAGCCGAGTGACGGGATGCCGGCAGCTCTGACGGCCGTTCTGCAGCGGCAGCCTCCCGCGCTCGCCGCCCGGCGTTTGCATTAGCGTCGCTTAATTTGTGGCGGTATTAACGGGAGGGGAGAGCGGGGCAGGGCGGGCGAGCCGCGCAGCCCTCCGTCCCCGTCCCCCCGGCGCGTCTCCCCGACGGGAGGCCGCATCCGAGCGGGACAAGCGCGGGCGAGGAGGGGACCCGCGCGGCCCCGGGGAGCCCCCACGCTCCGGCGCCGGGATCCGGCCCGGCAGCCGCCCTGCCACGTCCGTCCGCGGGCGAGGGCGGTGGGAAGGAGCGAGGGGAAGCCTGCGGTGCGGGACGGAGCTCGCCGCCCCTCCACCTTCACTGCAAACTGCTCTTCATCTTCGTCACATTCTCAAAATCTTCTGTTTTCCCTTTGGAGCATAATTTTTCCGGTGTTGCTATGCTTACATTTTGCATTTGAGAACCATGAACATCAAGACCTGTAGCTTCTGCGTAGATATATTTATTCTCAGTCTCCATCAACCCATTATTAAGTGACTCCCCTTCACGATTTTAAAAACAGAACTGAGAAAAAGACTATTTCAACAATGAAAAGCTAAATCTTTGCAAGAATAGTGTGTAACAAATTATGACTATAGGCATAACATAATTAGGAATTGTGTTTTAAAAATAATTCTTAACTTTCTTAACCATATCCAAAACAAGTCTTTCACTTACAACAAAACAAAACCAAAAAAAGTCAGTAACGTTGCACATGTACAAATGCAAGCTTGATCAAAACAACTTCTGTGAAAGAGAAAAAAGGTATACTGAAATTTTTGCCTTACCATTTCTTCCAAGTGCCCTTTCCTGTCAACGCAGCACCATTTAGCTGAGCTGCATAAAATACACCCAATCAATACCAGCATCGCTCAGAGTTTAAACCATTGGAGGGGTTTTTCGAAATTTTTATCCATATGTTTTCATTACAGTTGACTGGATAATTCATAGCAAATTGTTTAGACAACACAGTTCGTCTGGTTTCTTCCCCTCGCCCACCTCCTGTCTACAAGCGTGCAATACGATCCTCCATTCTTTTCTTAGCTCAAGGCTTTCTCCAGAAAATAATTCTCTCTGAACTAATAATGCAGCGGTCCTGATGGTCAAAGCAAAAGATAATATATGTTTTACTAACTAGTCTGCTAGTTGTAATAAGCCAGCTTGCTTTTGGGTGCACATKGGCCTGACGAAGAGGTTGCGTGGCTGAAGCTCATCTGCTCTGTTGCCAACGCCATCCAGCTTAGGACCTCTCCCTGCCAGTGTTGCTTTTTTAGACTAAAAACTGTGGTTTGCCTTGATGTATACCATTCAAAATTTAATTTTGGATAATATTTCATCAGTCAAGCTTAAATTATGCTTTCTGAGTAAAGAGGACTCACAGCAAGCGGAAGCAGAGCAAACCTTCGTGCTGCAAAACCCCTTTGTGCACAGTTTGTCCGGGAGCCTTTCGTCTGCCGGCCTTTGCAGGCTTCCAGAGGCTGGTGGCGATGACGTACTGAGATCTCTCCAAGCAAAATTGTTGTAAAAATAGCAGCAACTGACTGGCAGAGGGCAATGCTGGTTGTTTGCTGATTAACTCCGGGAAAGAGTTCATCCCACAATGAGGCTTGCTCCATCGTAGCTGCAAAAGAGGCTAATTGCTCAGCAACGGGGCCAGAAAAGCAAAGCTTAGCGCCAGGCGAGAACCGTGCCACGCTGAAGGTTACCGGTGACCCTACCTGCAGCAGCAATCAATCAGCGTGCGGGGAGCGCCGCGGCCAGCCTGGCACCGCAGCCGCCTCCGGCGAYGGCTTAAATGGATGGCTTAACGAGAGCGGCTCGCCCGGCAGATTAGGCGAGATTTCTGCAGCCATGTTACGGGAGTTAATTAACCAGCCAGGATGGGGGGGCCGGGGAGTCGTCGAGGAGGACGAAGCGAGGAGCGTCCCGCGTGCCTGGAGGCCGGCGTCGCGCGGAGGGCCACGCGCAGGAGCGGCCGGCGGGACCGGCGCCCGGGAGCCGCCGCAGAGCCGTCGGCCTCGCGCTCGGGCCGCGGGCAGCGGAGGTGCGTGGGCTCAGCACGCGGCAGCTATTTCACCGTCCTGGGCTCTCTCAGAAGCACCAGCTGTTGTTTCATCTATCTTTGTGGCCGGCAATCTGCTGCCCGAATTGATAGATATCATCCTGCTAAAAATAGCACCAGCAGATTTCAGCCTGTCCGCGGTGAGAAAATGGTGCAGGTGATAAAAGCCTCCCAGCTGCCTGCGGAGCGGGTGGTAAAGCCCCTCGCTGCTGAGCAGAAGCCCTAATTCTCCTGCGGAGGGAAGGTGCATCRCCGCGCACGGCCCAACGGCAGCAAGGCCGGGAAAGCTGGGGCTTCGCTGATGTGGCTAATGCGAGAAAAAGGTGCTCCACGTAAAAGTTTTGGGAAACCTGCACGTGTCTCCAGGGACACATCCTCCCTGGCCCAGGGCACGTCACAAATTGCTCTCCTAAACCAACCTGCACGGAGCCGTTTCTCCAGCAGTCACCAAAACCCCATCGAATTCGGCTCAAAGCCCGCTCGCTCGGCCGCCTGGGCCCTAAGGCGGACCTGGARCCGTCTCCGGGATGGAGCGCGCACCGGGAGCGGGGAGCGGCGGAACAAAGGAACGCCGCCGCCGCAGCCATATGGATCACACGTATATACAATACACAATAAACAACACATCTTTCAGTCTGGGTCTGTTTGAAACCTTCCAACATATGTTCTGCTAACAGTTTAACAAATTGATTGCTAATGTTATCCTGCTCGGAAATCTGGCATAATGTGCAGGAGGGGAAAAAAAMCAAAAACAAAAGCATTCCTACCTCAACAGAAATTCACAAGAAAAGCTATTAGAAAAGGCTTCAGGATGCCTGACAGCAGAGAATTTCATGCCAATTTGTGTGCTCGTTGGAAAAATCATTTATTAAAAAGAAGATATACCTTCATGTTAGTGAGATGAGGGTGTAAAACTGAGCTGGGTCTCCCACTGCTTCAGCTCTATAACTCAAGTTATATTCATCAGAGGCATATATTTAAATCATAGCTTACTTTGCTTTGTGTTCTGAAATTTATTAGCCTACTACTTAAATGTTTTATTCATTAGGCCATGTAAATAATGCATGGTTGTTTCCATGGCAATTTAACCCCTTCTCTCCGGGAAGCCCGGCGATTTTCCATCTTGTGTGCCTGCTTAATTGCCATGATCAGATTTGCCTTTTCCTCAGAGTTGAGGCCATGGCCATTTTTCTCCTTTTTGTGGTAAATTCATTAGGAAGAAACTTTTTCACTGACAAATAAGATGTATTCAGGCACGAACAGGGAGGGGAAGGAACCGTTTGCCAGGTCATTTAGCAGAGCTTGGGCACAGCTAATTTTTCCAGTTCCTGCTCTTCTGCAGGGTTTCTGCTGCGCTGTCGATTCTCGCGCCCCGGCAGCAGCGAGAGCCCCTGGCCAGCGGCAGCCCCCGGGCGCGGGACGCGGCGGAGCGGCCGCCCGGGAGCCGAGGTCTCGCTTCGGGGAGCTCGCGGATGGGTCACTGCAAAGCCGCTGCTCTTCGGCGGCGGGAGGCTGCAGCTAGGACCTGCATCGCCCGGTCCGCGGCCCGGGGCCGCCGCGCCTGGGCAGCCTGCGAGCAGCCCGGCGTGGAGGAGCGTTGTGAAACGCAGGAGCGGTTTGGCTGCCCAGGGAGGAGCCAGGCCGYGGGAGGGAGTTTTGTCCGAGACTGGCCTGCGGGAGACGAGCCTCTGGCCGCAGCCGCGAGGCCCGGGCCCGGGCAGGGAGTCCCGGGCAGAGCTGCCCTTCCCGGGCGGAGCAGAGCCGCCGCGGTGCCGTCCCGCCCGGCGTCCCCGGCGCAGCAAACGCCCGCGGAGGGCGGCCGGGAGACCCGCCCCAAGGCCCGACGGTGCTTCCCCGAGCGGAGCCTGCGCCTGACCCCGGGTCCAAGGCTGGGGTCGGTGATCACCCGCGGAAGGGGCCAGCGAAAAACGGGCCATCCCCGGCGGCCGGGCGGCTGGGACCTGTCTGCTATTGTGTGCTGCCCATTACAATATTCATGCTCTCTAATGCATGTTAAACAGTTATTTAGGATGCAGGAGTCTAATTTATGTACTATGTAAAACTATTATATATGCACCACTCCAGGAACGAGGCTCGCGGTCCCTGCCTTATTCCCCCTCTGTTTAATAGCAGGCAAAGCTCCCCAACGCCTRTTTCTAAAAAAGCAAAAACAAGCCCCCAAACCCATTAAACAGAGAGGAAGGGTATAAACTATCTTATTTCGGTGTCCTTTGGATTTCATTACCAGACCGTAACCTATCCTCTAAAACCTTTTATACTAAATAGGACATCCTCTTCGTTTTACAATGATAAAAACTCACCGTGTTTGTCTCTGGAGTGGTGCACTCGCGGTTACACAGACCTCTTTATAGGCAGCAGTAACCGTCTGATTTAATTTACACCAGTAATATGTTTGGAGCTCATTCTTTCGTTCTCACCCGCCTTTCCGCAGGCCTCAGCGCAGCCAGGTGCTGCTTCCCGCGGCGCCGTGCCGGAGCTGGCAGCCGCGCTGGGATGTGGCACGAGGGAGCCGCGGGGATGGCACCACCGGGACGGTGCCGCCGGGACGGTGCACGGTGGTCAGGAGCGCCGGAGGAGCACCCGGTGCTGCCGCCTCGGCCAGCAGCCGCCCCGCAGCGTGCCGAGCGCGAGCCCCTCCGCCCCGAGCGGCTCTGCCGCCGGCCTCCGTCGTCCGCAGACGGTGTTGAAGGGGCAGGTGCCGGTGGTGGGCTGTCAGCGTGGGGAGCCCTACGGAGAAGATGCCGTGGGAGGTCCGTCCAGCCGCTCCTGCTAGCGCACGTTTTCATCAGCGGCTCGTGCAGCAAATAGACTCTGCAGATGACAAAGCAGAGACATTTGCAAGCGTTCGAGGAACGGGATTAGAATTTAAAATAATCTGCATGCATTTGGGCCGCAGTCTGAAGGCAACGAGGTACGATTCAGCAAAGAGAAGCACGGGGTGGCTCTGCGTGGAAGCGGGAGACCCAAACGCGAGCGCAGGCTCGCGCGCATTGCTGCCGGAGTCAGCAGCAGCCGGGGTCCGGGCGCGCGGCACCGCTGCATCCGCCAGCAACGCGCGGCCGTGGCGCGGCCCCTGCGAGGGGCAGAGACCGAGCACCCCACATTCCCAGCCGGAGGGAAACCTCAGCTTTATCCTCACAAGGCTCCGCATTCCCTTTTAATGGGAAACACAGAAAATGGAAGAGAAACCAGAGGCAATGAAAAAATGGAAGGCTTAGAAAATACAACRCATGATGGAGAGCTGGTGGAGTTGGAGTTAATTGGTTTAGAAGAGAAGATCAGAGGGGTGGTTAAAGTCTTTCAGTATACAAAAGTTTGTGATAAAAAGAATAGTTGTCCATTTTTCTCATATAAAGGGAAGATCAGAAACATTATGCTTAAATTGCAGACAGAATATCTAGGTGGGATAARACAGAGTAACTTCCAACCCATAAGCAGGCAATATGCTGGAGCAGATAATGGATGGTGGACTGTCACTGGGGGGTTTTATGGACTGGTTAGACAAACATCTGCAAGGAATCAYGCAGGAATATGTGATCCTGCCTCACTGCAGCGAGATGGATTAGGTGATCTTGTGAGGTCAGTTCCTGTCCTACACATCTATAATTCTTCGTATAAAAATTATAATGAACGCCCCAAACTGAGGAAGACAGCTAGTTAATATCTTACAAATGTGAAGGTGCATAAAATAGATGCCTTTCAGACCAGCAGCCAAAGCCAGGCTTCTTGAGACCGTCCTTTTTTCACAGCTCAGCAGCAGCAGACAAACTACTGCTACTGGTGCTGCTCAGCTGGAGGAACATCTGGACGGAGGCCAGGACTTGATTTCCAATTCAATCGTTTATGTTTGTTCTTCCCCAAATTGCCTGTTTGGTGACGCGGAAGCACCTCCTTTCCCAGAATCCCGGGCCCAGAATCGCTCTTTGTGTTTTCTGCCAAAGCGTAATGTCGGCAAATAAAGCAAACTTCCCCGGAGCGCGGGATAACCGCGGGGCAGCTTTGGTGTGCACGTTTGAGCTAGAGGCAGCGAATGGGCTCAGTCCCATTATTTCAGRTCTGATTAAGCTTGTTTTTAAAACATAACCATCCTACAAGAATCTTCCCCTTCTAAAATACAGCCAGGAACCAGGTAGAGGTTCGGGGAGAGAAATCATCGAGCTCCACAGACCTGAATAGCTGAGATCAATCACCATGAGCCATGGAGATGAGATCTGGGACAACATCATTGCACAGGCCTTCGGAGGCTTGTAGATCTGCCCAGCCGGGCTCACGCGCGTGATGGATGGGAGCAGGGACCGGCTTTCCCCCGGCATTGGCTTCGACTTGGCTGGCGCCCGGCGTGGGAGGGAGGAGACGAAGGACGAGCAGCCGGGCCTCCCCTTCGGCGCCGGTCCGGCGCGGCTTGCTCCGTCGCTGCGAGATGCACAGCGCCGCTCCCCCGCCTCCCGCGTGCTTCTCCCCCCGTCCCCGGCAGCGTTGCCTCCCCGCAGCCCCGCGCGGCGCGGCGGCCGGGCGCTGCCCTGCGTCCCGGTGCTCCTGCACGTGCTGCCGCCAGCCAGACCTCCACCAAACACGGAAAGCAAAAGGCGGCTCGCAGAAAGTGCCAATCAAGCCGAGTGTATTGCAGTATGTCTGCTCCTGCAATCTGTCACTTATTTTCGCAGCAGCTATGTTATTTGGAAGCACGTACGTATTAAGTTTGCAGGACACAACAAACCCTTGTTCTGCCAGGTCGCCTAGGCTGCTATTAGACTGAGAACCCAGCAGCACACCAAGTAATTCATATGATTCAAATGGCGGTATTTTATTAACAAGGCCGTGCTGATTGCCTGTTAAATAGCTCTGTGCTAATAACCCGCTGCAGACGCCTTTCCCAGGGAGCCCTATTGCACTTTCCTGGCCACTTCCCTGCAGCGCCCGAGCCCGTGCACGCCGCGAGTCCCCGAAGACCACCTTCTCCCGTCGTCGCGGGGCTTCCGCAGCCCCCGTAACGCTCCCCAAGCTACCACTGCGCTGGGAGCTGCGTTTGTCGCTCAGATCCGTCAGCAGAAGGACCCAGCTTGTTTTCTCCTCTGCGATGTGCTGCGGGGAGGGTGGAGGGGGGTGTTTAGAGGAACCCGTTCTGAACTCCCTGCTGGAAACGTGTGGGAACGGCGTCCCTTTTCTCTTCTCCTTCCACCTTTAGTGACCACGCTAGAGGCTCCCACACGCAGAGCGCTGAGCTGGTGTCCGTTCGTGGACCGTGCACGGTGCTCGGCCTCGGTGGCGGGAATCGAAACCCTTCCTTGCGGTTTCATCATTCGCGCCAGAACTGAGCATCAGCTCTCCTGCCTCGTTAACCTGTTCACAGCCACCGCTCCTCGGACGCGGCCCGACGAGCCTGCAGCCATCGCGCTCCGTGCCGGATCAGCCTCCTGGGGCACACGAGAAGCCCCGTCCAGTTCTTGCGTGCTGCTGGGCTGTAGAAGTATTTTGGCAGAGACTGTCAAGTGTTCCCAGAGGAGGAGAGGAGTGAGGAAAGGATTAGCTATCAGCAGTTTCTCTCTGGGGCCAGAAGGGGTTGAAATCATTAATTTATAAGAGCATTTTCCTCTTGGCCAAGTGGAAACCTGATGTCTGTAGCCTCGTGAGGGTAAGTCTGGTGGGGGCTTTGCTCGTGAGCGCAGATCCCCCCGTTGCTGGTTCACGTTAGCAGCGATTCCCTGGGTGTCAGCGCAGCTACGCGGCTAGCTGGCCAAAGCGGGGGGACGGGAGCTATTGCTCCGCACGTGAGCTACAGCAAAGTGAGTAACGCTCTCCCCGAGCTGCGGTCACCAGCGAGGTTTGAACTCAGCCGGGGAAAGGTCGCAGGAACTTTACTCATTTTCGTGTTCCTCTTCCCCAACTGTCCATCTCCTCGTTTAGGCACCGCATCACACCCCCTGCGCGGAGCGGCTGGGCTCGTTGGCAGTGCTGAGGCTCAGGACACCTCATTAGGGCGATCCCTCATTAGAGGGGGCTCCATGGGCTCCATCTGCTCCTGCAACGGGGAGGCACCATCCCACCGGCAGCGCCGACCCAGCGCAGGGGTCTGGGCTTTCCTGGAGCTGCCGCCACCAGCGTTTCAGGACCGGGAACCTGGAGAGTCCGGGCTTGGTCCTCAGCAGGGCTTGTGCTGCTGCAGGGGCGAAGGGGACGCAGCACCTCGCAGCGCCTCGCAGCACCTCGCAGCGCCTTGCAGCAGCTCGCAGCGCCTTGCAGCAGCTCGCAGCACCTCGCAGCGCCTTGCAGTGCCTTGCAGCACCTCGCAGTGCCTTGCAGCGCCTTGCAGCACCTCGCAGCGCACGCGTGGGCGCAGAGAGGGGCTGCGGTTCGTACACACAGCGTTGCTCGTGTGTGCTGCCTGTAAACACCGACCCCGGGCCAGCTCGCAGCAGTTATTTGTGTTGGGCCTTTGGGCTGGATGATCAGAGAGGCAAAGCATCGCTCTCCTTGGAAGCGCTCACCAAAACGCTGCTCTTCGCTAAGTTTGGTTTGCAATTAGAAATAGCCACATTTGCACCGTGACACCCAATGCTCGCTCCGCAGCAAGCCGGGTTCCTGCATAACGGGAGGCCTCAGGTGCGGGAACGCCGGGGAGGACAGAGTCCAGGAGAACCGGAGCAGCCCCGCGGCCGCCCACACCCTGCCCTCCCGGCCGGCGACGGGGCGTCGCGGTGCCCGGCTCCCTCCGCGTGTCCGCAGCCCCCGTGGTGTCCCGGGGCGGGGGGGGGACACGTGCCCCCGAGGAGGACCTGCAGCCCCGCGAGCGCCGCGACGGCACGCTTCCCGCTGCAGCCGTTCGGCCCCGGGAGCCGCGTGCTGCCGAGCGGCTCTTAGAGGGTTTCTAAAAACAAGTGGCAGCAGAAAGGGTTAACAGTTTATTATATTTTTTCTGAGTGATTTTATCACTGTCGTTAGAACATTCATTGAACTAAGTGAGAAATCCATCAAGACGTGACAGCAATGTGCAGACTAATGGCTGTTAGATGGTAATAATTTTTAATATGATTTTTATTTCACTTAATTTCATATGTGCTTGACAAAAGGTCCCGTGTCACTAGGGAGCTGTGTGGAACTGGGAATACGCTGATGTGAAGGTCTATTAAACCCAGTGTTTGAAGCATTTTAAGTCCTAACTTCAGAATTCCAGAGAAAACTCTGGCATTTTAACCTTTTTTGGCAAGAAGTCAATGAGACAGCAGGAAAATGCAGAGTGCCAGCTCCAAGGGATGGAACATCCTTATGCAAACTCGGTTTGTTTCTCAGCTCAAACTTGTCCCTCCGGTGCTTCTCTTAAAAGCCTGCTTCAAAGACCAGCTGTATCCCGGCGGCTCCTCTTGTCCAGGTATCCTCGGGAGCTTGGCCTCTGCGCCGGGTTCGGTAGCGTGGGACAGGGACAGCACGATGGGGGAAGATTCCCTGCAAACCACCGGCATTTGTGGAGCGTCATTGCTCCCTTTCCTCTGCTGAGAGATGTCTCCTACTTCCAAGAGAATGAAAGCGGAGGTGCTGGATGCTGCTGCCGCTAAAAGCTCCCCAACAGGAGCATCGCCCTGCACAGATCCAGCACGCTCTCTGCTTACCGCCGAATGCAGAGCTGCCTCCTTGGTCTGTCCGAAGCCCTGTGCTGCCCTGTCCTCGCAGCGGATCGGACCGATGCTCTCCCACCCCAGCGAGAGCTCCCTTCCGCGGGCACCTCTGCGGCTTTCCCTGCTGCAGCACACTGTAGAGGAATTTAATGTTTGCAAAGAAGTTTGTGATCATCTGCTGACAGACAGCACCGTAAATTAATAATTAATATTACTGCCAGTAAATCCTGTTACAGTCTCAAGGCATAGGAACAGGAGTTGCCACTGCTGAAGCACCACAATGTCATGCTCTAAAACCGCACGTCAGCGCTGCTGTAATTAAGATCTATGTCCTGCCGCACGCGCCTCTGCCCCTGCAAGCGCCCGCCGCCAGGCCCACAGCTCCTCGCCGCCCCCGGGTCAGAGCCCCTCGTTAGCGCGGGCCCGGCGGGACGGCGTCCGGCGGCTCGACATCAGACCGCGCCGAGAGCCGCGCGGGACAGGCCGGTGCTCGCTGCCCCGCGCCGCAGCTGCCTCCTCGCTGCGGGAGCGTCCCCGGCCCCGCTCTCCGGAGGGTCCCGCTGCTCCGGCAGCTGGTCCGCCTGCCCCGCAGCCGGCTTTGCTTCCTTCGTGCTTCCGGGCGGTGCCTCTTCCCGCTGCTTTGCTGCCGGAGAGCCCGTGCCGGAGGGACCGGCGCCGGTCCTCGAGCCGCAGCGCTGCCCCGGGCTGACTCCCGACGCGCAGCCAGCGCCCGCGCGGCACGGCGTTCCCCCGAGCGGGCCGTGCTGGCCGCTGCTCCGGGAGGGCGAGTCGCTGCCTCGCCCGACCGCGCTGGCGGGACTGGAAACGCCGGCGCGATTTCAGGAGGTTGTGAACCTCCCTCCGACACTCTTCGAGGGATCTTTACGGAGATGTGCCAAGACCTTTCTCCTGGCCTCCTCAAAGGCTGGGTGATGCTGTGGTGATGGCGCGAGTGCCAGGCACAAAGCCAAACACTTTACTTCTAGAATGGGAAGAAAAAAATCTGATCAGTCAAGTACTGAATTCCCACTCCATGGAGCTGACGCTGAATCCCCAAAGGGTTTCCATTATTTCATGTTTGTTCCTTGTTTCAACATCACTTCCAAGGATGAAATCTACCTGGAGCTCTGAAAGATCCCACTTCATCCCTTTTCCTGAATACGATATTGCTCTGCTGTCTGTGAATTTAGCAAATCCCCTAATCCATCATCTTAGTCCTGGACACTAGAACTCAAAATAGGGAGCGCAGACCCAGGAAGACTTTTCCCAGCAGATCATGTTATAATTAATGCTGGAAGACCTGTGAGCACCTTACTCAGCAGCAGGTTCTCCCGGTGTTAATTGCAAGACCTCAGAAAGATCTCTGTGCCTTTAAAATAAGGGGAGGGTGTATGCGTACGTGTGCACGCGTACTTAAGTATATAATATATAATATTTGTAGTAAGAGTCAAATATGGAAGCTATACATTCCCCTGATAAATGGGAGGCTTAATAGAAAAGCCTGAGATAGATAGATTTTACGCAATATGACACTGGTTTAAGGAAGCAATATCAACCATTGTTTAATGTAATAAAAAGCCAGAGGTGTAAGAAATGATGGTAATTCTATTGTAACTGAACTTGAAGATCCCTGTCAAATATGAGTGCGAATGTGGCAGTTATTTTAGGTATGTTTGTAATCTTTGCAGGCGTTTTGTCAAGGAGGCACTGTGATATTAGTAAGAGTGCACAAAGGCTCGGCAATGGTGTCATGCACAATTAATGTCCCCAGGTAGCAACTCCATTAGTCTTATGAAGTGAGCTCACAAATGGGAATACTAATGGGGACGCGCCTTGGGGCATTTGCTGAGCTCACTGCTAGTTTATTTCATACCCTTTATGCTCAACACAAAATTTACCTAGCCTGGATTTAAAATGTGTCTCATTACAGAGGCAGCATCTTTTTACTCCAGTGCTTCCCTTTTAACATGCAAGATTTGCAATTCTAATCATATCAAAACCTGACTACTCTTGCTAAAAGGGAAAAAAAAGGATAAATAAATGGAAAAAATAATCTTATGATAAAGACTGTCTGGGGTTTTAATCTTCCCTGACAGGCTTTTTTCGTGTGTACATACTGTTAGCACATGTGTTCATGTTAGCAGCTGTAACGAATCCGAGAAACAGGCAGCTCAGCCGGGAGAGGGGCTGATGCGGGGCAGCGGGACTGGGGCTCGCCTCCGGCTCGCGGCTCTGGATCCCCGCCAAGGGGGAGTTCAGGGAAGTTTTCTGCATCTTCCCAGCTCTGAGCTGCTCGCGAGGAGCAACGCCCAAACAGGCAACGTGCTGTCGCTCCCTACCCGTACGAATTGAACCAATACTTTATCTTAAGGAATGATTTTAAAGAAAGCAGATCTCCTCAGCCAAGCAGATTTACTGGAGCGTTTCTGGAGGGACGTCAGCGCGGTGGCAGTGGCACCTCGCCGCTTCCCTGTCCCTGCAGCCAGGCCACGGTCAGGGCGCACCCAGGTCCCGCAGTGAGCCCGGGCGAGGCAGAGCCCAGCTGAAACGCGGGGAAGTAAAGAGCTTCCCTTAAAAGCACCCAGAGCAGCTGGGTCCGAGGCTTGTGCCGTCGCACATCTCCCTTCCCAGCTGCTCCTTCCCCAGACCTCCCTGCGCAGAAGGCAGGCGGCTCCCGCCGTCGGGCTCCTCCGTCCCGGGTCTCCGGTCGCTGCCCCGGGGCGGGGGGGGGCCTGGCACGCTGTGAAAGCTTTCATGCCACCAAAGTAACGGGCGGAAAGCGCAAATGTTTTAAAGCAAGGGGCTCCGGCTGCGCTGGGGTATCAAACAAATGGCAATAGCTTTAAAACCCGTGCGCCCAACCTGGCGAGTCCAGGCCGTGCAATCACAGCTCGTTCACCAGGGGAAAGGGGCTCGGTTCCCGATAACGAATACTAGGTAATCAATAACCCGAGCAGGGCTAATCGCGACGTCCCCCGTGATCGCGCGGCCCCCGGAGCGCCCGCGGCTGGGGTCCGGCCGGCGGCCGGGCTGCGGGGATGGCGCCTTGCGCCGAGCCTCCTTGCACCAAAGGGCCAGATGAGCCCTGGACAGATTTATTTTCACACCCTGACTCAATCACGGTATTGGATTTGTAATCACAGGCTCCAATTTTAGTGGAATAAATATACTAACAAAACTAATAGTTTGTTAGCTGCAAGGTAGGGACAATCAAAGTGTCTAAAGTGAAATACACGGCTCCTCAGGAGAAACCCCTACATGATAAAGACATTTAGAGTTTTATTTTTTTAAATAAATATATAGTGCAGTGTCAAGCTGTTTCTGGAGTATGCTGCTTGCTAGCACTGCATGTGTGTGCGCCCAGCGGGGAGGGAGGGTTGGAAAAGTTCACCAGCGTGTAACTGTCTCCAGCCACTGCACGAGCTGCATCAGGAGAGGACATAAACCAAAATGACTCCTCGGGAACCCAGAGGAGAAGCAGGAACTGTTTGGAGGAGAATTATAGCTATGGGTGAAATTAGATGTACTCAGAGCCCCAAGGCTGAGAGAAATAAAAAGCATTTTAAATGGAGTGTAGAATTCATATTCCTCAGTCACTTCCAATAAATAAATCCTTGACAATTTTTTCTGTAAACAGTGGTTACACTTTGCTCTATTGTCTCCGCGTTGCGTATTCCGGTTGGGGCGCTGGGTTCCCGTCTCGGCGGAGCCGTGTGCTCCGCGGTGCCCGGGAGCTGCCGGGGAAGGCTTGCAAGCTCCCGCGCCGCTCGCTGCACCGAGCCGGGACCGGGGCGCACGGGATGCAGGGCTCTGCGCTGTCGGGCTCCCAGCTCCCCTTGAAGATCCCCTTGGGATCCCACCCGAGCGGGGCTGGCACGGCCCTCCCTGCCCGGTCGTGGGGCGGCACAAGCTGCAGGGTCCTTCCCTCCCTGGCTCTTCAAATCTCCGTTTGCATGAGGAAATGCAGCATTTTACACTTGATGACTCCCCCGCAACGGCCATCAACCCATTTCGCGTGCCCGGGACGAGGAGACGGTGGAGGGAGAGCCGGCGCGCTGGGCTGCGGGTGCCTGGCGCTGAGCGTGCAGGGGGGTTCACACCTGTTTTACCTGCAGCCTTTATTAAAAGGAAAAATAATTTTTATTGCAGTGATGGTGGGTCGGGGCGGGCCGCAACGCGGGGCCGAGGCACCCGGGCGGGAGGGTGGTCTGCGGCAGCGCGTGCCGCCCCGGGCAGAAAGCTCCTTGCACCGCTCTGGAGGACGCTCGGGCGCAGAGGTCCCGCGAGGGCGACCTGCGGGGCTGGGGCACGCCGAGCACTGCAGCGTCCCGAGGTCAACTGCAGGAGTTATGTCTGCAGATCCCGTTATCCATTAGCCAACAAGACCCCGGAGAGCAGTTGTGCGCCGCCGGGCTGGGAGTTCAAGGCTGAGGCGGATTTCTGCTTTTTGCACGGATGTTTGCTGCTTTGTGTGGGAGGCTGGAGCACTGTGGCGCTGATAAAACCCGGAGCTGGTGCAAAAAATGGATGAAATGATTTTCTGCTGGAAAAGGCAGCTTTGTCAGGTCTGAAATATTTTGCAAGAGGTGGCAACTCAGTCCATGTTGGTAACTTTTTTTTTTAAAGCCGAAATGCATCACTGATTTTTCATTTTGTTTAGAGTGGTTTAGGCATTAGTTTTGCCTGATTGAAAATAATTGATCTAAACAATTCAGTAGTTCTGAACCTTTCTCAGAATTTCATTTTTCAGGGAATTTCTGACTTTGAAAATTTTGGTAATCTTCACCTTCTTTTGAGGGTTTTTCCTGAATCTGGTTGGAAAAAAGTCTGAAGTGCGTGGTTCCTTGTCTTAGGTTACTCCACAATATATAATGATTGCTGGGTAGCCTTTCTTTTTACGACCTTAATCAAAGCCTTTCTTCATTCAAACAGGATCCTCCGAACAGAATACCCAAGGTCAGGTATCTCTGGTAATCTCACTGATTATTTAGTAATTGCTCTCGTAATGACAGGACCAAGGGGTTGCAGGGGAATCATTGTATCAGAAACGGTGCAAATACAGCAGGCACAGGATCCTCTCCCTGCAAAGCCCTGCAGCCTGCCGAGGAAACAGCTTTCTGTGCAGTTAATATTATGGGGTCACTCGTGCTGCACTTCAGAGGGTAACTAATGCTACGGCACAGAGATGCAGCTCCAGCAGCAGGGGATGTGACGAGCAAACGTGAATGTAAGCGGTTCTAAAAGGGTTTTGAAAGACAGCAAAAATACTGGCAGAGATGCCTGAAGTGTTTTCTTTCTTTTTTCAGAAAAGACATTTCTAAATTCTCTAGTCATTTTCAAAGAAAATTACAACTTCTGCAATATGCTTATTAGGCCCTGACTGGCAAAAAAGACGTAGAACTTGAGATGCAGGAACAACGGATTCAGCCCCATGCTCGGTCATTTATTTTTGGCTAATTAAAAGTGTAAGATTTTTCTCTTTATTATGTACTGTTAGCCAAGTTCATTATTTGCTCACCCATAAATCATCTTCACTAGCCAAAGGTAAACTCTCCCTCTCCGTTCGGAGGCCCCAGTTAGCGTGTGTCACAAACCTAAGCAGCGAGGAGCTGCTGCTTCCGCCGTGCCGCGAATCCGTGCGGCATCGCTGAGGACGCCGAGGCGTCACCGGGTCTGCAGCAGCCGGGGAGGGAGCGTGCAAAGCCCCGCTCTCCTCCTGCGCTGACCTGCCAGTCCCCGACTCCTCTGAAGCTCTGTTGCCCCGTGTTAATTCCTCGGTATTCCCACCAAAGGCACTCGGGAATTGCATGGCACGAAAGCCCGTTGTCTACTGGCCCCGCTGCCCTGCTTACTGCCGTGCCGCTGAGCCCACGCTGAGGTGGGAGGGGAACTGCCGCGATGCCAAAG